>SJYV01034801.1:719414-805178 GCA_006410875.1 Neotragus pygmaeus | reverse complement strand
GGGTGGGATGCGGAGTTGGGGTGGGGTGGGAATGAGAAGGAACTCTCCCATTTGCTAAAAGGAAAACGAAACAAGGATGTTATCTCTTCACTACGAACAGGACAAGTGTATAATTGAAACAAAAGCACATAACACCTTTTCACATACTGCCTTCTGATGTCATCTAATTACTTACTGCCTACTAATCTTATCTCCTTCAGGAGCCTATCTTAAAATTACTCTGAGTTACCATTAGCTAAACACATCTCATCTAGCCAAAACACACTGGATTCCCAGTAAATATTTGTTGAGTTTTGTGGACTGTGCAGGTGGGTTTTCTTTCTGTCCTCATACATGGCTGACTCGTTTATGCCAAAGAGGTTTTGGTTTTGCTCTTTCTCTTACCTGAAATGCCATTTGCATCATTGGCAGTATTGCCTCAAAGCAGTGCAGAAGAGCGCCTCCTCTCCCCTGATTAACCCACCTAAACTGAAGCCATCTCACCCATCGAGAAACCTGTTTTATAAACATGGTTGTAGTCATTTCAGAATGATTTAAGATTCTAATTTCTCTTGGCTCTGGCATCATTCATACCCCTATAATATACACACCTCAAGAATAGGCATTGAGTCTTATTTCCCCCAGCAATACACACAGGCACACCCCTACACATGCAGTGTCCACCCATGGAAAGCACACTCAAAGGACGTGTTCTACAGCTGGGTAATGAAATGTTAAACATCAGTGAAAAACGCCAGACAGCCCTGATTGTTTTTCTCTATCAGTCTGCCAAGAATGGGTATAAATGGAATCAAGGCTGTGAGAGATGGATTTTTTTCATCAGATAAATGATCAAAACCTAATACACTTACACCTCAAAATTGCTTTAAAGTAGATTGGATGACTAACAGAAAGTCTTTCAAAGGGAAGTAATATATGGTGTTATATTTATCTGAGAGACCTGTACAATATTTGAACTACTGTACAAAAACCAGTTTTGAATCATTCAGTCTTTAGAAAAATGATTTGGAAGAGATTAAACTGTATATCGCTGTGGCTTATAGACAGTCATAAGCATTTGGTATCTTCCAAACTTCACCCAATGTGAGTTGAGTCATAGGGCAGGCTGGGACTCAGAGCAAGGTGCGTGCTTTCAGGCCTTTGATCGTTGTACACTAAAGAAATAAGCAGACAGGTCAGGAGAGGTTTTACAAAGAACCCATAGTGGGCATAAGGATATCAACAGCAATGAAAATCCATATCTATAGGTGGAGTTAGAGAGTATTTAATGGTTAGTGGTTAAATGTATTTAGCATTGGGCTAGAAACCACTCTTTCCTCATATTCCACAGAAAAGATACATTTTCAGACAAAGCTTTGATGGAAATGAACTGGAGGGCTAGTCTAGCTACCTGATTATCCTGCATACAAGTCTCTGAGTTAAGAAAATAAGTAGAAGATGTTGGAGAAGTTACCTGGTTAAAGACATGGAATGCATGGGGTCCAATATGGGAAGATATAGAGGGCTTCAGTGTCCCTGACTGACTGGAACACTGCTGGGTTGGAGATAAGTGGGGAGAAGGAGAAGGAGTGGATTGGAGGGTATGTATGTGAGGTGGCTAGAGTGGCATTTGACACCGCTTGTTTTAATGGTGACAATGTTTGTTTTCAGTGATTCCCCAATACTTGATGTTGAAACCTGGGGAATGAATCATTGCAACCAAGAAAGGAAAAATAAAAGTGAGAAGACATTTATTCCTCTTTTTCCACATGTCTTTATTGAACATTTCAAAGGTCAAGGACACTCTCCTAAGTACTTTGGAAAAGAGAAAGGAGAAGTTGAATTGGTCAGAGACAGGCTTTTTAAAAGGAAGGGATTCTTTCTATAATTCATTTTTAAAATTACTTATTAATTGTCCCCAAACAACATATATTTCAGTTTGCAAATTTTTATTTTTTATTATAGCTAGAAATTGAAATAAAATTTGCTAAGGCAGTGAATATGAAGTCTAGAATTTTGAACCTATCAGTCAAAATGAGTTTTATTATCTGTGATTGCATTAGAATAAATTCAAGGACATTAAAATTATGTTAATTCTCTCTTTTATCCATCTTGATACAATTACCTAAAATCAGCACGTATCAAAGGAGATTTCATAATTTTTAGGCTGTTCTGTTATTAGCTCAAAGACTTTATTTGCACTTTGTCCTTTCCATGTCACAGCTGCTCATTGCCCTCTGAAGACAATTACCTTGGTCACTAGAGCACTGACCACACCTGCCAGCCACAAGGCAGGAAAGTGTGATCTGGCATGGGTTTCTGAGTCATTCTACAAGGAAGAGGTGTTATAGTCTTGGATTTACTTTTGCTTGTGCTGAAATTTTAAGAACACGGTAAACAAATGGCTCTGTGGACACGGAGCCCTGGGAGTTTCTCAAGATGCTGCAGTCAGGCCTCAGCCTTGTGCTGCCACCCACAGCTCCCTGGAATTGCCCTTTGCCTCATTTAAAGTGGCAGCCTCCATGGCGAGGGAAGGGTGTATCTACATGAGGGCAACTTGTGGTCAGAAGATTGTGTTTCAAGGACCAGCTCCATCACTGGCCAGATGCATGACCATAGCCTTTTATGGCGTAGTTTTTCACCTGCAAAGTAAAGATGGAGGAAAGCAACCACACATGCTATGGAGAAATTGATGAGATTATTTATCTGTTTAGATTTATTTTATAGCATGTAATGTGCCCCAAGCACTGTTGTAATCACTTGAAAAATATGAACTCATTTCATCTTCATTGCTACACTCTGAGGTAATTACTATAAATAGCCTCAGTTTACCAATGAGGAAATGAAGGTGTAGAGAGCTTGAGTAAATTACCTAGGTCCCCAAACCAGTAAGAGGCAGAGTTGAGATTCAAACTTGGTAAATTGCAGTTACTTATTTTCTATCATAAGAAGGTAAGGAAGAATCTGAATAGCAGAAAATGGGTAGTGTTTCCTCTTTGTGATCATTTACGGGACCCTGATTCTGTTTCAAGTAGATGGGAGAAATGGAAACAGTGACAGACTGTATTTTCTTTGGCTCCAAAATCACTGTGGACAGTGACTGCAGCCATGAAATTAAAAGATGTTTGCTCCTTGGAGGAAAAGCTATGACAAACCTAGATAGTATATTAAAAAGCAGAGACTTCACTTTGCCAATAAAGGTCTGTATAATCAAAGCTATGGTTTTTCCAGTAGTCATTAAATAAGGCTGAGCACCAAAGAATTGATGCTTTCAAACTGTGATGCTGAAGAAGACTCTTGGGAATCCCTTGGACTGCAAGGGGAGATCAAATCAGTCAATCCTAAAGGAAATCAACTCTGAATATTCATTAGAAGAACTGATTCTGAAGCTGAAGCTCCAATGCTTTGACCCCCTGATTCGAAGAGCTGACTCTGACTCACTGGAAAAGACCCAAATGCTGGGAAAGATTGAAGGCAGGAGGAGAAGGGGGATGACAGAGGATGAGATGGTTGAATGGCATCATTGACTCAATGGACATGAGTTTGAGCCAATTCCTGGGGATGGTGAAGGAGAGGGCAGTCTGGTGTGTTACACCTCATGGGGTCATGAAGAGTTGGACACAACTGAGCGACTGAACAACAAACACCAACGATCCTGTGTGTCTGGTGACTGTGGCACCATAATTAATGCAGATACCCCTGCCACAGGGCTGGCTGTGGGGCTCTCTGGCTGACTGCCTGGGAGTGGTTAGCGAGATGATGGGGACCAAGAGAGGCCCAAACCTAAAGAGAAACAGTGCCTTTCTCAGAATGTGTTGAATTTACTAGTGATTTTTCTTTCTTTCTTTTTAAAAAAATATCAAACCAACAAATAAACATATATAAGACTAAGGTGCCTATAGGTGGCGCAGGCCTGACAGGCAAGAAAGCCTTCTCTCTTCTGAGTTCCAATGGTTACCCCCGCCCCCAAGCTCCTCACACGGGCTTTTCATTGGTAAAATCCACTTTGAAAACTTCATTCCTCTGGGTGAGAGCATCGCCCCCCACATAAAATGTATATACCCCTGGACGCAGTAGTACCTTATTCATTGCGTGTGAGATTAGCTGGCAGTTGCCTCCAGTTAGGTCTGGAGCCAGGAACAGGTTTTAGAACAGGGAGGAGGTGCAGGGCGAGGAATGTTTGCTGATTGATCGACCTGCCTGTCCTGGTGTCACGGGAAGATTAGAAGCCCTTAACTGACTCACATTCTCAGAAACTGACCTTTGGAAGGGTGACTGTGGTCCCGCCCGCACTGTCTGTGAGTCCCTGGGGCAGTCGGTGTACAAGTTGTAAGTTCAGTCTTACAGCTCTGCCCTCCCCCAGTGGAGAAGGACGAAAAAACGGAGCATTCGCTAACAGAGGCCTGAAAGCCAGAGCACGGGGCAGTTTTACATAAAGGAAACAGGCATTTTTGCAGAAGGTGAGTCCCTCCAAGCCTCAGGTGTCCTCAGCCACCATCCCACCCCTGGTTACCCAGCCACCACACTCAGGATCCTGCTACCTACCCCAGTCTCTGACTCCACCTGAGTCCCACTGTTAAGATGACTGGACGCAGTAAAAGCAAGTTGATAAAGGTGGTCAGTTCAGGGGAAAGGCTTATCTGTCTGTTGAGAAAGGCAGCCAAGCTGTGCCTGGGAAGCCCTGATTTGGACACCTTAGCAAGTGAGTCGACGTGGATGTTGTGAGAAGGGCTTAGGAGCGATGGTACTGGGTCGGGGAAGGAGGCTTGAGATTTTGTGAGAAAGGCTTAGGAGCGATGGTACTGGGTCGGGGAAGGAGTCTTGAGAGGGTCCAGCCGCCTCTGGTTCTCTTCTGCCTCAGTCCCCGAGCATTTCTCTCCCAGCAGGTGCCATCACAGCCCGTTTTAATTCAGTCGGTGCCAGGGGCAAACGTTTCAAGGAAGTAGGAGGGACCTGACTTTCTCCTCTACTTTGAGCAAACCGTTCAGTGTTTACTAGGAGGGTGCTGACTTAATGAAGCAGGAATATTGTGAGTTCCTTAGAAGAAAGATTTTTGAAACCAGAATACACTCTGGAGACATGGTGGCTTTCTATACCAGATGTTTATTCCATGACAAATGAGACCACTTCCCTGAACTGGCGGTGAAGCTAGAGCTTTGTTTGCCAGGTTTTGTTATTACTTTTCTTCACCAGGCCAGAGCTATAGTGCAGAACCACAGCGCGTGTTTTCTTTGGAGATGGGTATCAGTGTTTTCCTTCAAGATTCGCTGTAAAAACAAGCCAACTTCCAGCCCACCCCCTCTGCAAGTCCACCCCTAACCCTCTGATGAGCCTGGCCAGTTGGGTTGATCCGCAACCCCAGTGGGGCTCTGCCCCAAACCTTTAGCCAGGTCAATTCCAGGTCTAATTTCCTGAGTCCACATGCTGCTTTCCTCCCCCACCTCCTCTTTTCTGTATTTTCACTTGTGTATCTATCTCCGTCACATGGTTAAAGCTCCTTGGGGGGCAGGTATTTTTTTGGGCTCCAGAATCACTGCAGATGGTGATTGCACCCATGAAATTAAAAGACTCTTGCTACTTGGAAGGAAAGTTATAACCAACCTAGACAGCATATTAAAAAGCAGAGATGTTACTTTATCCACAATGGTCCATCTCGTCAAGGCTGTGGTTTTTCCATTGGTCATGTATGGATGTGAGAGTTGGACTATAAAGAAAGCCGAGCACTGAAGAATTGATGCTTTTGAACTGTGGTGTTGGAGAAGACTCTTGAGAGTCCCTTGGACTGCAAGGAGATCCAACCAGTCCATCCTAAAGCAGATCAGTCCTGGGTGTTCATTGGAAGGACTGATGCTGAAGCCGAAACTCCAATACTTGTGGCCACCTGATGCGAAGAGCTAACTCATTTGAAAAGCCCCTGATGCTGGGAATAATTGAGAGCAGGAGGAGAAGGGGATGACAGAGGATGAGATGATTGGATGGCATCACCAACTCAATGGACATGGCTTTGGGTAGACTCCGGCAGTTGGTGATGGACAGGGAGGCCTGGGGTGCTGATCCCAGCTCAGGCACTGGCCTGCAGTGTGACTTAAGGAGCTCACCATTGTGTGCTCACATTTCTTCCTCTAGAAAATGAAGGTTAACATACTCCACAGGGTCTTTATGAGAATTAAATGAGTTTATACTTGGGAAATGCCCAATTCATACTTGGGTATACAGGAAAGTGTGCGTGTGTGTTAGTTGCTACGTCATGTCCAACTCTGTAACCCACCAGGTTACTCTGTCCATGGAATTCTCCAGGCAAGAATACTGGAGTGGATAGCCATTCCTTTCTCCAGGGAATCTTCCCGACTCAGGGATCAAACCTGGATTCTTTACAGTCTGAGCCACCTGGGGTATACAGGAAGAGTTCCATAAGTGTTATTTTATGACTATTGGCAGCATTCTCCGTAGAACCCAGCATGTTGTAGGTGTTTAGTAAATGTTTGTCAGATATTAAGAAAAAACTTTGTGTAGGAATTGCCATACCTAGGTAAAGAGCTGGGGGAAAGGGGAAAAAAAAAAGAAAGGGAAGGTGTGTTATTTCCTTTTCAACATTTGGGGAGTTGGTGTGAGGTGCTTTGGTGCTCAGGGATGTGAGGAGAGCTGTGCTTGATCTTTTGTCTGAATGCTTCTGGGGTTGGGAATATGTTCCGTGGGCAGTAGAGGGTGGTGGGCAAGGCAGTGTGATCTGTGGGCAGACAGCTTATTATAGCACGCTTGCAGAGAATGGATTTATTCTTCTGAACCTCAAAACGCCGGCCACTTCACCTTTCCCAAGGCATCTCTGAGGATGGGCCTGTTGTAAAGACTTGAGCTGACATCACTGCATCTTGAAAGAACGCAGCATAATTGAATTGCTGATACAAGTGGGTACTTGCACTGGGCCCCGCTCACCCACATCTCTATGGAAACACATGTTTGCTTGAAAGCCCAGCAATCAGAAGCAGAGTCTTCCAGGAGCCAGCATTGGGTCACTTTTAGAAAAAGGCATTTATTTGCATTCTCGAGCTGTCACAGACCTATGCAATGAAATAATTTCAAATTAAATAGAAAAATCAAGCCGCAGATGAATGCTGACAGAGCCTGCCATGCACCCTCCCCCCTGTGCTCTCAGGGGCCTGAGATCTCTGCGTTTATTTCAGCTGTCCTTTGCTCTTTTGCTCCTATTCGCATTCTGCTGCAGTGACTGAGGAGGTGGTTTGGCACTTTATGCAAAAATGGTTAATCTTCATTCATACGCATTTGCCGATACTGAAATGGAAAATGCAAAGCTGGGCTCGCCCTCAAGTCTGCTTTGTGCTCTCCCAGACCACTCTGTGTGTGCAGCGTGTACAAGGGCGTACAATCCAGATGACTCTGCCTCCTCTGCAAGCACCGAGGGCTGTTGAGTCAAGACATTCTCTCAGAAAGGTCTGAAACTTGCATCAGCCCATCTTGCCCTGGATGTGCTCAAGTGATATCCTAAGTGATTGGAAGCTTTTATCTGGCTCTGGAAGCAGGATTTTTCAAATAAGTATTGACTGTTAATGACCTGTTTAAAGAAAACATTCAATTTTCTTTCTTCCTCCTACAAAGAACTTAGTAGGCAGTGACATTTCTAAACCAAAGGCTAACTCTGCTTTTCAAAAGAGGCAGAGACTGGGCTTTTAAATGTGAATTTTTTTCCCCCTGACATTTGCCCTTAAAATGCTTTTCCGTGAAGCTGTTATAACAGTGGGTTTAGTCCACTGAAGTGTCTTTGAATAAAAATGCAACCTTGAGATCTTTTTCCTCCCTTCAAATTACACAAAAAAAGTCTAGGTTAGGAGTCTTCGTATGAAAGTCATATTTCAGTCACCATTCCCTGTTTCATTGTTTATGTGTCCTCATTCCTAATAATTAAAGCAACTTTCCTCCAAGGAGCAAGGCACTGCACAGAACCTTTATTAAACTGTGGGAATTAAACCACAAAAGAAAGAGCTGAAGTACTTGGAATATGAGAGACCTCAGTAATTACAAGACCAGATAAGGAACAGCAAAGGTGGGAGTAAAAGGAAAGAGAGCACAAAACGGAAGAGAGATTAAGCAATGGAAAAGTTGAGCAATGGAAAACCTGTATGTTGTTACATTGAGACAAGGTTCCAGTTTTATAGAGGGAGCAGTTTCCCTCTTGAGCTAGCATGTCAGTCCCCTTGACTGTGCTTAGGCGACTGGACAGTTAGTCCTTGGCCAGTTTAAAGATGATCTTTACAGAGAAATAGCCAAATATATGGGAGACAGCACCCATGTCTTTTTTTTTTTTTTTAGGTAAATTTTCAGCTTTCAGCTGCTTTGGCTACTCACTGCTCCCATCACCCCGAGGGCCCTTACAGACTTGAGTACCTATGAGCTGAAAAGGGCCACAGAGGTCCCGTGCTCTGAAGGTTGGAGAAGATGCCATCCCAAAACATGGCTATGGGAGTTCAGAGCATGGTACCCCCAAATATGCTGCTTTGGTGTATTTGGTGAGCTGTGGGCACTGAAAAACAGCAACTACATACAGGAAGAGGCTTTCTTTGAATTCCACTTTTCGGTGGTACAGAGGTTAAAGCATCTGCCTGCAATGTGGTAGACCTGGGTTCGATCCCTGGGTCAGGAAGATCCCCTGGAGAAGGAAATGGCAACCCACTCCAGTATTCTTGCCTGGAGAACCCCATGGACAGAGGAGCTAGGTGGGCTGCAGTCCACTGGTCGCAGAGTTGGACATGACTGAGCGACTTCACCTTCACCTTTCTGCTTAAAGACAGATCGTCCAAGAACTCAGTTGCCTTAAATTCCCTCCCTGTTTCGTGGAACTCCCAGGGGGCATGTTGACTCTCATTACAGAAGAGGAAACTAGATTTGACACCACACGCAGCAGACTTTGTCACAAGCTATCATAGCTCCCATCTGCTCTTTTAAGGACCTGTTTGTCTTTCCTAAAAATCATTTACTGTCCCCTCAGAGGCAGTGTCCCCTCAGAGGCTTGTGTCCCCTCAGAGGCTTATACCCCCTCTGCTTTCCCTGTTAAGAGGGTATTTATCCTGAATTCTAGGCTACCTTGGGGAGAATTCTTCACTTTCTCCTGATCATCTTCCCTGTGTCCATGAGATATGGGGTTTCCCTTGGGGCTCAGATGGTAAAGAGTCTGCCTGCAAGACGTGGGTTCGATCCCTGGGGAAGGGAATGGCTACCCACTCCATTATTCCTGCCTGGAAAACCCCATGGACAGAGGAACCTGGCAGGCTGCAGTCATAGGGTTGCAAAGAGTCAAACACAACTGAGCGATACCATGAGATATACATGTTAGTAAGCATGTGTTTGTTTCTCTCGTATTAATCTTTTATTACTTTTCCTCCTCTAGAACTCCATCCCCTTTTTCTGCAGCTGGAGACCTGAGGCCCTCATGCTATACTCTGACAACTTAGAACCTCTGCTCAGATGTTCCACCAGGACGAATGGTGGCCCTATAGATAAATTTGCAGCCTCTCCCTAGATCTCTATCAAAACTCACCTGTCCTGTCTCCCATTCTCTCTTACCTGTCCTGTCTCTCATTCTCTCAGAGCACCACTCTCTGCAAAGGGCCAAATGATGGCAGTAGAGAATGAAACAAATTAACATATGAAGTCACCCTTTCTTCAGGAGATGATAGCATGCCATAAGCTAAGTAAGAATGTAGACATCTCTTACGAGATTTTCCCAGCTTAGGCTCTGGCACTCTGGGAGATCATGGGGCGCTCTGTTTTGACAGAGAAGCTTTCTGCTACTTTTCCAGTTGTGTCACATAATTGATTTCCTCCCCACAAGATCAGGGCTTCCCAGGTGGCGCTAGTGATAAAACAACCCACCTGCTAATGCTGGAGGCATGAGACTCCTGTTTAATCCCTGGGTGGGAAGATCCCCTGGAGGAGGGCATGGCAAACCACTGCAGTATTCTTGCCTGGAGAGTCTCATGGACAGAGGAGCCTGGTAGGGTACGGTCCACAGGATCACACAGAGTCACACACGACTGAAATGACCTAGCACCTAGCACCACAAGATCAGTCCCGATTCTTCCTCTCTGAGGCAGCCACGAGACGACGTCTCAGGATCTATGTAATCACAACACTGTCAAGGCTGTACAAAAATTGGCTACAGAGACACTTTAATTACTTTAATTTAGAAAGATGTAGTAGTTAAACATTAGACCCTGGAATGTCGTGGCGCCTCTGGGCAGCATCATAGAACCAGGGAAGCAGCTTGTTGGCCAAGGGCCCACTAAATGCAGCTTCTAACACTCTCATCAGAGGCAGAAGCCGCAGGAAAACAGCCATCTCTTTATAATAGGTACATTCCTGCCCATTCCCGTGCGAGTTTAGTGATTCGCTCTGCAGCCTGTGTGCCCTGTGAATGTATAATACCAGGCATACATCACATCCCTGCCTGACTGGAAAAGGCAGTGGCTGGGACTGGTTTTATTCTCCTTGCAGAGTTCTCCCTGCAGTTCATATGTAATGCACTCCATGACTTGATTGTGATGGTTTTGAAGTGTTTCCAGCACAGTGGCTCTGGGCTCCAGAGTCACAATGCCCGTGCCTGAGTCCTGGCCCTGTCACTTACCATGGACTCTGGGTTAGTCACTGAACCTCTGCTGCTCAACATTCATGTGTATGAAATGGCATAATCCGTTTCTACTTTATAGGGGTATAAAGGTTAAATAAGCTTCCCTGGTGGCTCAGAGGATAAAGCATCTGCCTGCAATGCAGGAGACCCAGGTTCGATCCCTGGGTTGGGAAGATCCCCTGGAGAAGGAAATGGCAACCCACTCCAATATTCTTGCCTGGAGAATCCCATGGACAGAGGAGCCTGGCGGGCTACAGTCCACAGGGTCGCAAAGAGTCAGACACGACTGAGCGACTTCACGCAAGGGTTAAATGGGTAAATTTATGTCAAGCACTAAGGAGAGTGCCTGGCACAGTATTAGTGCTCCATATTTATTGCTATTATTATAATTAGTATGTTGGTGAAATGACCATTCCCTAACAAGGTAATTGGTAGGAAACCACCCCCTAAACCCTCACACCCTGTTTATCTGTCTAGGCTTCTGGAGAGTCTGTTTGTTGTGTGTAGTGACTGGGATCAAAGAGCCCATTCTGAATATTCCCAGACGGTGGATCTCACAGTTTTGTCTCCGTGGGTCTGAATGCCCTGGAGCAGTTTGGAGCACTGACCACCGTACCCACTCCCAGAGCTTCTGATGCAGTCCTTCTGGAAAAGGGCTGAGAATTCACATTTCTAACAAGTTCTCAGATGCTGCTGCTCCTCTGGGAAGCCCAGTTGAAGAGCCACTGCCCCAGGACACCAGCTTCTAGCAGATGTAAGCCACGTAGGCTGTGTAAATTTTTCTCGTAGACACAGTAAAAAAGTGAAAAGAAATGGGTGAAGTTAAATTTTAATGTTTTATTTAACTCAACACATCCGATATTATCATTTCAACACCCAAGAGTGTGTTGACATAAGTTAACACACTTATGTGACTTAAGATTGACATAAGTTAGTATTGAGACAGCTTACATTCCTTTTCTTTAGCATGCCTTTGAAATCCAGGAAGTATTTTACAGGACATTCCAGTTCAGACCAGCCCACATTCAAATCTGGCTTTGCAAGTAAATGACATGAGTAAGTTTCTTTTTTCTGACCTCCACCCTCCCATACCAACATTCTCTATTAGGTTTTTCTAAATCATGGGAGGACTTTGCATAAATGACCTTGAAAAAATTGTTTAAATGATGATTAGAAAATTTTTTTTCTTATGTATTTCCTCTGCCTCTAAATTCCATTCCAGAAAAGTAATAGGATACATGAAAACAGGAAAGTCAGTCTAAGAGTAGTAATAGGTTTCAGAGAAACAAAAGTGAAACTTTTATTACTGCCTACACAGTGAAACAAGCGAAAACAGAGTTTGGGCTTCCCTGGTGGCTCAGATGATAAAGAATCCACCTACAATGCAGAAGACGCTGGTTTGATCAGAGTCAGGAGATACCCTGGAGAGGAGAATTGGCTACCCACTCCAGGATTCTTGTCTGGAGAATTCCATGGACAGAAGAGCCTGGTGGGCTATAGTCCATGTAGTCACAAAGAGTAAGACATGCCTGAGCAACTAACACCTTTTACACTCTTAACTTTTTATAATTTATATGATTGCATGATATATATTAATATACATGTAATATCTTTTTCAGTTGTTCAGGTTGTTGTATATATTAACCTTCTCTGAATTATATTAATTAGAAATGCTGAAACAAACATATGTTCCAGAATTTATACTCTTTGGGTTTATTTTTCATAAAGAATATTTCTCTTTTTTACAAACTAATAGATTTTCTGACTAGCATTAATGCATATTAAGTAAGATTTTTGCATAAGTAAATTCAGTTTGATATAACTTTGTACATGAAGTGATTGGTGGTAACTATAGTTGTGCACTATTAATTTTACACTGGAGAAGTATATAGATGATATATTGGTGATAAACAGTGAAATTCTTTCCTTTGGGACTGATATCTTTCCTAATAAGTTTTTGACTATGGAACATGTATCTAGACTGAGGTAAGAGATTAATCTGAGATTTCATAAATAAAATTTCAACAGTTTCCTTGATCTTTATTTTTCTCTGGGCTATATGTAAAATTGAAAGCCAAAGTATAAAATTACAGGAAAAAATTTTCAAACATTCCTAAGCTGTTGAAATGTTGTTCCAGGATCAGGACTTGTGTTTCTGGTTATCTTCATTATCTATGGATTATTTACATGGACGTGTATGTGTGGATTTGAATAGTTAGGCCTCAGTCATTGGTCTGTTCTAAGAGCAATTTTAAGTGATAACAGGATTAGAAACCAGGTTCTTTCCCAAGAAGTCAGAGTGTGGGATCATTGTACCTTTCTTTTGGATTTAAAATTCCGAGATCAAGCTATGTTACNGTATGTGTGGATTTGAATAGTTAGGCCTCAGTCATTGGTCTGTTCTAAGAGCAATTTTAAGTGATAACAGGATTAGAAACCAGGTTCTTTCCCAAGAAGTCAGAGTGTGGGATCATTGTACCTTTCTTTTGGATTTAAAATTCCGAGATCAAGCTATGTTACTGATAGAGTATCAAGGGTGGTGACCAAGTGTGGTGAGAGGGGAAGAAATAGATGTTGGCCCCAGACTTCTGTCTCTTATTCACAGCGTCCAAGGCTTCTCAGGTTAACCCAAAAGATCTGCAACTTTGAAGGATGGAGTTTCAAGTTGCTGAACTCTGGACCTGTCATTTAGGAGGAAGTGCCAATATATTGTTTCTTAGAGGAAAAGTTCCTCAACTATACAAATTAAACAAGTCATATTCAGGGGATTTGACTGTTCAGATACAGTGCATAACAGAGAACAGAGTCCCCAAAAATGGGCATAGCACAGTTTCATTTTCAGAGGAGCAAGGGGGTCAGAGGAAAGGCAATGAACACATGATGCTGTGCCAGGGCGAGGCGTGCTTCAGAGTATTCTGGGCAGGCTATTGCCAAGCCCAGGTGTGGACAGTCAGCAAGGACCTTTGACAATGAAGATCAGCCTTGTCCTCGTTGTTCGTCTTTATTAATGAAACCCAGTTTAACTATCTAAATTCTTAATTCTAACCAGTTAAACTCTTAATTCTTTAAGGCAAACCAGATTTACTTTCTATTTATTTTGAAATCTTTCCTCTTGTTTCCATAACTGGAGCTGTAGCTGATTTTTCAGTCTCTCTGTTACACACCAACCAGTGGAGAGCCTTGGCATGCAGAGGCCATTAGAATCCAGCTGGAAGGGATCGCCTGTAGAGGCAGCCCTTCACGCAAGGGGAAAAAGAAAAACAGCATAAAATAGACAAAGAACAACTCCCTACAAATTATTTTTATCTTATCTTCCCATCTGAGGAACCTGTAATAGCCCCATTCTACCCTCACAGCCAGCATTTTCCTACTCCGCCCCCGCCACCCCCCCCCTCCTCAAATACTATTGTAATTAATCTTACTGGCATCACAACCGAAGAAGAGTCTTCTTTGACTTAGACGCCCGAGGTCAATGAGAAAGGAAATTGCCAAGGAAATTGTGTATTTCTATGAATCTAGCTCACCATTCCATACTGCCAGTTACTCAGATCTCAGAAATTTTCTGTGCTCTGTGGAATTCCTCCCTGATTCTTCTGTAGATTACAACACTCCAGCTTTAGAAAATGCTGCACACTCAAAACTTAGACATCAAAGCAAAACAAAAACAAAACTCCTTTTTCTATCAGATTTCACACCTCTTTAATGGCAGGAGTAGATGTGTCTGGAAGACTTAGCTAATCTAATGAGAGGAAGTGTGGCTCAGATCCATCCTGACAAACAGCCCCAAGTCCTCCTCTATCCTTTGAGCCTTCCTTACTCCATTGTTGCAGCCTGGGTCTCTTTCACTACCTCCGCCATCCTCGTTCTCTCTCACACATACATACACTATCACATGTGGAAAAATCCACGCATAAGCCCTGTGTGTTTGCATAATGCCAGAACTTCCATTTGAATACGAAAATCAACCATTCAGATGTCTTCAGATATCATGCTTATCGACCATCTTGCAGGCACTGTGGTAACTGATCAAAGGTTTTACATCTATGGCTTATTAAAAAAAAAAACCCAAAGAACACCTGATATTTGTCCTTATACTTTACATACCATCTCTATTCACTGTTGTGGATAATCAGAAAATAATCCTATTGTCTTTTACTAGTTACTCTCAGGGGCAAAAATATATGAGAATAAAATTCAGACATTATTTGCCAGCTAGCATTATTTACTTTCTCCCTTATGCCAAGGCAGAGGATACAAGATTTACCATTTGGAAGAGTTAGTGAAATGGGAGGTGTATCCAGTGGGATGGGCACTCTTTGCAGAGTATATGGAAAGGAGCTGTCTCTTTGGTGATTTGAGTATGCAGGGTCTCCCCCACCACAGTGCCCAAATTCATGTGTTAGTGGCAGTATCATTTGGAAGCTTGTAAAAATANGAAATGGGAGGTGTATCCAGTGGGATGGGCACTCTTTGCAGAGTATATGGAAAGGAGCTGTCTCTTTGGTGATTTGAGTATGCAGGGTCTCCCCCACCACAGTGCCCAAATTCATGTGTTAGTGGCAGTATCATTTGGAAGCTTGTAAAAATAAAATTTTACTGTTTCTAACATTAATATTTAATAACAGATAATAGTATATGGATCCTTATTTGAGTGGTGATAGAGTTAAGGTTACATATTGCCAAGCTCAACAGAAGGTAATGGATCTGAATTTATGCTTTATTTAAGACCTAAGCTTAAAAGAAAATGGTGGGGAGAAATCAGAATTTTTGCAAGTTAACCTTGAAATGTATCAAATCTAGATACACTCTTGGTTTTTCTAGCTTGGAGATAAGCTATTTTGTTTCACTTATTTATCTATTTTGGTGTGATCTTAGTTACCCAATCAAGGATTGAACCTGTGGCCACTACATTGGAAGCATGGAGTCTTAACCACTGGATCATTAGGGAAGTCTTCTAGATACACTTTTGGTAGCAAAAGTCAAAGAATATAAGAAAGAGCTTCAGTGGTTCTTGATGGACAAAAAAGCAAATAGAAAGTAAATTTTGATTGACAAAACATGCAAATTGATAGTATATTGATATCTTGGCCTATCTAGCTGCTAATTTCTGCACCAATCTGTTTGTCCATTGTAAGTCATTTGTGCTCAATTTCAGAAAGAGATTGAAACTATAAAAGACTTACAGTCTATCTTTTTTAATAATAGCAAAAGATTTAGACCAGATGAGAAGGTAATGCCACAGCTAGATATTAAGAATAAAGATCTTCTCATAGTGGGCCACTTCTCAAAGAAGATTGGATACCAAAGGCTTAAAACCTAAAGAACTTTAGGAGACAATGATTATGGGCAGTTTTAAGAGTGCCTCTGAGACTAGAGATCATGAATTTATAGTCCTTAAAAACATGATAAAGGTATATATGTGTAGATTCAGAGGGATATTTCTATAGTGATAAGTGAAAATGCAAGTTTTAAAACTGTTACGCGTTTTTTACGTTTTAATCTGAAACCATTTCTCCTGTTTCTTCCCGGAGCGTTTTGGTATAGTTACATACGTGCAGGAAAGACTCAATCAGTGTTTGCTATATTGAGATTGAAAAACAATGAAGCAGTAGAGATTATGATGACAGAGCTTAGTTAAAATAGGTACACTTTTCCTCCTCTCACTGGTTTTTGACCACCATTCTTTTACATAATAAAGAACACAGATTAGGTGCATACCCATCTGATTTTGTCATTTTCTGTGTCAGTACAGTATGAATAAAAGATTTTACGTTGTCATCTGGAATTATTGTAACATACTTTTAGACTGTATNTTTTTTGACCACCATTCTTTTACATAATAAAGAACACAGATTAGGTGCATACCCATCTGATTTTGTCATTTTCTGTGTCAGTACAGTATGAATAAAAGATTTTACGTTGTCATCTGGAATTATTGTAACATACTTTTAGACTGTATCTAAGCAAGTGCTTAGCTTGAAAGTATTTTTATATTCTAAATTGGTATTTATGATTATGGAAAAATGAAATTGTTTACTATATTGGAAGAGAGCATAAAAATAACACATTGAGAAATCCATTTTAAAAGTTAATCTTTTTTTTTCCCCTCTTGGTAAGGCTTATTCCACTAGAAGCAAGATGGCTGAACTCAATACTCACGTGAATGTCAAGGAAAAGGTAAGATATAATTATATATTGGTTTGCATGCAGAAACTCCAAACTGGATAATGTAGTCTCTAGCTAGTAAAAACTCAGTTATAATGGAACAAGAGGAAAATGGTTTCGGGGGCGGGGCGGGTGGTAAGGGAATACATAATAAGTTTGACACAGGAGAAAGCCATTCCACACAATCATAAGTAGCATGTACTGAATGTGTGTTACACCTATTACATCCATTTCCTCACTTGGTCTTGATTATAACCCCATGCAGTTATTTTCATTTTACAGAGGGGGGAATTGAGACACAGAGAAGGTAAGTGCTTTGCCTGAGTTCACATGGCTAGTAAGCAACAGAGCTGGGATTGGAAGCCAGCAGTGCCATTCTGCCGTTGCTACTCTTATCCGCCACGCTGGGTTCCATCTAAACGCAAGGGTATTATGTTACATCTCCAGAAACAGCCTCGTAGGCTTATCCAAAGCGTTACCTAGTGGTCATGCTGGGTGGCCTTTATAGTGTCTTTCAACACAGAGTTCAAGAGTCTGAAAATCGGCTGATGATATCAGAGTCCTTCCAAATCTTGTCCTCCTCTGCGACTTTCCTCCACTTCGGGTCACAATGCCTCACCTGCCGTATCCGCTCCCTTGCACTGTTAGCTCTTAAACGATCATAAACTGTAGATCATAGGAAATTATGGAGATCAGTTTGTCCAGACCACTCATCTGCACTAGGGGAAACGAGGCCCTCCTGGAGGTTTGTCCATGGTTGCACNTTCCTCCACTTCGGGTCACAATGCCTCACCTGCCGTATCCGCTCCCTTGCACTGTTAGCTCTTAAACAATCATAAACTGTAGATCATAGGAAATTATGGAGATCAGTTTGTCCAGACCACTCATCTGCACTAGGGGAAACGAGGCCCTCCTGGAGGTTTGTCCATGGTTGCACGGCAGAGTGGAGGAGCCTCCTCTGGAACTCCCTCCAGCTTTCTACGTGGCCGGCTGCCTCGCACCTCCACTAGGCCTTGAACAGCTTGAGGGCAGGAGTTTGTCTTTCATTTCTTTGTATCCTCCTAGTACCTCAAATACTGAATGAACAATGAGAGAAGTAACATTGCTGGAATGCGTAGTAATTTTGCCTCCAATTAGCCAAGAAGTATCAGACACCTACTTCATCCTCTACACTGTTCTAGATGCTGGCAATGTGGCACTGAATGTGTAGATGAGGTTCCTGCTCCCATGGAGCTAGCATTTTAGGGCAGGGAAACAGAGAGTAAACACAAGAACAAGTAAATGAACGTGATCGTTTCAGATAATGATGTTACGATGAGAAAACTACAGCAGGGTAGCACAGATAGGGTGGCTGCTTAGGTGGGCTCGGTCAGGGCAGCTCTCTCAGAGGAGGTGATGCAAGCTGAGATAAAGAAAACAGGAAAGGAACATCATGCAATGATTCAAGGGCAGAGTGTTCCAGGTAGAAAAGCAAAACCAGATGCCTGAGGAGGACTAAAGTTCATCGTGTTTGAAGAGCAAGTAGGCAAGTGGCTGGTTGACCACAGTGCGGTAGGCAGAGCAACGGTGATGGGAGACGAGCCCAGAGAGCAGGGCACGAACCAGTATTGGTAGAATTCTGGCTCCTTACCTGTGTGTTCCTCAGTCTCCACAGCATCCATGAGTGGAAGCCAGGAGTCCACAAAGCTGGATGGGAAAAGATGAATTTTCATCTTTACTCATATCTGAATGAAATTTAAAATTTCCTTCAGTCATGAATATAGGCAAGGGAGAAAAACAACCCACAGGAGTAGCTGGAGTACCTGTGACTTCCACAGCCAGAAATCACAAATATCTTCATATCAAATTACATTTGTTACAGATATCCTAAAATGCTATTTGTTCATCTCTGTTGCAAAATTGGGGCTTCCCCAGTGGCTCAGCAGTAAAAAACCTGCCTGCAGTGCAGGAGCCACAGGAGACAAGGGTTCCATCCTTGGGTCAGGAAGATCCCCTGGAGAAGGGCATGGCAACCCACTCCAGGAATACCTGCCTGGAGAATCACATGAACAGAGGAACCTTGTGGGCTTGTAGAGTTGTAAAGAGTTGACCACAACCCAAGCGACTTAGCACGTACTGTAGAATTACTGTAGTTACAGAACTTGCCACACTATTGTGTTATTTGATGTTGACAGAGAAGCACATATATATTACTGTAGCATAAACTTTTTATTAATGTCAATGCTATTTCAGTATGAGTGATTTACTCTGTAATCCTATGTACTTTAGTTAACTATTATTCCGAGAAGGACCCCCAAGGCTTTACCAGACTGTCATAGGGGTTCTATGCTCCCCCAAATTTGGAACCTGACATAGAAACATGTAGGGTTTTATTCAAAGGGCAAAAGTATCCACTGAAAGAAATTAAGCAGGAACATGACCTGATACGGTGTATTTTTAAAAGCTCCCCCAGCTTTGTCAGCTGTGCTTTGTCAGTCACTCAGTTGTGTCTGACTCTTTGTGACCCCATGGATAGCAGCACGCCAGGCTTCCCTGTCCTTCACCATCCCCCAGAGCTTGCTCAAACTCATATCCATCGAGTCGGTGATGCCATCCAACCATCTCATCCTCTGTCATCCCCTTCTCCTCGTGCCTTCAATCTTTCCCAGCACCAGGAAAAGTTATTTAATATGAAGATCTATAAACAAGTACTACTTGTTTGATGAAGATACAAAGGCTTGAGATAAAGTGATTTGGTCAAAGTCAGACTTTCAGGGAATGTGAAAGGGCAAAGATTTAAACTCAGCTCTGTCTGGTTCTGATTCTTTCTCTTGCTCTTTCCTCTACATTACCGCTTCCCAGAGTATTCCACCAGAATAACCCCAGAGCACAGAAGAACAAACCTCCTACTTGGTGACATGGTCAAAACCAACTTCTGCATAGAATTTCTTTGGGATCTTCTATGTTATCTTAAAAATGGGTGCAAATGTTTTATCTATTGTATTCCATAATATATTCCCTATATTATACTCAATCCCCACAGATTCCAGGCCTGGGACCCCCTCCCTTGCCAAATGTCTGTGCCACCCACAGGTTCCGCCCATTCCCGCTGCTCTCTAGGTCCACTGGCCCCCATCCAGCTGCTCTGGACCAAACAGCGCCTTGTAGGGTAAGAAAATCTGCTTTCTCCACGACAGCCGCGTCTAGACTCACGTGCTTGTCCCTCAAGCCCTGGGGCCCTCCAGCCAGCCTGGCTTATGGGAACTGCTCCGTGGCCACAGTGCCTGGTGCGGCTGACTAATGTGACAAAGTTTTCTGGCTCCCCAGGCTGAAGGAGGCACAGAGACGCTGTGGCGGGCTGAAGACCCAGGGACTGGGAAATACAGAAGGACTGTGGGTCGCAGGCCTGGGGAGGGCAGGGAAGGAGTCCCCAAGGCCCAGACAGGCTGAAGGAAGGCAGAAAAGGAAGAGGCAGTTTTCTGGGAGCCTCCTGGAAACCCATGCTCCTGTGCTCAACATCACCCCTTGATAATGCTAACAACTAACATTTGTCTACAGCTTTACAGTTCATAAAGCTTGTTCACACATTTGCTTTCATTCGTGAGGATGGTATAATTATCTCTGGTTTACAAATGAGGAAACTAAAGTGCAGGGAGGTTCCGTGTGGCGAACATAGAACTCCCAGTCAAGTGCTGACAGTTGCCTTGCCCCAAGCCTCCTTCCCAACCTTAAAAGGCTTTCAAATGGCCCTGAGCCACCACTGGGGTAAACCTGTCCCCCCTCCCCCCGCCCACCACGCACATACAACCCTTGGCCAAATCTCAGCCCAAGCCAGGTATTGACCGGAGTCCTGGAGCCAGGCCTGGGCCCCCGAAGAGGAGCGGGGAGCTGAGTCAGAAGCCAGATCCCGGAGGTGATGGAAGAACAGAAGCATGCAGTGGAGGGATGGGTATGATTCAGCGCAGTGGGAGGAGCGAGCAGAAGGAGAATACCTAACACGTGGGCTCCTGGGAGGGGGATGTAGGCTAAGGAAGAGGCAGACCTGCAGGCCTGCAAAGCCAGACAGGTGCAACCCAAAGGACCTAATGCAGGACTGGGACTCAGGTCAGACACTGCCAAGAACTCCCTAATCTCTCTGATCGTGAAGGTGCTGAGGACCCAGGACCACAGCACAGTGGGCTCTGTAATCTTGTCTCCAGCAGCCCTGAGTGAAAGTAAAGGACAGAACAAGGCGTACTATTATTCCCTGTCCAGGCACGCCTAGCCCCTCCCCCTGCCTACCTAATTCCCAGGCTCCTTCAGGGTTCTGATGTCTCTCAGTCCAGGATCTCACAACACCAACAGACCCTTTGGCCAGTCTAGGGACCAGGTTCATCTACCCTGCACTGTCCTCTATCCCAGGTCTGCTGACCTAGGTTGATTACCCAGTGGTAATCTCCTTAATGGACTTCCTTGGTGGCTCAGATGGTAAAGCGTCTGCCTACAATGCAGAAGACCCAGGTTCAATCCCTGGGTCAGGAAGATTTCCTGGAGAAGGAAGTGGCAACTCACTCCAGAATCCTTGCCTGGAAAGTCCCACGGATGGAGAAGCATGGTAGACTACAGCCCATGTGTGACTTTTCCTTTTGAAACACCCGCTACCCTCTCTCACCTCCCCCCACCCCGCCCACTGCCCAGAGCCAGCACTTTGTCAGCCCAGCAACCTGAGTGACTTGAGCTGGCCATGCACACCAACACCAGTCCCCAACCTGAAAGAAACCGGGCTCAAATCCAAAGGAAGTAGTCCGACACCAAGAAAGGACTTTCATAAAAATAGAAAACGAGGCAGCCTCAGCTATGTCCCAAGAGGTACTCTCAGATGCATCTTCTTTCGGGCTCTGAGTTCAACTGAAGGAGCAAGAGAGCAGGGGAAGGTTGTGGCACTTAAAAGCATCTGTTTCTATAGAAGGTGGGAATAGGAGTGACCATTCTAGAGAGGAAATGACCTCAAAAGACTCCTGATGGCTTTTAAACCCTTTAAGCTGGGAGATTCTTTATCTCTGAGACTCAAGGATAATTTGCTTTCCCCACAGAACCTGGTTCAGGGAAATGCCATGGGAGGAGGGCATGTAGAGGATGTCGAAAGACACACTTCAGTGACTTCATGAATTGGCCTCTCTGGCATGTGCCTTGGGAATTTGGCCACTGCCTTGGGTCCAGAGCCATTTAACATGCTTGCACTAGAGCAGCCAACACAGGAGAATGGACTGGAATGCACACTGGTTGAGAGCCCAAGCACCAGGCTAGGAGTGGGAAGGGTCACTGCTCACCCCGCCCAGCCCCGGGGCCCGCGGGCTCCCTACCAGGTCTCACGGCCAGCGTGGCAGCGCAGCGGGCCTGGCCCAGCTCGTTGGTGGCGGTGGCTGCATAGCTCCCGGCATCAGCGGCCCGGGCCTCCCGGAGCAGCAGGGTGTGCCGCTCGCCTTCTGCCCGGATGAGAAGGCGGCCATCACTGCGCAGCGGGGACCCATCCTTCTGCCAGGACACTGTGGGGAAGCAGCGGGGTGACCAGGCTGTCCTTGCCCACAGGGACCCACTGGGGCCAATCTCCCCCCACCCCACCCCACACAGGGCCCACAGCACTCATCTCCCCACCCCAGGCAATCCCGAGGNGCTTGTCTATATAAGCTGGGAGCTTGCAACAATAAAGTGGAACTGCTCAGACAGAACCCCTGTCGCGTCTGATTGTCTCTCGCTCACCGAGGGGCTGGGTTGGCAGACAGCAGACTCACCTTTCCTCGGGACCCCTCAGCTTTGCTGAGGGAAGTTCCACTGCCTCTCTTTCTGCGGAGCGCCCCCCACAATAGATGTTTCCCTATCTATTTCCCATGAACGGATGGAACCAGATGCCATTATCTTAGTTTTCTGAATGTTGAGTTTTAAGTCAACTTTTTCACTCTCTTCTTTCAGTATCATCAGGAGACTCTTTAGTTCTTCTTTGCTTTCTGTGATAAGGGATGTGTCATCTGCATATCTGAGGTTATTGATATTTCTCCTGACAATCTTGTATCCAGCTTGTGCTTCATCTACCCAGCGTTTCTCATGATGTACTCTGCATAAAAACTAAATAAGTAGGGTGACAATATACAGCCTTGACATACTCCTTTTCCTATTTGGAACCAGTCTGTAGTTTTATGCNTGACAATCTTGTATCCAGCTTGTGCTTCATCTACCCAGCGTTTCTCATGATGTACTCTGCATAAAAACTAAATAAGTAGGGTGACAATATACAGCCTTGACATACTCCTTTTCCTATTTGGAACCAGTCTGTAGTTTTATGCCCAGTTCTAACTGTTGCTTCCTGACCTGCACATAGATTTCTCAAGAGGCAGGTCAGGTGGTCTGGTATTCCCATCTTTCAAAATTTTCCAGTTTGTTGTGATCCACACAGTCAGAGGTTTTGGCATAATCAATAAAGCTAAAGTAGATATTTTTTCTGGAACTCTCTTGCTTTTTTGATGATCCAACAGATAGATATTGGCAATTTGATCTCTTGTTCCTGTGTCTTTTCTAAGTTCAGCTTGAATAGCTGGATGTTCATGGTTCACGTACTGTTGTAGCCTGCCTTGGAGAATTTCGAGCATTACTTTCCTAGCATGTGAGATGAGTGCAATTATGCGGTAGTTTGAACATTATTTGGCATTGCCTTTCTTTGGGATTGGAATGAAAACTGACCTTTGCCAGTCCTGTAGTCACTGCTGAGTTTTCCAAATTTGCTGCCATATTGAGTGCAGCACTTTCATAGCATCATCTTTCAGGATTTGACATAGCTCAAGGGGAATTCCATCACCTCTACTAGCTTTGTTCTTAGTGATGCTTTCTAAGGCCCACTTGACTTTGCATTCCAGGATGTCTGGCTCTAGGTGAGTGATCACACCATCATGGTTTTCTGGGTCATGAGGATCTTTCTCGTATAGTTCTTCTGTGCATTCTTGCCACCTCTTCTTAATATCTTCTGCTTCTGTTAGGTCCATACCATTTCTGTCCTTTATTGTGCCTGTCTTTGCATGAAATGCTCCCTTGGTATTTCTAATTTTCTTGAAGAGATCTCTGGTCTTTTCCGTTCTGTTGTCTTCCTCTATGTCTTTGCATTGGTCACTGAGGAAGGCTTCCTTATCTCTCCTTGTTATTTTTTGGAACTTTGCATTCAGATGGGTATATCTTCCTTTTCTCCTTTGTGTTTCAACTCTCTTCTTTTCTCAGCTATTTGTAAGGCCTCCTCAGACAATCATTTTTCCTTTTTGCATTTCTTTTTCTTGGGGATGGTCTTGATAGCTGCCTCCTGTACATCTCAAACCTCTGTCCTTAGTTCTGCAAGCACTCTGTCTATCAGATCTAATCCCTTGAATATATTTGTCACTTCCACTGTATAATCTTAAGGGATTTGCTTAAGGTCATACCTGAATGGTCTATTGGTTCTCCCTACTTTCTTCAATTTAAGTCTGAATTTGGTAATAAGGAGTTCATGATCTGAGCCACAGTCAGCTCTTGGTCTTGTTTTTGATGACTGTATAGAGCTTCTCCATCTTTGGCAGCAAAGAATATAATCAATCTGATTTTGGTATTGACCATCTGGGGATGTCCATGTATACAGTCCTCTCCTCTGTTGTTAGAAGAGGGTGTTTGCTATGACCAGTGCGTTCTCTTGGAAAAACTATTAGCCTTTGCCTTGATTCATTCAGTCCTCCAAAGCCAAATTTGTCTGTTTTTCCAGGTATTACATGATTTCCTACTTTTCCATTCCAGTCCCCTATAATGAAAAGGACATCTTTTTTGGGTGTTAGTTCTAGAAGGTCTTGTAGGTCTTCATAGAACTGTTCAGCTTCTTCAGCATTACTGGTTGGGGCATAGACTTGGATTACTGTGATATTGAATGGTTTGCCTTAGAAATGAACAGAGATCATTCTGTCATTTTTGAGATTGCATCCAAATACTACAATTCAGACTCTTTTGTTGACTATAATGGCTCTTCCATTTCTTCCAAGGGATTCTTTCCCACAGTAGTAGATATAATGGTCATCTGAGTAAATTCACCCATTCCAGTCCATTTTAGATCGCTAATTCCTAAAATGTCGACATTCACTCTTGATATCTGCTGCTGACAACTTCTGATTTGCCTTCATTCATGGACCTGACATTCCAGACTTTTAAGCAATATTTCTCTTTACAGCATCAGACTTTACTTCCATCACCAGTTATATTCACAACTGTATGTTCTTTTTGCTTTGGCTCCATCCCTTCATTCTTTCTGGAGTTATATCTCCACTGATCTCCAGTAGCATAGTGGGCACCTACCAACCTGGAGAGTTCACCTTTCAGTGTTGGTTTGCCATTCCCTTCTCCAGTGGACCACGTTTTTTTTCAGAACTCTCCACCAAGGCAAGGAACATACTTAAAAAAAGAAGAAGAAAAGAAAAGAAACAACAACAACTTTAAAACCCCTAGCTAACAACTACTTAGTATTTAGAGAAAATAGCATATGAAGGAATCATACCAAAATATGGTCATTTCTGTATTGTATCATTATGGATGATATTTTCTGTTTTATATTTTCCATATTTCCAAATTTTCCTATGGTGAAGGATATATTATTTTAATAGAGTATCATGATTAAAGAAAAGTAAGCTATGTTTATTTTGTATTTATGCATACTTATTTTAAAAGTGATTATTTTGATAAAATATCATATGATTACAATTTTATCCTTACACAAAACAGAATATATGGAAGCCTCAGTGCAGCATAAATAAACCAAAACTATTATCAAAATAAAACTGTTTAAGTGAAACTATAATTGAGTCCCTCTGGTTACACTTTAACAGATTATTTCTCTATTTTTTTAAATCCACCATACTTTCCTGTTATGTAATGGTACAGCTCAGTGGGGCCTTTCACATTCAAAGTGTGTTTCTTAGCAATACCCTTTGAGCCAGAGTGTCTTTTTAATATCAATCACTGTCTTCTGTGGAAAATTCTTAAAAACATTTCTTTCATTCTGTGAATAAACATGTGAAGCAGGCCAGCAGGCCCCAGTTGCAAAGGAGAAAAAGAGTATCAACTTTGTAATCACTAGCATTCTCTTTTCACTTTGGTTTACTCTAATGTTTTACATTTAGGGAAATATATTTGAATTTTTCATTCCCAGTTACATAATTTCAGAAACACTTCTCTTTGTCAAGGATTTGGACTGAAAAAGAACAAAAGCCATAAATATGTCATTAAAAAAAAAATTAAGACCTGAAACAGTTACTGACCCTAAAGAATACATTTCACTTGAAAAACACAGTCTTCTCATTAGCTCACTCATTGTCTACCTAAAATACAAGGTAGAATCACTGAAAAATCTTTTGAAATATACCTATGGCTTGGTTCAAAACCCAAGTTATTATCTCTGGAGTGGAACTTAAAGTTCTCCAGGTGATGGTAATATAGTTGAGGCTGGACTGAAAACCATTGCATCACTGCAGTATTCACAGAACCAGTTTTTGTTTCCCTAACACTGTGCAAGAAAGGTAGTTAACTGATGACGAATTTCTTAAAAATGAATGAAAGATGATACCTAGGCATATCTCAGGTATTTTATTTTATACATAGATTTGCTATAATTACTCAAATGTAAAATTCAAATAATAAAACCATAAGGAACCCCTCCAAATCAATGTTTCATATGTTAAAAACAAGCAAGAAATGAATAAACAGTTTTAAAATGTTTTCATTTTACTATAAACTATTTTACTTACACTAAGTATGGAGTCTAAATTCAAAGCATTAAAAAAAAAGATTATGTGTACATGTGTGTTGATATTTATATTGGCATTAGCCAACATAGGAGAAATCTTTGTCATAATAAATTTTTTTTGTGTCTTAACTGTATTAATGTCAATCCTGGTTGTGATACTGTTTTGCAAGATTTTATCATTGGGGAAAGCTAGGTACATAGTCCATAGGATTGCCCCCATATTATTTTTTATAATTGCATATAAATTTACAATTACCTAAAAATATTTTTTATAATTTAAAATAAGGCTAAAAATTGTTTACCTACAGACTTTATCCTGTGAGATTTTGAATCACTTGATCCATGGAGGATTGGGCATATGTCATTTTTAGTTAAGGACCTAGAGGATTCTAACATACAGATAGGACTAACAATCAGCCTTAGAGCTCCTTTCACGTGTGTGTCCGGGGAGATATATGATTAGGAGGACTAACTCTTGAATATATTTGTTTCATTTGACTTCTAGCAGCATCATGTACTTGCTCTGTAATGTTGACTCTTTCCCCACATGTACATGATATACAATAGTAATACTTTAAAATTGTTGTGAAACTAAATAATTCAATATTTGTAAATTACTTAGTGCCTAAAACATAATCATCAAAAAGTGTTTATATTACTTTCATCATTTTATTATTTCCATAACAGTTTATGAAAGAGTAAAATTTTGGAAACAAATCTAAATATATATCAGTAAGAGAATAGATGAAGAAATCTCTTTCATTCATAAAACAGAACACTAGATAGTGAAATTAAATGAGCCAGTACTTTAAATAATAATAATGGTGACTTTCACAAGCATAATGTATATCATTAAAAGCTAGAGTACAGAATACAGTTGATCTTATTCATTATAAAATGAGAAACCATTTTCATATATTGTTTAACAATATATACCCCTTTAGTAATTGAATATAAGCATAAATAAGAAGAATAAATATTGAAATTTAAGAAATGGCTACATCTGCAGAGGGTAGATGTTGCTGCTGCTGCTAAGTGGCTTCAGTCATGTCCGACCCTGTGAGATCCCATAGACGGCAGCCCACCAGGCTCCTCTGTCCCTGGGATTCTCCAGGCAAGAACACTGGAGTGGGTTGCCATTTCCTTCTCCAATGCATGAAAGTGAAAAGTGAAAGTGAAGTCACTCAGTCATGTCCAACTCTTCGACCCCATGAACTGCAGCCCACCAGGCTCCTCCATCCGTGGGATTTTCCAGGCAAGAGTACTGGAGCGGGATGCCACTGCCTTCTGCAGAGGGTGGAGGTGAATGTAATTAGGGATGAGTACATGTATGTTTAAATGTATTTATAATGTTCTGTCTTTTCAGTTTCATTTTGAATAAATACTTTGATATATATATTTATAGCTCTTGTGTATCTGAAGTATTTTATAATAATAAATAATTTAATTATTTAATTATATACTAGACTCTAAGCTCTTTAAAGAGAGTATTCACTTTATTTTCCCTATAACCCAGTAAGGTATTCTTATTTACCCTAAATGAGACATATAATTATTGTGAGCTATCATTTTCTAGTGGCAAGAATTCAAGGTGTTGAAATTAGATAGACCTGAATTTTATTTTCGATTCCTAGCCCTAGTTTTTTCAGTCTCTATCTATAGCAAGGTGGTTGAGAGGTGCAGAAGCAGTGGCTGAAAAGGGCTCAGCACATAGTGAATATCCAATAGTTGACAGCTACTGGAAGTTGTTTAGCCTGGGGGCAATGAGGAGCCATTGTAGGCTTTTAAAGCACAAAATGACAAGCTGAGATACAATTTGTATAAGATGGAGAAGAAAGGAAAATTTGGAATGATTAAATTAATTTACTTAATTTTATAGACTTCACCTTTAAAATATACTTCTATATTTTTACATTTAAATTTTTTTAATTTTTAAATTTAAACAAAATTTAAAATATATGATGCTTTAAAAGCAAGATCCTTGACCAAAAATCCTAGGATTCCCAAAGATAGTTAAAGCTATTCATATGATTATGAATGTATTTTGATATAAAGCACTAAAATTTTACCATGAATGCTTAAAAGCAGCAAAATTGAAAATTTTTATAGTTTTTAGAAAAATTTTAGAAATTGCTAATTTTTCTATGTTTGGTTTCAAAAATATTCTAAGAATAGGCCCATAGTGGAGAGCATGCATCATGTTCTAAAATACCTATCTTATCAGAACCTTAACCAAGGTAAACCATCAAAGCTGTGTTTAATAAAGAGGATTACAGTGATTAGATGTGTTAGCTAACACTACTGTGGTAATCATTTTGCAATACATAAGTGTATCAGATCAACCTGTCTTTCACTGCAATCTTGTGAAATGTTATGGGTGAATTATTTCAATAAAGCTGAAAAATATAAAGAGATTTTTAACTATTCTTTGATATATGAGTTATGTTTTATATACTTCATAGTGTATCACATTATGTATAAAGAAGCAGATGATTAAATTGCTAACATTTTTAGGAAAAATGTGATAATGATAATTCTTTCAATTCATTTGTGAATTTAAAATATTTCTTATATGTCACAGGAATTTTTAGCACTATTTTTTACCTAAATTTTGTTCTTTACAGAAAATGTTCCTTACTTACCTGTGCCTTTCTATCTCAATAATAAAATATTTATTTTCTGTTAAGAATGAAGCCACACTATTGTGATATTTATACTCACTTCCCAACTAAAAATGACAGGACAGAGTGAAGACCAGGATGGAATTGGTATCACCTAGACAGTCCATGGATTTGCTGAGTCGGACACGACTGAGCAACTTCACTCTCACTTTTCACTTTCACGCATTGGAGAAGGAAATGGCAACCTACTCCAGAGTTCTCGCCTGGAGAATCCCAGGGACAGGGGAGCCTGGTGGGCTCCCATCTATGGGATCACACAGAGTCGGCATGACTGAAGCAACTTAGCAGCAGCAGACTTGGGTTTAAATCCTGGACAGAACTCTTAGAATTATCATTTTAGCCTATTTATCATCCCTCTCACCCTAAGATTATTCATATGTTAAAAAGAGATAATAATAGTATCAAACTCATAAGGTTGTTTTTGAATATGCAACAAGACAATGTCTTAGTGCATATAATATGAACTTATCAGAAATGCTCAAGGTAGGATAGAAGCAACATTTCAATTATGTTGTGGAAGCCTGTATTGGAATCTACATCAATATATTTAATTGTTCTTCTTAATAGCTATTTATTACATTTCATATAAACTACATGTTTTCAATTTAATAAAAAATATCATAATTTTTCTATATCACAATAGAGTAAAAAAACAAAACAACAATAGTAAAACCCCACTGCAACCCAAAAAGATCAAACTCTAGTCTAAACTGTCTGAATAAATGCCTGTGTATTTTTACCAATTCATTTAGTATTTATGGGTTAATGCCTTTCTTATCTGTAAAATTAAGAGTCACACTAGATAATTTCTGAGGTAAACTTTAAGAAATGGATCCAAGAAAATTAAAAATACCTTGCTATCATTCCATTTCAAAAATTATCTAACCCTATCAATGAGTGGTGAACAAAGAACAAATATAAATCCACATTGCAAAAAAATGAAAATACCTTTCATCTACAGAATGCCACTTATGAAACCAGATTTTTTTGGTATGCCTAAATGTTTTGCTACTCATACATGGCAGAAAAAAATATGTCTGCAATATTTTTGTTAAACAACCACTGCCAATAACCTCCAGTCAAAATAATAATAATAATGGATAAACCTTCAAAGTAATTTAGAATGGTGCCAGTTGGTATGATTTTCTTCACTAATTCAGTAATTTTAGCCAAATTGATTCTATCCTGTTTGGCAATGTAAAATGCAAAACATAATCTTAAATTTCTGTGTAAATTATTTTAACCTCTCTTCCTTCATTGGGAATCACTCCTAAGAATGGAGCTATTATTCACTCAGTTGATCAGGCACAAAACTTAGAGATGATTATTGATTACCTCTTTAACTTCTTTCATATCTGCTTCTGCTGCTGCTAAGTCACTTCAGTCGTGTCTGACTCTGCATGATCCCATAGACGGCAGCCTACCAGGCGCCGCCATCCCTGAGATTCCCCAGGCAAGAACACTGGAGTGGGTTGCCATTTCCTTCTCCAATGCATGAAAATGAAAAGTGAGAGTGAAAATGCTCAGTCATGTCCGACCCTCAGAGACCACATGGACTGCAGCCATCCAGGCTCCTCCATCCATGGGATTTTCCAGGCAAGAGTACTGAAGTGGGGTGCCATTGCTTTTATATCTGATCTATTAGCAAATCTTTTAGACTCTAGCTTCAGAATATTCCAATGCAACCACTTTACCTCTGTTATCATTCTAATCCAGAATCCCTAAACCCCAAATTCACCATTTTGTAGTCTGCTCTCCATAAGATTGCTACAGTGACATTTTAAAAAGGTAATTTAAATTCCCTTACCCTAGAGTCATGCAGTGTATGTTCATTGCAGTTGGGCTTCTTACAAGGCTTATGGAATAACACATTTCCCTTGTGTTGTTGCCCTCCAGCTTTGTTTTGTTTAACAGATCCAAGTCCTTTCTTACTGTCTTTGCATTAACTTTGTAAATGACTACAAATATATTTAGTATAGAATTGCCTGTACTAAATGACTACTAGTACAGAATGACTTATACGCAAAGAACATCATGAGAAACTCTGGGCTGGAAGAAGCACAAGCTGGAATCAAGATTGCCGGGAGAAATNTTGTTTGATGAAGATACAAAGGCTTGAGATAAAGTGATTTGGTCAAAGTCAGACTTTCAGGGAATGTGAAAGGGCAAAGATTTAAACTCAGCTCTGTCTGGTTCTGATTCTTTCTCTTGCTCTTTCCTCTACATTACCGCTTCCCAGAGTATTCCACCAGAATAACCCCAGAGCACAGAAGAACAAACCTCCTACTTGGTGACATGGTCAAAACCAACTTCTGCATAGAATTTCTTTGGGATCTTCTATGTTATCTTAAAAATGGGTGCAAATGTTTTATCTATTGTATTCCATAATATATTCCCTATATTATATTAATACAGAACTATGTTCACTTATTGACCACTGAGTGAACAGTGGCAGAAGTCTGTGCCCTTTTACATTGTGGCTTCGTATTCTCCGTGACTCACAGTCATACCCTCGGGCAAGAGTGTGTTCCCAGTTGAAGAAGCTGAGTCTGGCACCACAGTGCTGACCAGATATTGGCCCCTTTTCAAATGTCTGTTGATGGATGGGCTGAACAGCTCTTAAAGTTGGGTTATGAGAAGGAGAAGCACTCTAAAGAATCAGTCATAATAATTGATTCCCTACAAAACACGGCCAGTGGACAGACCAATATGGTAGGCTCAGCAGATAGAGTGTCTTATTCAAAATAGAGGTAGTGTCCAGCCAAAGTGTGGAAGGAGGCTGATCCATCATCTCACAGACAATAGAGGTTCAGTGAGAATGCTCCATGCATTGGCTTAAGCGACACATTCATCCGCTTGTCCTGACCAATGCCACATGTATGTATGAAGATTAACAGTAGATGGTGTTTTTGCTGTTGCATTTCAGTAACTTATCAAAGCGCTGACACTATTTTGAAAGAGGGTGATGTTTAAGTTGTAAATATTATCCATCTGCATGACAATGAAAGTAGAGCTCCTCTAACTCAGTTAGTAAATTCCATCTTCTCATATCAAAAGGTTAATAGATTTCTTAGCTCAATAAAATAAATCATAATAAACAACTGAAAATTCTGATCATTTGTAATTTCACATTGATTTATTTTTGCACTTTTATTTCCTTTAGTTATTAGCTTTTATGGCCTTTTTATGATTAGTTTGTTTCCCAATCTGTCACACAGCAGTGACATTTCAGTTCTGAAGATTAAGAATAATAACAACTGTTATGTCTTACATTATAAATTGTAAGCTCTTAGGAGATGTGAGAACAAATCTGCGTGGTGTTTTTATACACTATCTAGTCAAGCACTGTGGGAAGTTAACTACTTAGTTAAAGTCTTGCAGGGAGATGAGTTCCTCAGTTATCTCTGGTGGGTCCGTTCTTGGATGAATTGGAAAGGAAGAGGTGAGAGCATCAATTCTGTCCTCATGCAGATTTTAATCCAAAGACATAACTTCAGGTCTCACATCCAAGACAACTGGCATTTGCAGTTGACACTCTGAGGGTCCTACCCTTTAGGAATCCTTTCAGCTGTCTCCTTTCTCTGCCCTCCTACCCCTCCTGAATTATTGGCCCTCCTACTGTTCTTCTTTGTGCTTCAGTGGGGTTCTCTGCCTTCTGCCCCTGTACTGTGATGGTTAGTGGTCTGTCTCCCAAGGGAGATTGTGTGCTGCTTGGGGGCAGGCATGGGGCCTTTCTTGTCTTCATATTCCTAGTTTTGACACATAGCTGACCCTCAAGTGCGTTAAATAAATGAATGGATGACAAATGAATGAACCTGCCTGCTTGAATTGTTAACGTTCTTTATAGACAAATTTCCCATTCACAATATTTTGCAAAACCTCAAGCGTTCTTGAAAATTGAAAGGTAGGTTAATGGAAATGTCATCTCATTTTAGTACTCGCTTTTCTATTAAATAAAGCAAGTTTTAAATCGCTTCTAAAAACAAGCTTCGGTTACTTAGGTTGACTCCCTGTGGTTCTGTAGAAAAGCAGCATCTTTATGAGACAGTTATCGAATACAGGTGGTCTCAGGTAGGTTTCAGTGATAACAGATGAGTTCCTTTGATGAGTAATCAGTCATATCTCACTGCACCCTTTCCAAAAAATAAGAAGAATATTTCACTTTGTTAAAGAAAGATACCAGAACAAAATCTTCAGGCTAATCAGGGATCTTATGTGCATGCACAGTTGCATCCAAATCATTGTAACCCCCCGTGGACTGTAGCCTACCAGGCTCCTCTGTCCATGAAATTGTCCAGGCAAGAATACTGGAGTGGCGTGACATTTCCTGTTCCAGGAGATCTTCCTGACCCAGGGATCAAACTTGTGTTGCCTGGATTCTTCACCACTGTGCCACCTGGGAACCCACTCAGGGATCTTATATTTCGGGTCAATTCACTTTTTACAGCTCTTTGCTAAATAATGCCTTTAAAAAAAAGAAGAAGAAGAAAAAGAAATTTAACACTAGAAACTCATAGATGAGTTAAAGATAGGGCTCAGTGGTGACTATTATATTATTTCTCATGTGAAGCACTAGGGCACCAAACTAAATTGATTTATAAAGTTTTAGATGTAGTTCTCATCTGAATAAAGAAGGATTATTGCAACTGGCATCCACAAAATAACATTTTTAGTCAGATATTTTCATGCATTATTATAAATCAGTTTAAATAGAATACAATTCAGCAGTACAATTTGATGATGGAAAGCCAAGCAGATCCTTGTTTGTTAAATAAGATTACAGATGGAGTTACAAAATAATATTTGCTGAATGGACAGTTTTGATCTGATAACAAATCCCAGCCAAAAGCGACCCTTAAGCCACAGAGAAGCAAGTATGCTCAGGAAGTGATCTCCAGCCAGGTAAAGTCATGGAAGGAGAGTGGAGATTGGAAGAGCTTATTAGCTCTCCCCAGTTTCTAGTTGAGTGGTCTGGAGCAAGTCACTTGACTTTTCTGGGCCTCAGTTTCCTGATCTGTAGGTGAGACATGAAAATAAAACCTACCTGACAAAGTCATCAAATACGATAATAAATGTACGGCAGCTTTATAAGCTCTTATTCCTATGAACTATAGACCATCTGGGGGAGCTCATCAGTGTATTTTATTATTTTTAAAAAAGGAAAAAGTATATTAAAAAGGAGTTCATGGTTTTGTTTGGAACTCAAAGTATAATTCACACAGAAACGAGATCAGATAGAAAACATAATAAAAATCCCAAATGAGAAACAGGACATAAAACCGGACTTGACTTTTTCAAACTTTTATAGCTATTGCTGAGCCTCACAAAAATAAGTGAGACTAGAAAATATGATGATATGGAAATGGGGAATTGCTTAGTGTACAGTATCCTTGCTGCACCGCGTCGCTTACTGTGAACAGCTTTTTGAGCTGTTAAAGTTATAGAGGGAAATTGGGTTGTAAACAGTAATCATACAGACTCGTTGAAGTGGAGGAGGAGGACTTGATAAGAGGAGCAGCCTTTGGTCCACAGTGGGAACAGGGAGGGGTCATCTCAACCATCGTGCTGGTGCCTCACGCAGACTCTGTGTCCCGGAGTCTGTCCTCAGTAGGTGGGCAGACGTTCCATTTCATTTTTTCCTATAACTGTCTTGACCTTGTTTTACAGAGGACTGAAATATGGTTCAAGTCTTTATGTGGAGAAGTGAAAGTGTGAAAGTGTTAGTCACTCAGTTGTGTCCGACCCTTTGTGACCCCATGGACTGTATCCTACCAGGTTCCTCTGTCCATGGGATTCTCCAGGCAAGAATACTGGAGTAGGTTGCCATTCCCTTTTCCAGAGGATCTTCCCTACCCAGGGATCGAAGCCGGGTCTCCTGCATTACAGGCAGATTCTTTACTGTGGAGGAGTATTGTCAGAAAAACCCAAGAGTTCGATTAAAGAGATTTTAGCAGGATTGGAGAAATTACAGAAGAGACCCATCATCATGCATCTTTAAAACATAAACTCCATTTAATAGAAAACTCATTTCATGGGATGTGGATAAGTTTTAATGATAGGCAGTTGTTTTTAAAGACCAAACAATGCAAGCATTGGAGCAAATTTTTATTTCATCCTTTTGTAATAGTGTTTAGGTCAGTTTAGCCCAGTTCTTGGATTCAGGCAACAAAAACACAAACCACACACACAGCTTTTACGTTTCACCAGGAATAGGTTCTTGTCATCATTTTCTCATAGGAAAGGGTCATTAAATTCCCCTTTCAAAGAAAGGAGAAACATTGACAGTAGTTATTGCCTAATGCTTATGTACAGAACTGCTGTTATTGTTGCTTGGCAACTAGAAGAGATTTGACAAGGAGTCTAAAGGAACTGAATGAATAAATGGAAATGCCAGCATCAGTTTCTGGGGATAAGAAGAAATTTACTGTTGTAGGATTAGCATCACATTGCTTTTTTCCAAGCTACACAATCGAAATTCACAGTGTTTCTGTTCTGTTTCTCCTGCCTCCTCACCTCCTTCCAGCCTTTCATCATAGCCCCTTTTGCACTGTCGCTGAGAAGTAGATACAAGATAGATGGTTAATGCTAAATGATACAAGAGCATGTAAAAATTAAAACCTTTGGTGATAGGAATAAAAGTTACCTCTATTGGCAATCCCTTGGAATTTACGGGGACTTTACCAATATTCTAGTTATTTTTCACACACACACAAAATGATAAAGTTGCGATGCTTTCTTCTCTTCTGACCTTGAGCATTAAAAATCTGTCCAGATAGATTAAATAGGTAGGTAGGTAGGTTGATTGAGTCAGCACTTAACAGCATACTGCTTGTATTATTGTTAAAACCACTTTTTCTCTGAGATTTATCCACAACTTGATTACAAGCCCCTTATAAGCACAAATGGACTTTTAATTTCTTTGTGTACTCAGTAGCTTCTATAGTAGTAACATCATAGAATTTATGCCCCCCAAATATTTGTTAATCACTATTTAGCGAAACAACTGAGCCAAGATTCTGTAACGGTGATTCTCAGGCAGCAGAAAGAAAGGAAAAGCAAGTGGAGCGTGCCTCCCTGTGTTGGGGCAAGCCTTAGAATGTCAGTAAGAAAAAGATGGGAAAAGTCATATTAGAAATGGCATGTCTGTGTTCCTTTGAGTCCTCCAAAAGCAGAAGCCAAGGTGGGATTACATGAATAAGAGATTTCCTCGGGGGGGAAGCAAGGTAGGCAGGTGCTTGTAAAAGAGCAGAGGGGCAGACAGGGAGAATTTATAGACTGCCCTGCATGCTGGTCCACTATTGTTGAAGGAAGCAGGAGAAAACAAGAAAACAGGGTAGGAAGCGTCTCCCTGGGCAGTGAGTGCAGTTCTAAGGAAGTCTGTGCAGGTCCGAGGCATCCTNAGAGCAGAGGGGCAGACAGGGAGAATTTATAGACTGCCCTGCATGCTGGTCCACTATTGTTGAAGGAAGCAGGAGAAAACAAGAAAACAGGGTAGGAAGCGTCTCCCTGGGCAGTGAGTGCAGTTCTAAGGAAGTCTGTGCAGGTCCGAGGCATCCTCAGACCCCAGCTAGGGCTCTCCCACACCCTCATCCTGTAATGAGCTTCCACTAGTACCCTGCCACCTACCTGAGGTGTCATATGCTGCATCCAGGTGGAGTGTGACTTGCGTGCCTGGGTGGGGGGAGGGCAGCTTGGGTGGACCCCGAGGGATGGTAACTGGGCTGTCGGTCACCTCTGTTTCCCGCAAAGGGATATTTTTGAGAGGATAACACAATTTTAGACTTACAAAGGAAACTGAAATAACTACTTTGGAATTGAATCATGTAAGAGAAAAGCATGAGATTTATATGCTTATTGAAAAGAATCCATAAAACATTTGAGAGCCACTGTTAATTAGTAAATTAAAATATAGTTACAAGAATTTCCCTTCCTTTGGCAAATGAGCCATACTTCCACTAGCATAGGGAGTCTTCGTGACTTCTAGGGAAGGGATGATTTAGGAGTCTCATTTTCTATTCAAGTATACTCTAACCACATTTAAGGAAACAAAGGAACACATTAATTTTACTGAAAAATTGTGTGTCCTTTGGTATATTGGGCTTTAGTATCCTTATCTGCCAAATGAGGACTCTCCTTCATGTGGAGGAGCTCCAAAATCCTTTCCAGCTCTAATAGTGAATGAATCTACGGACTTTCCCACCTCTTAAGCACCATAAAAGACAGAAAGGGGGATTGTACCATGGATCAAAGACCCTGATGGCAGCCTTGGTCCTGATATAAATCAGTGGCCTCCACTGGAGTATGGTACACAACCTCTCTGGGCTTGCTGGGTAGCTCAGCTGATAAAAAATCTGCCTGCAATGCAGGAGACCCTAGTTCGATTCCTGGGTCGGGAAGTTCCCCTGGAGAAGGGATAGGCTATCCACTCCAGTATTCTTGGGCTTCCTTTGTGGCTCAGCTGGTAAAGAATCTGCCTGAAATGCATGAGACCTGGGTTTGATCCCTGGGTTGAGAAGATCCCACGGAGAAGGGCATGTCAACCCATTCAGTATTCTTGCCTAGAGAATCCCCATGGACAGAGGAGCCTGGTGGGCTGCAGACTGTGGGATGTAAAGAGTCAGACTTGACGGAGCAACTAAGCACAGCAGCAGCACACAACCTCTCTATACTCAATTTCTTGTTTAAATAAAAATTTGATCAAACTATTTGTAAGCCACATTTATGGTTCACTTGTATGGCATGTCTGATGACTGTCTACAGATCCTTCAAAACTCTGCTGCTCATTTTTTTTCTTTTTCTAATTGGCGTATAGTTGCTTCACAGTGTTGTATTAGTTTCTACTTTACAGCAAAACAAATCAGCTTCGTGTATACATATATCACCTCTTTCTGAGATTTCCCTCACATTTAGATCATCACAGAGCTTGGAGAAGAGCTCCCTGTAATATGCAGTCAACCCTCATTAATTATCTATTTTATACATAGTAGCGAATATGTCTGTTGCTCAGTTCCTGAAGATAATTATCCATAAAAATGTACTGAAATGATGATTGAAGAGCCATGATACACTTTAAAGTTAATGTTTTTCTTTCTTTTATTGTAGTGAGAGCATTTAAGAGATTACTCTTTGAGCGTTCACTACAATGTTGTTACTCTAGCACAGTATTGCCCAGCAGATCTCTAGAACTTAATCAGCTTGCATAACTGAAGTTTTCTACCCACTGAACAGCAGCTCCCCATTTTCTTTCCCCCATTCCCTAGCAACCACTGTTCTTCCTCTCTGCTTCTATGAGTTTGACTGTGTTAACACGATACCTCATATAAGTGGAATCATGCAGTATTTGTCCTGTTTCTGACTTATTTCATTTAACATAATATCCTCAAGGTTTATCCACACTGTTGCATATAACCAGGATTTCCTTCTTTTTAAAGGCTGAATAATATTCCTCTGTATGTATATATCATATTTTCTTTAGCTACTCATCCATCGGTGGATGTTTGTTTGTTGGTTTTTTCCCAGTTTTCCCAATCTATTTTTAAATTTAATTTTACTTTGGAGTATAGTCACTTTAAAATGTTGTGGTAGTTTCATAAGTAAAGTGATTCAGTTATACGTATACATATAACCATTTTTTTCCAGATTCTTTTTCCATATAGATTTTTATTGACTCAGACTGTAATTGTAGCTATTTGATAAAGGCTGAATCCACAAACTAGTTTTAACTCTTTTTATCACTTTTAGAGAAAAGGCAAACAAAATCATAAAATCGTTGGGAAAACAACATCTGGCCAAACAGATTATAATTTTTACTGATGTTTAAATCAGAATACCTTCTTAAAATTGATCAAATCTGTTAAAGTTAAAAAAAAAGTGTCTGGGTGAACAAATACACTTCTCCTAAAGAAAGGGCATGCTCCTGGTTTCCGTGTTGGTGAGATGGTCTTTATCCTTCATGCCACAGTGAAGAAATATCCAAGATTAATATAATTTAGAGATTAACTTAACTCCTTTGTTCTGGTATTGACTAAGGGGGTGACTAGGGCTTCCCAGGTCGTACTAGTGGTAAAGAATATGCCTGCAGTGCAGGAGATGTGGTTGTGATCCCTGGATCAGGAAGATCCCCTGGAGGAGGAAATGGCAATCCACTTCAGTATTCTTGCCTGAAAAATCTGTGGACAGAGGAGACTAGCAGAACACAGTTATGGAGTTGCCAAGAACTGAACACAACTGAGTGACTGAGCATGCATGCACAAGGGATAACTAACTTCTTTATTTGGTATTGATTAAAGCATAATAAAGGAGAAAGCAATGGCAACCCACTCCAGTACTCTTGCCTGGAAAATCACGTGGATGGAGGAGCCTGGTGGGCTGCAGTCCATGGGGTCGCTATGAGTCGGACATGACTGAGCGACTTCACTTTCATGCATTGGAGAAGGAAATGGCAACCCACTCCAGTGTTCTTGCCTGGAAAATCCCAGGGACAGAGGAGCCTGGTGGGCTGCAGTCTATGGGATCGCATAGAGTCGGACATGACTGAAGCGACTTAGTAACAGCAGCAGCAGCAAAGTATAATAGTGACTAGTATCTGAAGAGTTTTGTGAATGAGCAGAGGGAAATACCCACAGGGAGAGTAGATTTCAATAATTAACTTCCTCCCTCGAGTGGAGACACTAAGTTCCAAAGGAAGTGAGGAAAGATTTTTTACTGACTATTCTAAGTTACAAGCAAAAGATGTTTAAAATATCTCACTTTTCTGTTTTGATTAAAATACCAAAATCAGACTTCCCTGGTGGTCCAGTGGTTAAAACTCTGCACTTCCAATGCACAGGGTACAGGTTCAATCCCTGGTTAAGGAACTAGATCCCATATGCTGCACTGTGTGGCCAAAAAAAAAAANGTAAATAATTAGGGTGACGTGAGTGCTAAACAAGGTCTGTGAACAAGGCTCGTGGGCCTCTCTCCTCTGATCTGTCATTTCCATTCTAGCAAGATTTATCTTTAATGTTGCCCACCTCTCCCCTTTGCCAATTGGATTAGTTATCTGTCTTTATTACTTTTATTTCCAGCCCTAGTTACTAATGTTGTCTCTAGGCAGTCTTTACTTGTTCTAGAAAATGAAAACACTCCAACTAGTGCAAGTAAAAAAGAGGTCACTCTAAAGATGGAGTAGGGATTCATGGGACTTCAGTACAAGTTAAAGAAGCAGAAAAGGCAGGAAGGGAGGCAGCTCCCAAACAGCCCTTCTTCACCTCCACTCTGGCTTCTCTCCCTTTGTGTGGAATAGTCCAGACTCCAAGGCAAAGAGCCTGGTTGGCCCACTTGGTCTTTTCAGACAGGCCCCTTCCTGACTGCTGCAATCATTGTCACTATACTCTGCTTCCTTCATGTCACTCACTCAGCATAAGTTGTAGTTACATCTTTTTTCAATTTGTGTGTTTCACATCTGTTTTCCTCTCTAGGTTTGGTAGCAACCGTATCTGTTTTATTCTGCTGTATCCAGCCATAATGCATATGCGCTATGCACACAGTGTACTGCTGCATCCCAACAACAGCAGGCATTTAGCAAATAAATACAGGAAAGAATGAGACCAAAGAATTGGGTGGGGTGGGGTGGGGGGAGGCCAGGAGCGCATATTATTAGCCACCCTAGCGATAGGCTTCCTTGTGGTACCACTCAACTTGCAGGGGAGGAAGAGATTGAAGACAGCCTTGGGTCCACTGCTCAGCAAGGCTGAGGAGGAATGTTCTTAAGAAGGGTTGTATATAGGATGATCTCCCCCAGATAAGTCCTGGTCACCAGGGTAGACATACATTCTTTCCATTTCAAAGGCGTACCAACCTTTATACCTAGAGACACCCTTCTCCTTCATGGCCCAATGTAAATGCTTTCACACTTTCCTTTTTAAAATTTATTGAGCAGCTAATATATGCCAGATTCTATATCAGACGCTTTACATGCATCATCTCTTTTCATTTTTACTCAGACTCTAGCAGGTAATATCCTCATTTTACAGCTTACAGAGCTAAGTTTCAACAATTTCAACCATTCATCCAAGGTCATAGAACTAACAGGTAACGGAGCCAAGGTTAGGGAACAGATCTGTTTAATTCCAGAGCTTCTTGCCTGATATTTGGCTGTTGCCTCTCTATTCTCCCCTCCTTGACTGCTCTCTTCTCTGTGACACTCCAGCCTTTCTCATACAAGCAGTGCAGCGTTTACATGCTTTCAGGTGCAGATATTCTGGCCGCCCTGCAGTGCTGTCTGTCTTAGGGCAGTTGTGTCCTCAGCACCTGGTACCTGGTGGAGGCCCAACCAATACCTGGGCTGAGCTTCGGGAGGATAGGCGATTACTGTGCTATTTTTAAAACTCTGCAAAGTACCATGAGTATCTTATTATACAGAAATGTCATAAATATTCTTCCCATCTCTGTTACTGAAATTTAAAGAGCATGTGTCTATTCTCCATAACTATATAATGCTTAGGTCACGTAACAGTCAGCGGAGACTCACCCGTCTATTGTCGTGGATGGTAGATGCAGAGTGATGGGATGGTCCAACACTAGCAGAATATTCCTTTGACGCAGAAAAGTAGCCTGAATAAGGACCGACTGTAGAGCACAGGGAACTGTACTCAATATTTTGTAACGGCCTATAAGGGAAAAGAATCTTAAAAAGAATAGGTGTATGCATATGTATAGCTGATTCACTTTGCTGTACACCTGAAAATAATACAACATTCTAAATGAACTATACGCCAATTAAAAAAAAATGATTTTAGAGGAGAGAGAGTGAAGGAGAGCTTTTTAGCATATTTATATACAATTAGCAAAACCCCACTGTAGCACAATAACACATATGAACTAATGGAAAAGTAATAAAAATATTAGCATAACATGTCAAAAAAAGAACAGTCTGGTATAGCTACAAATTAACATTCTCTCATTCAACAGCTTGCTATTAAATACCTACTCTGTGCACATTTGGGCTTCCCTGATATCTCAGTTAGTAAAGAATCCACCTGCAATGCAGGAGATCCTGGTTCAATTCCTGGGTCGGGAAGATCTGCTAGAGAAGAGATAGGCTACCCACTCCAGTATTCTTGGGCTTCCCTTGTGGCTGAGCTGATAAAGAATCTGCCTGCAATGCAGGAGACCTGGATTTGATCCCTAGGTTGGGAAGATCCCCTGGAGAAAGAAACAGCTACCCACTCCAGTATTCTGGCCTGGGGAATTCCATGGTCTGTATAATCCATGGGATTGCAAAGAATCAGACACAACTGAGCAACTTTCACTTTCATATCCATCTATCTGTGCACATTATTAGTCACTTGGGTGAGCATGGTGAAGATGCAGAAATGACTGGGAGGAGAATTCTGCCTGCATGTTCCTTATCATTTAGAATACGCACCTTACACAGACAGGCCTGTGATGTAGAAGGTGCCGGTCTTAGGAGACATCCACTGATAAGGTCTATGGCAATTGAAAGGAGACAGAGATGGCTTATGGCAGGGATGGTGGAGACAAAAAGCTTCCTGGCATTTCAGCTGGAGTATAAAATTTGGGCAAGTGGACACATCTTTTGTTGTTCAGTCTCTCAGTCGTGTCTGATTCTTTGTGACCCCATGGACTGCAGCACGCTAGGCATCCCTGTCCATCACCAACTCCCAGAGCTTGCTCAAACTCACGTCCATTGACTCAGTGATGCCATCCAACTATCTCATCTTCTGTGTGCCCTTCTCCTGCCTTCAATCTTTCCCAGCATAAGGGTCCTTTGCAATGAGTCAGTTCTTCACATCAGGTGGCCAAAGTATTGTATCTTCAGCTTCAGCATCAGTTCTTCGAATGAATATTCAGGACTGACTTCTTTAGGATTGACTGGTTTGATCTCCTTGCAGTCTAGGGGACTCAAGAGTCTTCTCCAGCACCATAGTTTAAAAGCATCAGTTATTAGGCACTCAGCCTTCTTTGTGGTCCAACGCTTATATCCATAAAATGACTACTGGAAAAGCCATAACTTTAACTATACACATCTTTGTCAGCAAAGTGACATCTCTACTCTTTTTTTTTTTTCCTTGTCTCTGCTTTTTATCAAGGACAAAACTCACATGGAGGTAGAGGTAGGTGGCCAACACTGGCTTGTGCTCATCTGTAAAGGGCAGAGCAAGAAGGGCGTTTGGAAAAGCAGATGAGTGCCCAGTTGTCGACTGTCTTGAGTGCCAGGTTGTAGACACTGAATTTAAGGAAGATGGGGAAGTAGTCCTGATTATACTTGAAGAAGAGTAGTCTGGCAACAGGCTCAGGATGAATTTGTAGGTGGGAGACCAGAAGCAGAGGGAACTGTTATTTTCTGTTTATTTGATAATACTGGGTCTTTACTGATCACACAGCTGTGTAGGTGGATTGAAAACTTCTGTTAGACCATTTTTTGAAACTCAGACATAGTCTTAAGTGACTCATCTGTAAGCCAAGGAGAATTTCTAAGGAGTCATCACAGATAGGCTCAAAAAATGCACAGTGTGAATGAAGAAATCTGCTAACAGCTCTTAAGCCAGACAAGTCAGGTCCAGGAGAATGTGGGAAGCTGAAGAAAACCGCATCTGTGAAAGCCACACTGCCTTGCTGCCTAGTGCCGGCAAAATGCCAGACGTAGAGAACAGACCTATGGACGCAGGGAGAGGGGAGGAGGGAGAGGGTGAGTGTATGGAGAGAGTAACATGGAATCTTACAATACCATATGTAAAATAGATAGCCAATAGGAATTTACTGTATAACCCAGGGAACTCAAAGAGGGGCTCTGTGACAGTCCAGAGGGATGGGATGGGGAGAGAGATGGGAGGGAGGCTCACGAGGGAGGGGACATGGGTGTACCTATAGCTGATTCTTGTTGATGTATGACAGAAAGCCACAATGTTCTATAAAACAGTTACCCTTCAATTAAAAAATAAATAAGTTTAAAAAGAAAGAAAGAAAAAGAAAATGCCAGCAGGACTGGCCTGAGACAGAATGGGGCAAAACCTGCCACCTTAGATAGAAAACCCCAGGGAGAGGAGAGAAAGGGAGATTTGAATGCTTAAATCAAAACACTTTTTTGAATGTTTATTTTTTATGGAGATATAGTTGATGTACAATATTATATGTCACAGGTGTAAAATATAGTGATTCACAATTTTTGAAGGTTATATTCCATTTAGAATTACTATAAATATTTGTTATATTCCGCACATTGTGCAGCGTTGTACAGTTGTGCAGTATATCCTTGTAGCTTATTTTATATGTGATAGTTTGTACCTCTTAATCCCCTACTCTTATTTTGCCCCTGCCCTCTTTCCTCTTCCTACTGGTAACCACTAGTTGGTTCACTATATTCGTGTCTGCTTCTTTTTTGTTATAATCACTTATTTGTTGTATTTCTTAGATTCCATTTATAGTGATATCATATGGTGTTTGTCTTTCTCAGGCTGACTTACTTCACTTGCCATTGTACCCTCCAAATCCATGCTTATTGCTACAAACGGCAAAAATCTCATTCTTTTTTATGGCTAAGTGGTGTTCCGTTATACATATATACACCACATCTTCTTAATCCCTTCATCTGTTGATAAACACATTGTGTCCATATCTTGGCAATTGTAAAGAATGCGGTTATGAACATTAGGGATGCATGTATCTTTTCGAATTACTGTTTTTGTTTTTTTCAGATGTATACCCATGAGTGGAATTGCTGGGTCATATATGGTAGATCTATTTTTGGTGTTTGAGAAACCTCCATACTGTTTTCCACAGTGACTGCACCAATTTACTTTCCCACCAACAGTGTACCAGGGTTCCTTTTTTCACACATCTTTACCAACATTTGTTGTTTGTATTCTTTTTGATGATAGCCATTCTGGTAGGTGTGAGGTAATAAATAGCTCATTGTGATTTTGACTTGTATTTCCCTGGTGATTAACGATATTAAACATCTTTCCGTTTACCTGTTAGCTATCTACATTTCCTCTTTGGAAAAATGTCTGTTCAACTCTTCTACCCATTTTTTAATCAGTTTTTTTTTATGTTGAGTTGTATAAGCTGTTTCTATATGATGAATATTAGCCCCTTATTGGTCATACCATTTGCAAATATTTTCTCCCATTAATTAGGTTGTCTTTTCATTTTATCAGTGGTTTCCTTTGCTCTGCAAAAACGTTTAAAATCAAAACAACTATTGAGGTGCAAAAGGCAGATTTGTCAATAGCAAACTGAATTTGCCATTTAAATTAGTAAAAGCAAAACAGGGAAACAGTAATTAGGGAAAGGTAAAGCAATTGCTAAATGAACCCCTAACTCATGGTCCAGATTGTCCCCCAGCATCCTGTGCTGCGCCTGGTCGGCCCCCAGGAGACTGTTTTATGGTGTGAGAACCCTTGAGGGATGCACTCGCGTGCAGATTCAAACACTGGGCTTCAGTGTGAAGCTGCAGCGGCGGATTCACCAGCTTAGGCTGTGGCAGCAACGTAAAGGCTGTGTGTGTGAAGCGGTGCCAGAAACAGCCTTTGCAAAACAGCCACTGCAGGCGAGAATTTTATGAGCTCCCCATATGCAAACTACCATTAGTCACGCATTGACTGATCCGTTGCTCCAGGAGCTTCGTTTCCGAACGCAAAGGCAGCTTTTCAGCACAACCTCCCTATAACACTGCCTTTGTCATCCACACCTTATGTTTTCAAGCTCCTTCATAAGAAGACCTTTTGTAGATTTAAATGCTTAGACCCCTTAGGACTGCTGCATCTTGAACAGTGACACTGTGAAGTTTCTGTATGTTTGTGCGTATTCGTATCTGGATTCCTCTGCCTTTCTCCAGGACGTTTTCATAGCAAGACAAATGTAGTGAATTCATAAATAAGAAGGTGGAAAAATAATGCTACTCTCTTCACATTAGCCAAGTACTAGGATTAAAGCAGAAACTTGGCCGAGAAACTCACTAGAATTCAACATTACTATGGAATATCTAAGAATAGATGTTTTTTTCCTTTCCTTCCTTTAGTTTCTTTACAACTTGACATTCTTGTTTTAATTAAGTGTCTTCCTCTGGGAATTATTTGTGATATTCATAGTTATATTTGATATCAGAACTCAGTTATTGACAATTTTCTGAGGATATGTTCAGAGATAGGATATATAAAGTGACAAGGATAGATGTTCTATATTCTACCATGTTGGATTTTTTTTTCTTCTTTTAAAGAGGAACAGGCAAGAACTGTGGACCTGTTTAAAGAGGAAATATCTCTATAAGCTATGGTTTATATCATGTTTTGCCTTAACATAATAAAATAATGTTTTGCAGAGGAGAGTCTGGAAACAGGGCAAACAACTATTTATGTTTATTCCATACTTCTTGATCTTTACTGATCACACAACTGTGGAGGTAGATTGAAAATTTTGTGTTTTTTTTAATTGAAGTATAGTTGATTTACAATATTATATTAGTTTTCAGGTATACAGCACAGTTATTAGGCATCTTTATAGCTTATCCTCCATTAAAAGTTACTATAAGATAATGGCTATAATTCCCTGTGCTGTACAATATATCTTTGTTGCTTGTGTATTTTATACATTGTCATTTCTATTTCTTAATTTTATGCCCTAATCTTGCCCCTCCCTGCTTCCCTGTCTCTATCAGTAACCACTGTTTTGTTTTCTCTGTGAGTCTGTTTCTGTTTTGCTACATACATTCATTTTATTTTTTAGATTGCACATATAAGTGATATCATACAGTGTTAAAGTCTATGTCTTTGTCTGATTTACTTCACTAAGCATGATATTCGCTGGGTCCATCCATGTTGCTGCAAATGGCAGAATTTCATTCTTTTTTATGGCTAAGTAATATTTCATTGTGTGAGTATATGTGTGTGTGTGTGTGTGTGTGTGTGTGTGTATACACACCAATAGCCAAGCTATGGAAGCAACGCAAGTGTTGGATATAGAAGGTACTACCTTACATACATACAGAGAGAGAGGAAAGAGAGAAAGAGCTATTTTTCTTTTTTTGTAATGTTTTTGTTTTGGTTTTGGCCGCACTGTGCAGCCTGTAGGGTCTTACTTCCCTGACCAGGAATGGAACTCTTGCCATTGGCGGTGAAAGTGCAGAGTCTTAACCACTGGACTGCTGGGGAGTTCCCAAGAGATATCTTTCTAACATGATGAATGAATAAGAAAGGACAGCATAAAAGGGTGGTTGAGGGATGCTCACAAGACCAAAATCTTTTACATGACCTTACGGGCTACATGATCTGGTCCCTGCCTGCCTCTGGCTTCATCTTGTACTTCTGGAAGCCTCAGTCTCTGTCCCGCTCCATACTCCCTCCTCATCTGTGCCTGGCTCCTCATTCATGCTGTCCCCTCTAAGATGCCCTCCCCCTTAACCTCCCAGCCATCTCTTCTCTTTTGTCCATCAGATTTCAGCATACTTATATACAGTCAAGTCTCCTTGTCATGATTTATAGCATTTATTGCAACATGTACACAGATATTTATTTGTGTGATCATTTGATCAATATGTGCATACTGATATGTCCCCTCTAATCAGTAAATTGCAAGAAGTTTGGTGCCTTGTCACAAGGTAGGCTTTCAAAAAATATTCACTGAAAACAAGTAAGGATTGTGCAGTGCTTTTGTGATCATCAATGTGAATGCCACTCACCTTGGCACCATATAGTCTCATATTTGTCAGTAGTGGCTGCAGTAATCCCCTTGATAGAAAGCAGAGAGAGCCAGGTTTTGCTAAAGTGGATAAAGTATCCTGTAGTAATTGCAAGTTCTGTGAGCTAAAGGTCAACGAATTCTATTAGGCAAGAAGAAAATGTGCAAAATTTGACTAAGAAATATCTATAGGTCATTAAAAATTGAATACTAGCTTAACCTGTTGAAATCCTTAGCTCTCATGTATGTATTTACACTGGTTTAAATGTTTGATTTTCAGAAGTGTGTTGGGGAACCTTTTCTGTATTATGACTAAGATTGCCATTTCAAAAACACAATGCCCCACATTTCTGTATCTCTATAAACATTAATGGAGTTTCACAACATACTTTTGTGAACCGCAATGTGACTGTCTCCACTGTGGAGATAAGAGAAGCTGAGGCATGAAGCTATTTCTGTAAATTTTCCAAAGATAGGCCCTGAGCTCATGGAGAAGAGAGCCGGAGACAGAGGACTATCTGTGTGCTCACTGAAAACACATGTTGTGTGCATCTGGAGTCCTGGGCATGGGCTGCGGGGGAGGGCAGTAGATTGCAAAACCAGAGTTGGCTCTTCAGGCTTGCTGCTCCAGTCCTAACAGGGAAATCTTTGTAGAAATGTGTATTCAAATAAAGAGGTATCAAGGTGATTACCAGGATTAACTTTTATGGGTCCAAAATGCCTTGAGTATGCTTGATGGCAAGAAGATAGATTAGTCAGCTTTTTAAGGCCTTTAGAACAGTTGTTTTTTTTTCTATCCAGTAAGAGATTCATGGATGGAAAACATTCACGATGTTTGCCTTTCTTTTTTCCTCTCCTTTCCAGATCTATGCAGTTCGATCAGTTGTTCCCAACAAAAGCAATAATGAAATAGTGCTGGTGCTACAGCAGTTTGATTTTAATGTAGATAAAGCAGTGCAGGCCTTTGTGGATGGTGAGTATACATGTCCTGTGAACCTGTAGATGTTAGAACTAAATATTCTATATATTCTGTGTTTTCTTCTTTGAATGAATTGAATACCAGTTATTTACTAATACTTTATTTTTCATAAAAATATGCTAGGTTTTAAAAACACGTCTACATACATTGGTGCTTGCCAGGGTCCTGGAGGTGGTAAAGGATGGGGACTTAGGTTTAATGGGGACAGAGTTTCAGTTTAGGAAAGGAAAAACTCAGGAGACGAATGGTGGTGAGAGGTGCACAACAATGTGAATGTACTCAGTGCCCCTGAACTGTACAGTGAAATCTAGTTAAGACAGTGTGTTTCAGGGGCTTTCCGAGTAGCTCAGCTGCTGAAGAATCCACCTGCAGTGCAGGAGACCCCAGTTTGATTCCTGGGTCGGAAAGATCCCCTGGAGAAGGTATAGGCTACCCACTCCAGTATTCTTGGGCTTCTCGAGTGGCTCAACTGGTAAAGAATCCACCTGCAATGTGGGAGACCTGGGTTTGATCCCTGGGCTGGAAAGATCCCCTGGAGGAGAGCATGGCAACCCACATCAGTATTCTTGCCTGGAGAATCCCATGAACAGAGGAGCCTGGTGAGCTAGAGACCACAGGGTCGCAAAGAGCTGGACATGGCTGAGCAACTAAGCTCACAGTGTGTTTTATATTATGTGAATTTTGCCACAGAAAACAGCATTTAAAAAACATATCTATGTGTTAAGAGCAGAATTGAAAGTTCTTTTTTCCTCATTGGGAAAAAACAGAAGACATACTGTAGATTGTTTGCAAAGGATACCTGTTCTAATGCTACTAATTTCAATGTTGACCAGTCTGTCCAACCTGTTATTAAACAATGTCCTTTATTTGATGATGTCCTTGTTAATGAAGGAAAATGAACTTCACTCCTGATCTGAAAAGCCTTCTCAGCTCTTCAACCAGCATGGTGCTACTTGGCCTTAGGACTGGAATCCTTGAACTTGATGCTTACGTAGTCTGAGAGGACTGATTTAGTCTTTAATATACTTAGTTTATCATTTTGAAATTTCCTAATTAGTCAGAATATTAGTTCATCTTATCCACCTCTAGAACGTTTTTGCTGTCTAAAAAATTTTGATTTTTTGAACAGCCCATTTCCAGTGATGTTACAGAATCTAAATTCTTAGGAATGTAGTTATTTTATAAATGTATAACCTACTGTTTTACGTTTCCTATAAATTATGGAAAATTCTTCTCTCATAGACAAATTAAACAAATTTCATTTATGAACAAATATCTTATACCTGTTCTTTGATATCATATATCTTCTGTCCTAGCATTAGTTTCTGTTTTGTTAATATGGACTAACTAAATATAATCTGACCAAAAGTTCAGGGAATACCTTTCGGCATATTCCTCCTTTTATACTAGTTTTGCTTTCTGTTAAACTTACTCAATTTCCTGGAAATAGAATAATCTTCCTAAGTTTCTACATATATTATAATTGCATTTCAGGCAAGGTCTTGGAACCAGATAGCACACTCATATTCTGATATCTGCTGTCAGAGTTTAGAGTGCTAATTGAATTTAAAATGATTATCATTCAAAATTGGAGAAGAAAATGGCAACCCACTCCAATATTCTTGCCTGGAAAATCCCTTGGACAGAGGAGCCTGGTAGGCCACAGTCCATGGGGTCGCAAAGAGTCCGACACAACTGAGTGACTAACACACACTCACAGCATCATTCACAATGGGACTTCCCAGCTGGCGCTAGTGGTAAAGAACCTGCCTGCTAAGGCAGGAGATGCAAGAGACCAGGGTTTGATCCCTGGGTCAGGAAAATCCTAAGGAAGAGGGCATGGCAACTCACTCCAGTATTATTGCTTGGAGAATCCCACGGAAGTGGGAGCCTGGTGGGCCACATTCCATGGGGTCGCAAAGAGTCAGACATGACTAAAGTGACTTAGCACACGTGGTTCAAAATAGACCTGCAAGCAGCCCCACAGTGCATAACTTTTCTGACTGTTCTTCCTGCTTCATGTATGAACAAATATGGAATCTTTATTCGTAAAAAACAAATACAGAGAATGGGATGCTAATCCAGCTTTGCAACATTTGGTACAGTTTGTCTCACAAAAGAAATTGAGAGGTGCATAGCCTAGCTCAGATAAACTCTCTTTTCAGTTTCACTTGCCAGCATCACTCACATGGAAAAAAGCTTTAGGAAAGGAAACAGGTTACTATCCCCATGCCTCCCCACCCTCAGTTGGAGTGAGGCCCCCACATTCTCCATCCTGAAAGTTTTTATTACAAAGTGACCCTGATGAGATGCCCAGATGCTCAGTAACTGATGGACTGTCATCAAATCCGATTGTATTTAAATAGAGCACCATGCTTGTCCTTCTTGAAATTTTCACCTTGTCAGGATTAAGGTCTCATTTAAAAAAAAACTCATCGATTGCTAAGATATCATTTTGGATGGGGGTCAATAGGAAAACTTGTTTAAAGATCATTGAAAATCAAAAATAATCACTAAAAATCACTTATGAGGCACACTAAAAGCACACTTTCTGAGTAGCTTAAAAAGCTCCAAACGGGACGTCCCTGGTGGCTCACTGGTCAAGAATCCTCCTGCCAGTGCAGGAGACACGGATTCGATCCCTAATCCAGGAAGATCCCACACGCCCTGGGGCACCTACGCCCCCATGCCACAACTATTGAGCCTGTACCCTAGAGCCAGGGAGCCGGCACTACCAAGCCCGAGCCCACGCGCTGCAACTACTGAGGTCCTGGAGCCCTAGACCCCGTGCTCTGCACCAAGAGAAGCCACTGCAATGAGGAGCCTGCACACCACACTGGGGAGTAGCCCCCGCTGGCTGCAACTAGAGAAAAGTCCCTGAGGCCACGAAGACCCAGGACAGCCAAAAATAAAGAAACGAATTAAATTATGTATAGAAAAAAAACTCCAAGCAGTTTTAGTGTAATTAAAGTTTAATAATAACAGTTGCAAAATTGTCTGTAAACACAAGTTCTTCAGAATTACCCTCTAAAAGCTCATGGCCCAAATTGCAAATAGAATTTATGTCCGAATATAAAAATTAGAGGAATAATTGAATATTGCAGTTGAAAGTAGTAAACAACTCACCCCCTTTCTCTGATTTAAAAGCACAGTCTTCAACACTTTTTTAATTTAATTTTATCTGGAATACTGAAGTTGAGCTATAAGTAAGAACTACCCTAATAATTCTTAGCCATGGGTGTGACTTAGGAAGTAACCTAGTGAAAGTGACTTCCTAAAGTTCTCCAAAAGGAAAATACTATGAAACATTAATTCTCTGGGCAAATTAGAAAAAGATCAGCCTAGTTAATAAAAAGTCTGAATTATAGCTTACTTTTAAATGCAGTCTTACTATTTCAAGTACATGTAACGCAAAAAGCCTTCAAGGGGCATTGAATTGGAAACTCTGAATGGATAGGAATAATTAGTCTTTTTAAACATTAGTCGAAGCAATATGGCCTTCTGCTTATCTAACAGTGACAGTAGACTCAATAATTGGGGCCCTACTCATTTGAAATTTGTTATAAAGACTAGCCTGAAGTTTATCTTTGTTTAGCCAACACACTTATTGTAGAGAACTATTAGTATAATGAAACTGTATGAGAATGCTTAAAATTGTTGAAAGAATACATTTAAGAGCTACTCTTTAGAAATACCTATTTAAATAAGAACAACCGGTCAACTCATTACCAATAACTTGTTGAAATTACCCCCAGCAGTTTGGAGTGAGTGAGTGAGTGCAGCTAAGTCGCTTCAGTCGTGTCTGTCTGTGGGGTTCTCCAGGCAAGAATACTGGAGTTGGTTGCCAGAGACCTCCCTGACCCAGTGATTGAACCCAAGCCTCTGACATCTCCTGCATTAGCAGGTGGGTTCTTTACCACTAGCACCTTGGAGTGAGTGAAGAAACTTAGATTACATGAAGATACTTATTGTAGCTGACCGCTGGTTCAGCATTTCTTTTAAAATATTTTCTAATTTAATCAAGTTAGACTTTTCCTCTGCATCTGGGTGATGCTAGAAATGCACGTGAAGAGTATTTCAGAACCTGGGACTCAACTTGTTATTTAATGAGGTTCTTTTGTTTCAAAGTGGAGCCTTGCAAAGACTGCATCCTGTCCTTATCCACAGTGACATGAACAAAACTAGTATCAGATCATCTGTCCTTCTTGTCACCCTGCAGGTTGTGAACATAATGAGTAGAGGCAGAAAATGAGCAGAAATAGCCAAACAAAAAGTTAGGATTCACATGGTTAATAATATTCAAAATCCCATGTTTGGCCTAGAAGATTATAGGTATTTTGATTCATATATAAAGCAGAACAATTTTAATTCTACCTATGGCAATGAAGCTATCAGAAAATTCTCAAGATATATTTCATTTTCTCTAAAACAACATAATGATAAAACAAAGTAAGCTTCATGTAGTGGGGCTTAATACTTTGATAAAACCAAGATCATGCAGTGAATTAAATGAAAATCTGGAAATAAAAAATGAAACTGGCATTTTTATTAAGGTAGGATGTATCAAAACAAATGAAAAAGCCAGGGAAAAAAACTTGCTACCAGGGTGGAAAGACAGAGATGAATTTTGTGTGGTGTTTTATTATGTGAATACATGTTGAAGATTCTTTGTCTTTGTCTAGGCAGTGCAATTCAAGTTCTAAAAGAATGGAATATGACAGGAAAAAAGAAGGTAAGATTGATATGGATTGTAAACTAGTAACATCTTCCATCAGAATCTTCGTGGTTGTTATCATTTTAACAAGGGTGCCAATTTTGTGCTTCTTTCAAATATGTTAATATGTATACCCAGGAAGCTTCATGACTCTCTTAAATTAAAAGCCACCCTCCCTACTAATGCCCTTGTTTTCTGTTCAAGTGTTTTTAACCACCAGGTGTGCTTTAGAAGTCCCAGAATTTTTCTTTTTAAGTATTAAGGCAAGCCCAACCAGAGAATTCAAAGGATTCTAGATGTTAACTTGCCTGAACGTATCCCACAGCACAAAGGAAAACATTAAGGAGCTTTTTAAAGATACTTGAAAAGCTCTAAATATATTTTCACATGTTTTTCCAGCCGAGAGAATCTGTCGAGGGCTGCCCCCAGAAACATTTTTCCTGAGTCCTAATAAGCTAGATTTTTAATAAAGGACGTGCTTTAAAGCCATAGTAAGTAAGGGACCTGTATTCCTTTCTTTCGAACCCTGGCAGACTGACTGCTCCTTGTGAGCAGAGGGGAGATTTTAAGCTGCCCCATTCAAGTTCTTTTTCTTTCTTGTCTAGTCACACCGTTCTGACCTCCGGGCACACGTGTGGTGTGCTGTGCACACACTGGCCTTCCTGGTCCTGTGAGCGTTTATGGGTACTCACTGGCTCCTTGGAGGTGCAGCTTCTTGTTCTAGGCCTGTCATCTGTTTCACTGCTTTGACAAAAAGTCTGCTGCTCTTTCCAAAGTAACTTCCCCAAGGGGGATCCCAGTATATACTCTTCCCACTGAGGGAGGATCAGAGCCATANTTCTAGGCCTGTCATCTGTTTCACTGCTTTGACAAAAAGTCTGCTGCTCTTTCCAAAGTAACTTCCCCAAGGGGGATCCCAGTATATACTCTTCCCACTGAGGGAGGATCATCGGCCTGAGGAATAGGTTTTAACAAACGCACGCATGAAAGCAGTATTACTTTCATAAATTCCCAAGATTACTGAAATTACTGCAACGATCCTTTCCTCCTTGGAGAACCGGGAGAATTACGAGGTTTTTTGTTCAACATTTGTATGCCACCATCTTTGACAATGTCTGCTTATCTTTAATCATAGCTTCCCAGACTTCTGTATGAAATGAAGATGGTTTGCAAGTGATTGAAAGGCAGTATTTATACTTACATGGAGAAATTTCAGATGTGTGGATTGGGTTTTAAATTTCTCTGATGTGGGAAAAAAAGAGCAGATGGCAGCTGCAGACCCAACTCATTACCAAACCTTCTTCTTAGAGGTTAAATGGGAAGATGGTCTCCCCAGCCTAGGAGACTCAGGGCTCCAGTGGGAAGAGGTGCCTCTGGCCCTTCCCTTCACCCAGTCATTGCACTTCTCTCCCCTGGAGGAGCCCTTACGCAGAGCCATGCTTGCGGTTTTAAAGGAAAAGAAAGGGGATGGGGAGGAGAATCAAGAGAAAATTGTTTCTTCTTATTTCTTTTCAAACATGTTGCAGAACAAAGCCGGGCTGATGTTTAGCTGGTGGGACGCATGCCGCAGGCAGGCCAGGGTCTGTCCTGACAGGTCCTTTGTCTATTCTCATTGGCTGAGGCCTGTACCAAGGTCTAAAAAATTTCAGTTACCTAAAATTCGGGGTAGGGACTTTCCTGGTGTTTCAGTGATGAAAATTCCACACTTCCACTGCAAGGGGCATAGGTTCGATCCCTCTTCAGGGGACTAAGATCCTACATACTGCAAGATGTGGCCAATAAATACATTAATTAAATTACTAAAAGATATAAATTAAAAAATGAAATAAAATGCATAGTTGTGTTATTCTGAGCTAAATGTAAGAAAAGTCTCACACTGCTGTTGAGCTAGCCACGTATTCCAGGGGCACAGAATTCAGACAGGCCCACGTTGGTTTGGCAATGCTTTGTAGTAGTTTTCCACTCCAGCTTGAATGTTCATGGGAATGGTCCTGGGACTTCTTGGACAGTGTGGCAGCAATCCAGGGGTAGCCTGGTTTGGGCGGGGCGCACGGGGGCTACCTTTTCAAAGACCCAACCTGGACTTTGGGGATTTGACTCCACTTCCTCATTCTGCAAGGAGATGCCAGCCTCTTCTGTTCCCACCCTCCCCTCAAGTTTCCCTCCTCCCCAGAGGAGCAGAACTTCAGGGTCCTCCCTGCCCTCCTCCCACCCCATGGTCTCTATAAGAAATGAGAACTCTTCTCCAATAGCACAGTAGCTGAATTCAAGTTCCTCCAGGGTAGTAACCACGAGATTTTTTACTCTATGACCATTCAGATATGTAGGCCCTCAATTTGCTCAAATGATATGTCAGCTATTTTAAGCCATTTCCTGCTGTTTTTTGCTTATAAAGGAAACTTTTTGTTTTCTATGTTTATGAGGTAAAAGTTTATACAACTCATTGTGGGAAAGAAGATATTTATAGTAACTTGGGCAGTTAATAAAGACATCAGTGTTTTCACCCATTTTATTTGAAGAGTCAGAAAACAAAAAAAGCAAAAGGATAACATTTTGCTTTCTCGGATTCACATTCTATTTCAAGGTGCTTGTCAGCTGCATAATATTCATTTCTCATTTGTTTCTTATTCTAGAACAATAAGAGAAAACGAAGCAAGTCCAAGCAGCATCAAGGCAACAAAGATGCTAAAGACAAGGCAGAGAGGCCCGAGGCAGGGCCCATGCAGCCACCACCGCCCCAGATACAGAATGGCCACATCAACGGCTGTGAGAAGGACAGCTCATCCACCGATTCCGCCAGTGAGAAACCAGCCCTTCCCCCTCGTGAGAAAAAGATCTCAATACTCGAAGAGCCTTCAAAGGCACTCCGTGGGGTCACAGGTCAGTTATTCTTAAGTAAAGTTGCTTAGGAAGACATAGAAGAAAAGGATGGCAGGGGACCCACTGGGACCGTCACTGCTACTATTGTTGTTGGTGAAAGGAAACGATTGTCCTGCAACATTGTCCATAGATTCAAACGGTCTTCAGGCAGGATGGTAGGGGCTGGGAGGAAAGTCACAGGCCCAGAGAAGACGTGTCCAATCCAGCCCTGCAAAAGTCAGAGGATTCTTTTAATCTAAAAAATATAGTTCTAGTCTCTATTGGAATCATCAGGAAAATAGAAATTCCAGCTTAAAGAAATTTTCTTTCTAAAGGCACTTTGGCTGGGATAAGGGAGGGATAATTGGTGACCAAAGGAAATGTTATTAAAGGGTAGACCAAATTATTTTATCTCCTGGTATTTTATATCATGCAATAGAATATAATCTTCCAGGATGTTAGAATCTGGAAATTCTTTATTTGTGCTACAGCTATATATTCATCACTCAACAAAAGGCTGCTTCTTAATCAACCGTATGACCTTAAGGGCATAATTTCATCTCTAGTGTCCCATTTCCTTTCTATAAAATACAGCAACTGTACAAGATTCTACTAGATCTGTGATCTTCAATACTATTTGGCCCAAAGCTCCATTTTTATGTCAAGTCCTAAAGTAAAATTCATAGATAATATAAATCTACCTAGAAACAGAACATCAATAATATAAAAATATAAGAAGTTCAAGAATAGCTAAAATAGAAGGCTTAATAAAATGGCCAGATGTTCATACCCACTTATCATGAATCGCTTTACACTTACAGGAAGGGAGACAGTAGTCAACTGGATAACATGAATACTGCTTCTTTATATTCAGCATGTGAAGTAAAAACTAAATAAGTATATTTTAATGTAGACGTGGGGTCACTGGGAAAGCAGCTGCTACAAATGCAGACTGAAAATTGCTAATTATCCACTCAAATACTGTAACTGCCCTTGTGGTTGGCCATGAAATTTTCCAAATGGTGAAAAACTCTTGGTAAAGTTATAAACACCAGACAGTGCAGTTTTCTCTTAATGTATACAGTAGTTGAACCCTGGAAATCCAAGTAAATCTTGTAAATCCATAGGAAAACTGTACAAAAAATACTTTGAGTTTATATGTCACGTGTCTGGGAAGACATGAGAAAATTCAGGTCACTGGGCACTTCCTCGTTGTGTGGGATTCCTGTGATTGTGAGTCATCTAGCATCCTGCCCCCAACACCCACCCATACAAAATTATTTAGATAAATTTTAAAAGTTTTTCAGAACGCCTCCTAAAATAAACCAAAGATGAATAAAACAGGGGCTTAAAAAGCAGAGACATCACTTTTCAGACAAAGATTCGTATAGTCAAAGCTATGGTTTTTCCAGTAGTCATGTATGAATGGGACCGTTGAACCATAAAGAGGGCTGAGTGCCAAAGAACTGATGCTTTCGAACTATAGTGTTAGAGAAAACTTTGAGAGTGCCTTGGACTGCAGGGAGATCAAATCAGCCAATTCTAAGGGAAATTAANGTAGTCATGTATGAATGGGACCGTTGAACCATAAAGAGGGCTGAGTGCCAAAGAACTGATGCTTTCGAACTATAGTGTTAGAGAAAACTTTGAGAGTGCCTTGGACTGCAGGGAGATCAAATCAGCCAATTCTAAGGGAAATTAATCCTGAATATTTATTGGAAGGACTGATGCTGAAGCTGAAGCTCCAGTACTTTGGCCACCTGATGCAAAGAGCTGACTCAAATTGGAAAAGACCCTGATGCTGGGAAAGATTGAGGGCGGGAGGAGAAGGGGGTGACAGAGAATAAAATGGTTGGATGGCATCACTGATTTAATGGACATAATTTTGAGCAAATTCTGGGAGATAGTAAAGAACAGGGAAGCCTGGCATGCTGCAATCCTTGGGGTCACAAAGAGTTGGACATGACTTAGCAACTGAACAACAACCTAGGGGAAGAGTTTAGTCGAACAGAAGAGACAGGTGCAAACAGAAAATCACATGATCACCTGTTCTGAATCAGGGATTACCAAGAGGAAGCATGAGATAACTGGCACTGTGTAGCACATTAAGAAGTTTTCTAATTGCTCACAAAGCTCTACTTTTCTTCCATAAACATTACCTAACAACACTATTAATAGTGCTATAATTCAGAAAATCCTTACTACATAATGATATCTTAGAACAAACAACAAAAATAACCTATTTCTCTTTAGAATCTGGATGTTCCAGTCATCTTTTAATTCAGCTTTTCCTCTGCCTACAATTTTAAGAATGTTTTGATTTATGGTCAGGGCAAGAGAAAGAAATTAAATAATCGAATGGCACATTCCCAACTTTGCCTGTGATTGCTTTCACACGAATTACTTTCAAAATCTAATTACTCAGGTTGCTGTTGTGATATCAATCATACATTAAAAGCCCAGCACATATATTTGTTCATTTACTTATAATTTATACCTTCTTCCTAAAACAATTTCAGTAACTCTATCAAGTATATGACATTAGAGCAAATGCAATACTGAAGCGCTTCACTTCACAGTGGAGAGCTGCCTTGAAAGTTAAATACCCAGCAGATGAGTTCTCTGTACAAGGGGGCTTTTGTGAACCCTGTCATGAAACTGTTGGCAAAGAATACTTTATTGCACAAAGAACCATCCCAAGATCCCTCAGCTTTGTAAGTTTAGCATGAAATCATTAAAGTATGTCAGTATTATTTGTTAATAATTAATAAAACAAATATATTACTCATGTAAATCTTTCTGTTAAAGAATAAATGATGACAGTGGAAGGTTATCAGAAGTTTTTGCAAAAGGAAGGGAATTCTTCTGGTTGACCATTAACTTCACCAGCAGCTTGTGATCATAAATTTCAAAATGAGTTTATAGCTAGTTAAGTTTCTTCGCAAAGATAATGAAGATTAATCAGGAGGTTGATGCCAAAACTATCAAATGACTTCTGAAGTGCTTTGTTCAGTTTTTCAGAAATCCTGAGATCTCTGCTAGATATTTTACAGATGAGTGTCGGATCTTGCATATTACTGCACCCCATTTTGAGTAGAGCTTTGAAACCGGGCAGGATAGGAAAGATACCTTAATCCCCTCACTTTATAGCTGAGTAGACCAAGGCCCTGGGGTCAAGAAGCTGAGAACATCTATGCCCCAGGGGTAACTCTGTCTGGTTAGCAAAAGCCTGACTCAAATCCATGCAATTTTATGCATGCATTAGATAGTTATTACTAAAACCACAGGCTCCATAACTCCTGAAAGATGTATATAATTGAAAAATTAGGGAAAAGTAATCATAACAAAACCAGATAATGATATTCTGTACTTGAATGAGTTCAAAGTATGAGCCTTAAAGAAATCTCCAGTCTGCTGGTGGTGGAACATTTATCAAGCTTTCCAGTGATGAAACTGGCTCAGGGAAGCTTGCCCTGAATGCCCAGTTGGGCAGCAGGCTGTGACCATGTGGAAAGCGTGTTTTATCTTTTATAACACCTTGACATTCAAGATCTTTCTTTCTAAAGGTTTTAAAAAGGATCATTTGCTGGTAGGGGGAAAGTTAGCTTTAAGATATGTGCAGGTGGTTCCGGGGTGTTAGTGTGACTTCCCACATGAAAAATAACCACCAAAGGCATCATCGTTTCAGGCTGTAAATATAGTACTGTCGAGTGGGACAATGCTGCAAGTCAGCGTATAGCTCTGAAGTTGGGGAGTTTGATTTAAACTTAGTACAAAATTACTTTTTTAAGCCTTGGAGTAGTTTTTTCTGTATTTCAGAATTTTTAATAACCACTCAAATTAGATCTTTTACATAATCCAATCAAGATTATCTACATCTAAGTACAAAGTCAGACAAGGAGTAGATCAAGATTTATTTTCACAGAAGCAATGTCAAGGGTCACTTTTATTTCTAAGGCTCTATCTAAATGGTTAAAGTCCATTATGACCTTAGGTTTCATTTTCCCCAAATGTGGCTCCTGCTCTATTTTCCCTAAGGGTCAGATTGCTGAAATGTCTATGTGCTTATCACTGCACGGGCTAGACTAGGAATTCAGAGTCCTCTGCTGTTCTTCTCCCCCTGGACACAACTCCCATCCAATAGGAAAGAAGCGGGACTGTGGGCTACCAACTGGCTCCGTTGAGATAAGCTTGGGGACGGGGCTTTCCTTGTCTTCAGCTCCTCTTCCCAGCAGGTTTCCTTTATTTCCTCCCATCTTGTAAAGCATCTTGGGAAGCCAGCTCTTCTGTTACCTGTTACTTGTTTCTCACAGAAGGCCCCATGCTGTGTTCACTGACCTCCACGGTCTGGGCTTCCGCCCTGTGTGGGAGAACAGGGGCAGCCTCATCATTTTACCTTTGCCATGCAGATTCTGCATGTGGCATGCCTCTGGGACAGAACTGCTTTCTTATTCTCTAGGTGAACTGAAGCAAATGTGAGAGGAAGGGTCCTGTTATTTTAGAATGTTGGCTGCCTGTCCCTCGTTTGTGCTTCATATAAAAAAGAAAACAATAACAGACTATTTTACAATATTTTTGTGGTGTGGGGTTCCCTATAAGATTTCCAAGCAGATTGTTTAATCCTGTTGTTGGTCCTAGCTCCAAGATTATCTCTTCTGCTTTTCTAAACCCTATATTGGACCAGAGGATTAGAAAAGATCAACAAGAAGAAAGCAGCTTGCCAAGAACTTTAATAGAAAAGCCAAATGTGTGTATTCCAGGATTTCAGCCGTTCCAGCTCTCAGACGGAAGCAACCTAATATCATTGCTAAGAAGCAGGGCTTTAGCATTAAACATGTTTGGATTCAAATCTTGGCCTCGTCACTTACTAGTTGTGTGACCCTGGACAAGCTAACCCTTCAGTGTCTCACCTGCAAAATATTCTGCAGTTGTGATGAGGAGTAAATGAAATAAATAAAGTGATTAGCACAGTATTTGGTACAGAGTAAACCCTGAAGTCATTTCTTTATCTATATAGGAAATATCTTAAGCATCTAACATGTGCCAGAAATTCTTCTAGATGAAGTAAACAAAATAAAAAAAGTTTTCGCCTTCCTGGAGTTTATGTTCTTTTGTGGGAATGGGGAGAAGAGATGCACAGTAAACCAGAATACACCAAAATGTTTATGTGAAAGTGTTAGTCACTTAGTGGTGTCCAACTCTTTGTGACCCCATGGACTGCAGCCTACCAGGCTCCTCTGTCCATGGAATTCTCCAGGCAAGGATGCTGGAGTAAGTTACCATTTCCTTCTCCAGAGGATCTTATGACCCACTGATCATGCCTGAGTCTCCTGCATTGCTAGCTGATTCTTTACCATCCGAGCCACCAGGGAAGTTTAAATGTTTATAGATTATAGTAAATGTTGTGAAGGCAACAAGTAGGAGAGAGGCTAGGGCAGGAAGAGGGCTGTGTGTAGCGACTTCAGATAAGGCCCTATGTGAATGGGTGAAGGAAGAGGATACGTGGATGCTGAGGGAGCCCCCGTTCATGTTCTCTGACATCAAGCTATCTTGGTCTAAACAGCCTATGTTTTATTTAAACCTTACTTAAGGATTATTTTAGCTAAAGCCCTTGTAGCATTGTAACCATGGGTTTTTAATTAAAGATCTAGTGCTTTGTTAGGCTATATAGCTGACATTAAGTACAGCCATGTGAACAGGCATTTTGAAGCATATAGTTTAAAGCACATTTATCATTATTCTCACTCTGTTATTTTGGCATCTAATGCTTTAGTGTTAACTCCCGTTTGTAGCTGTGTGTTGTTCAGTCTGAAACTCAGCTTCCAGCAGCACGGAGTCTGAATAGTTCAGGTAATATTAGAGGCAGCCTTAAATTGTGTTTTCCATGTCTTAGACCTCTGCTTCCTTTCTCTGTGTGTGATAAAGCAGGAGATGGAGACAGACATAGGATGTAGTGATACAAGGACACAGGATATATAAAACCCCTTGGGTATTTTTCTGTCACCTGGGGAGAGTGAACTCCAGAGCCCTCTCCTTTCTCTTTCTCATTTGAAAACTACTTTTGCTGCATTCCTACAGCAAAAATTCAAACCATCTTCATCTCTGAATAGCTGATACCTTCCCAACTTCCCACTCAAACCTTGTTGTTACAAGGTTTCAGTTACAAACAGACTTAATTAAATGGAATGCACTCCTTGCAAAGAACAAAATGCCTTCCATTAATTTTTTGGACTGCAAGGAGATCCAACCAGTCCATCCTAAAGGAAATCGGTCCTGAATATTCATTGGAAGGACTGATGCTGAAGCTGAAACTCCAAAACTTTGGCCACCTGATGCAAAGAACTGACTCATTTGAAAAGACCCTGATGCTGGGAAAGATTGAAGGCGGGAGGAGAAGGGGAAAACAGAGGATGAGATGGTTGGATGGCATCACTGACTCAATGGACGTGAGTTTGGGTAAACTCCGGGAGTTGGTGATGGACAGGGAGGCCTGGCGTGCTACAGTCCATGAGTCGCAAAGAGTCAGACAGGACTGAGTGACTGAACTGAATTGAATTGAAACCTTTAAAGGTATTAATGACATTTAAGACCTTGTAAAGACAATATAAATTAAAAGACTGGTTTCTAGTCAGAAAGTTCCCAACTTGATCTGAGCCAATCCAGATTTACAGAATGGAATAAACCTATCTGTTTAAGTCTTTGTCCCAAAGTTATTGGCTCTTCTGAATTTGTGTTAATTACCCTGTCATGTAGTGATAGAAGAATGATGTAAGATGCAAATTAAGGTATGCAATAATTGTAACATGCAAAGAGTTTCCTTGGGGTTTCATCACTATAACATCTTAAGAAAATTATCTTTACTCACTGTCTCCATGTCTTCACCTCTCTCTCACTGTTCAATTTTTTAAGGTCCCATCACTCCAAAGAAATTGCCCCCACTGAGTTTACCATTGGCCTCCATGTATTGAATCTAGCAGACGTTTTTCCAATCTTTAAGTTACCTTTTCCTTGCAGGACTATTGACCACTCTTTCCTCAGCCATCATGGTATCTATGACCTGACACTTTTCCTGATTTCTCCCCTCCATCTTTATTGCTTCTGTGTTTCCTTTGAGGGTTCTTCTCCTCTAACTGGCTGTTAATTGTTGAGGCTCATCATGGCTGGGTTAGTTCCAAGCCTTTTCTCACATAAAGGTCTCTCTTCTTAGATCATCTCAGTCATGCTGTAACTTTGATTGTGTATGCTGGGTCACATACTCCTCATCCCAATTGAGGCTACTCTCTGAACTTAGACTCCTACTTGATATTTTCACTTTGATATTTCAAAGCACTGTAACATCATGCTCAAAAAAAACTCCTGATCTCCCTTCCCAGTCTTAGCTTTTTGATCTTAGTGTACCATCCATCCATCCTGAAGCAAGACAGAAATCTAGGCATCAGTCAAGACATCTTCCTCTCCCCTGAAATTCAATTGATCACCAAGTCCTATTGAGTTTCTTTTTCAAATATTCCTGGCATCCATCCATTTCTCACTATCTTGATTTCTACATTCCCATCCAAACCATCTTCTCTTGTCTCTGCTGCTATAGTAATCCACTCCTTAATCACCTGGCATTCATTCTGTTCCCCTCTAAATCATTCTCTATCCTGTAATCTCTTCAGATAACACATATTTGGACTCCTAAAGATAAAGACCAAAAGTCTTACTCTGGCCCATAAGTGAAAGTGAAGTCGCTCAATCGTGTCCGACTCTTTGCAGTCCCATGGACTGTAGTCTGTCAGGCTTCTGTGTCCATGGGATTTTCCAGGCAAGAGTACTGGAGTGAGTTGCCATTTCCTGTATATTCTGGCCCCTGTGTCCCGTTCCAGCCTCATGATCTGGTGTGTTGATTTTTGCTCTTTGCTTCAGCCATACTGGTCTCCTCTTAGTGCCACACAGGGGCTGTGTACATCAGTCAGGTCTAAGTCAGGAGACAGAAGCCACACTCGTTATTTGAATAGGTGGAATGTAATAGCAAGAATTGCTAACTAAATCAGTAGGAGATGGCTAACTACTAAATGGGTAAGTGAGGACTCTCAGGGGTCTAGGCTTGTCAAGAGAACAGTTACTATTTCCAAGAAGGCTGGACAAGAAAGGAAGCAGGACTGGGAGATTCCCCTGGTCTAAAACTAGATTCTGACCTCATCAAATAAAGTGTGTGGCTACCAGCTGTTGTTGTTCTTCGGTCGCTCAGTCGTGTCTGACTCTTTCCAACCCCATGGACTGCAGCACGCCAGGCTTCCCTGTCCTTCCCTGTCTCCCGGAGTTTGCTCAAACTCATGCCCATTGAGATGGTGATGCCATCCAACCATCTCACCCTCTGTCATCCCCTTCTCCTCCTGCCCTCCATCTTTCCTAGCATCAGGGTCTTTTCCAATGAGTTGGCTCTTTGCATCCGGTGGCCAAAGTTCTGAAGCTCCAGCTGCAGCATCAGTCCTTCCCATAAATAGTCGTGACTACCAGAGGAACATGCTCGCAGCCTTGTGGTGACAAAAGATCTTGGCATAAGGCCTGGGCCGAGCTGTCCTATAGAAGAAGCCTACCATTTCTGGAGATTATAGATGGACTGGAACTGCTCAAAGCCCTTGCCACCCGGGGGAGTCAGGGAACATGGCGTGAGCATGCATCCGAAACTCCTCTGCATGGCTGCTGGCTCCTGTAGGGAATAATAATAATGATGAAGGACCAAAACCAGAAGTGTATTTCTGCCCTCATCACCTTGCAGGGGACTCTTTGTTGCCCTCTACTAACAAAGCTAACAATCTACCAACTGGCAAAAGAAAATTGTTTACAGGGTCCACTGCTAGTTATCACAAAGTAGGACAAACAAGGGTAGATTTAGAGTCAAGAGATAATTTGATAACTGCTTCAAACTCTCTCTGCCTGGAATGCAGCTTTCTTCCCTCTTCATCTGATTAGTTTTTTATGTGATTTTGGGTGAGCTTAATTGTTTCTTCTGTGGAGAATTCATTCTTGATATCCCTAAGTCAAATGCATGCCAGTTGTAGATTTCAGGACTGTGTACTTTTGTTTCCATAAAACTTATCAGAGTTGTAATTCTACATGTGTTTGTGTGGTGGTGTGGTTTATGTGTCATCCTTTGAGGCCGCAAGCTCTATGAGATGGAAACCACAGATGTCTTTTACCACTGTTGTGTTTTTGGTGTCTAGAACAACAACTGGACATAATAAGCACTCAAGCCTTTTTCATAATTTGTATTGAGTTATTAATAATAAATAAATGGATATGTAAAGGTTAATTTGGGGCTTCCCTGGTGGCTCAGATGGTGGAGACTCTGTCTGCAATGTAGGAGACTTGGGTTCAATCCCTGGGTCGGAAAGATCTCCTGGAGGAAGGCATGGCAACCCATTCCAGTATTCTTGCCTGAATTTAAAATGTTTGACTTCCCATGCTGCTTTTAAAAGATAATTGTGGATTTTGTATTTCCGATTTTAAAAGACATTTATATTAATTGAAGAGATGTGAAAAATACAGTAAGGTTTGGTGGGGGGGGTGGGGAAGCCACCTCCTAGAAACAACCAGTGTTAAATTTAATTTCAGAATGTTTTAGATTTATAGATATATAGGGGTCATTTTTACAAATGTTATGTAGTATGTGAACATTTGTATCTTGCTTTCTACTTAACATGACATTATAAACATTACCTCATATCATTTTGTTCTTTAAAAACATGACCTTAATAGCTGCACTGTGTTTTTATGAATTTGCCATTTATTTTACTTATTTCCAAACTGTTGTCCATATGCATTGTTTCCACTTGCTGTTATATAAACAATGCTGTAATGGACATTTTTTGTACATAAACCTTTATGAACAATCATTTTCTTGACATATTTTCTTAGAAGTGGAATTATTAGGTTCAAAGAGTATGAATATTTTTAAAATTCTTAATATATTGCTGTCCAAAAAGATTGCACTAATCTCATTGTTGTATTTGTAAAACTGATTAGTAAGAAAATGGAGCATTTTGCAGTGTTTAATTTCCATTTGCATTTCTTCTTTTGTGAATATTTAAGAACACTAAGATCAGTGGTCAAAAAACTACCAATTACTTTATTATTGGTTATCAGAAAACACTATTGTATTCACATAAGTACTTTTAAGAGAATAGTAATGCTTTAAGTAACACAGACATTAGAAATTTTAGGCATTATTTTATAATAGCAAAATTATATTTTATCAAAGTTTTTTCCTTGATAGAACCACTTACAATACTAAAAATCATCATGAGATGATGTGATTTGCTGAAATTACATTTGTATGGGAGACTATGAAGTCATCTTAACTCAGTGAGTTAAAACAATTGTTTTAGAACTACTCTATAATAAATATATCCTTTAATATTTATTTTTATTTTTTTAACTGTGCTGGGTCTTAGTTGCAGCATGTTGGATCTAGTTTCCTCACTAGGGAAATGTCTCCTGTCCCATGTCTCCTGCAGTGGAAGCAAAGAGTTTTAGTCACTGGACTATCAGGGAAGTCCCTTAATGCATCCTTTAAATTTAGACTTGAATTCTGTGTATACTTCCTTCAGTCTGCCTTTAAGTACAGAAGGCTTTCACCAAAAAGCTAAAGAGACAAGGGAGTTTTCAGAGTCTTTCAAATCTGAACACGCACATAGTTGTACATATATTATGAAAATCTTTGGATCTAAGTTTATATATTTCTCCCCAAAAGAAGATTTGTTTTCTTTGATACTGTTAATAGAAAACAACCACCTCTGTTCATATTTTACTCTGTAAAATAAGTCAAGGACAAGTCAAATATGTAAGTAGATACTAAGATTTAGTAACTGGAAAGTGGATAGTTCTTAGTATTGACAAGAGTTAAGTGTAAGTACAATTACACGCACTACAGTTGAATGTCAGTGGGTCTAAGTGACTAGAAAATAATTTGGCAAAGCATATCAATGATTTTTTAAGAAAAATAAAGGCAAGAATTTATGTTTTCTTCATCACAAACCCTACTAAATCATAGTAAAGGAATTCTTAAATATGGAAATCCACAATGGTGAAGGAAAGGGAAAAGACAACCGCAGTTTCTAGAGGAAGAAAAGTAGATGGGAGAGGATTGACTGATGAAGCAGACTATGGGAAGTTGCAGCATAGACTTCAGAGGGAGGGAGCTTTGGCAGGAAGGATGCTGACTGCCTGGCAGAAAATGGGGAAACTCTAGATCTAGAGTTGGGTTTTGGATGGGAGACAAGCTTAGAAAGAGAGGTATAAAGCAGGGTAATTAAATAAAGATATTTTAAGGAACAGTCCACTTAGCTACTTCCATTCCAATTTGTTTTATAAGATGTCTAACATTTGCCTTTAAGGTAAAAAGAGAGGGGTGGGAGTAGGGAGAGCAGAAAGTGGTATGCTAGTATTTTAATGACCATTAGAATAAAATACAAAATTCTTCACAAGAAAATAACAAAACCCAGTGTTTCTCAAAGTGTCATCCACAATATTCAGTATCCAGTTTAAAGTATTACTATATTACTAGACATTACAAGGAAATGGCAACCCACTCCAGTGTTCTTGCCTGGAGAATCCCAGGGACGGCAGAGCCTGATGGGCTGCCGTCTATGGGGTCGCACAGAGTTGGACAAGACTGAAGCAACTTAGCAGACATTGCAAGAAGAAAATGTGACCTTTAGTGAAGAGAAAGATTAGTCATTAGAAGCAGACCCATAGACAACCCAGATGTTGAAATCTGCCAACAAGGATTATCAATATGTTTTATAATTTTGCCCAAAAAAGTGGACTTAATAGGTGAAGGGAGGAGAATTTCAGGAGAGATGGAAAGAATGACAACCCTGGAACTAATAAGTACGGTATTTGAAGTTTTGGGAAGTCATCAGATGCCTTTGGCAGCAATTTGGACAATAAAGACTAAAGGATCAGTGAACTTGAAAACAGGTCAAAAGAAATTATCCAAACTGAGGAAAAGAGAAAACAAAATGGTAACAAAAGAAGCAGAGCCTCAGTGACTCAAAGGATTATATCAACCATTCTCATAGATACGGAATTGAAATCTCAGAAGAAAAAAGGAGAGAATGGAAAAACAGGGGGATATGAAGAAACGATGCCCACAGTTTTTCCAAATTTAGCATGAAACAACCACCCCCATAGCCAAAAAGCTCATCAAAATCCAAGCAGACTAAATGATAGAAAATCACACCAAAGCGTGTCACAGTCAAACTGCTGAAAGTCAGAAATGAAGATAAAAGTTTAAAAGCAGTCAAAGGATAAAAGATACATAGCAAACAGGAGACAACAAGAGTAAAGATTAACTTCTCATCAGAAATGATATGGGCCAGGAAACTCCAGAATGAAATCTATAATGTAATAGGAACAACTGCCAATACGGAATTTTATATATATATATATATCTAGAGAAAATACCCTTCAAAAAGGAAGATAAAGTCAAGATATTTTAAGATAAACAAAAATGGAAAGAATTTTTCACCAACAGAGTTGCACTACAAAGCAAGCTAAAGGACATTCTTTAGGCTGACAGTAAATGACACTAGATTGAAATCTGAATCTGCTGGCAAAAATGAAAAACACTGAAAATGGTAAATATATGGATAGAAAGAAAAATGGGTTTTTTTCCCCCTCTTTGTTTTTTTTGAAAATCAATTGGCTGCTTAAAGCAAAAATAATAACAATGTATTGTGAGGTTCACAACAAACACAGAGGTAAAATATATTTCTATAAATATACAGTTGATAGTAGTGGGTATGTGTAATTATTTATTTATTATTGTATGATTGTTACATTATACATGAGTCAGTATAATATTGATTCAAAGGACACTATGATAAATTAATGATACGCACTATAATCCTTGGAACAACCTCTAAAAGCAAAGAATGAAGAGTATCACAAAAAAGAGAAGACTAATAATTTCTTGAAAACCATTTCACCTAAAAGAAGTAAGGAAAAAAATCAAAGAAACAAAGAATAAACACAACTCAAAATGGTAAACATAACCCAATAATACCAATAATTATATTAAATGGAGGTGGACAAAAGACTCTAATTAAACAGCAGAGATTGACAGACTGGATAGCAAGACCAGTAGCAAGACTCAATTATATGCTGATTAAAGAAACGCACTTTACGCATGAAGACAGAGAGAGACCAAATTCACAGTAGTTATGAGTTTTATCACCGTTTTATTATTAACTGACAGAGCAAGTATATTAAAAATCTTTCAGAATTTTTGAATAGTGTTGTCAACCAACCTGACCTAATTCACATTTGTAGAACACTACACCTAACAACTTGAAGGACACATGACATTTTCACCAAAACTGACCAATTGCTAGACCATAAAATAAGTTTCAAAAAAATTTAAGTGTTAAAATCTTTAGATTATGTTCTTTGACCAAAAATAAAAGTAAAATAACATTTAGTAGCACTAAGATATCTAGAAAATTTCCCAAAATTTAGAAATTAATCAACCTTCTAAATAATTCATTGATGGGATATTTCCTGGCAGTCCAGTGATTGGGACTCTGTGCTTTTACTGTTGAAGACCTGGGTTCAATCCCTGGTCAGGGAACTAAGATCCCACAAGCCATGCAGCACAACCAAAATAAACAAAAATAAATACTCTGTTGATCAAAGGAAAAAAATTCACGAGAGATACTAGAAAATAATTTGAACTGCACCATAATGGAAATATAGTAACCCAGTTACCACTATCAGTAATGAAATCGATTCTGATCCTTCATTTTTTTATTTAAAGACTAGCAACAGGATATTATAAAAGAATTTTATGCTAAAAGGGAAGTGAACAAATTTCTTTAAAAATAGGAATCACTAAAATGCACATGAGAAGAAATGGAAAATAGAAATAGCGCTAAATCCATCAAAGCAATTGGTAATTCCAGACTGAGGTGGCTTCACCAGTGAACTCTTAATTTAAGAAAAAATAATAGCAGTCTTAAACAAATCTTTATTTCCTGAAATAGTTTAGAAATAGAAGGAAGTCAGCACTTTTCAACTCATTTAATGAGGCCAGCATAGCCTTATCAAAACCTGACAAAAATTATTACAGGAAAAATCTCAGAACCACATTGCTCATAAATAAAAGAGCAAAATCCTCAACAAAATATTAGCAAACCAAAATAAGGACAATATATTAAAAAGTTAATACACTATAACCAAAGTAGTTTTTTCCAGGAATGCAGCATTGGTTTAACATTTTAAAAGCAACCAGTGTTGTCACAAAATCAGAGAAAATAACGGCATGATCATCTTAAATCACTTGATAAAATAAAGACTCCCAATATATAAGAAAACTTATTGATAAACATGAAAATTATACTGTATAGCCAATATAATACTTGATATTACAAAATATTGAATGTAGTTTTCCTAAAATCAAGAACAATGCAAGAGTAGTTGTTCTACATTGTCCTAGAATTCCTAGCCAGTCTAATAAGGCAAGGAAAGATTGGAAAGACAGAAATTACACTTCATTTACAGATATCATTATTGCCGATATAGAAAATTACAAGAAAGCTACAAAACAAAAAACTGATAAGGAAATTAGCAAGGTGTTTTAAGTGAAAGTTCAATATATAAAAGCTAATTTGTATTTCTGTATTCTAGCAACCAGCAATTGGGAAATGAAGTTTTAAAAAATTACTATATACACAATGACATTTTGCATGTCATCTAAAATTTTTGTTCAGTCACCAAGTTGTGACTGACTCTTTTCCACCCCATAGGCTGCAGCACTCCTGTCCTTCACCATCTCCCAGAGTTTGCCCAAGTTCATGTCCATTGAGTTGGTGATGCCATCCAACCATCTCATCCTCTGTTGCCCTCTTCTTCTTCTGCCTTCAATCATTTCCAGCATCAGGGTCTTTTCCAATGAGTCGGCAGTTCGCATCAGGTGGACAAAGTATTGGTGCTTCACCTTCAGCATCAGTCGTTGCAAAGAGTATTCAGGGTTGATGTCCTAGGAATAAAAACTAAAGATGCACAAGACACTGAAAGCCATAAAATGATGGAACAAATAAAAGAAAACCTAAAGAAATGGGATGTTGGAGAAGACTCTTCAGAGTCCCTTGGACTGCAAGGAGATCCAACCAGTCCATTCTGAAGGAGATCAACCCTGGGATTTCTTTGGAAGGAATGATGCTGAAGCTGAAACTCCAGTACTTTGGCCACCTCATGAGAAGAGTTGACTCACTGGAAAAGACTGATGCTGGGAGGGATTGGGGGCAGGAGGAGAAGGGGACAACCGAGGATGAGATGGCTGGATGGCATCACGGACTCGATGGACGCGAGTCTGAGTGAACTCCGAGAGATGGTGATGGACAGGGAGGCCTGGCGTGCTGCAATTCATGGGGTCGCAAAGAGTCGGACAAGACTGAGCAAACTGAACTGAACTGAAAGAAATGGGGAGATATATAATGTCCAGTACTCAAAAGATGCAGTATCACTAAGATACCAGTTATCTCCAAATTGATTTATACACTGACTGCAAATGCAGTTAATATCCCATCAGATTTTTTTAAAAGAAATATACAAGTTCACTGTTAAATTTATATTGAAATGCAAGGGACCTAAGATCTTGAAGCAATCTTGGAAAAGAAGAGTAAAATTGAGACATTCATTATTTAATATTAAGACTCATTATATAGTAATTAGTAAATGAGATAGTGTGGTATCAGGGTGAGGAGAAACAATTAGATCTGTGGAATAGAATAGAGTTCAGCAATAGAACACACAGATACAGTCAACAAATTTTCAGCTGTGGTGCCAAAATAGTTTAGTGGAGAAAGGTCAACTCAGATTTATCATGCTGGAGTCTTATATTCTTTTTTCACATTTTACATACTAGTTGTTAAGGGCAGAAAAACTATGTCCCATTTAACTCCTGCGAATTAGCCAGGGCAAGCACACGATGGTCATTCTATACAGGCCTGTTGAGTTAAATTGAATCAGAAATCAGACACATACTCAGAAAGCTATATAACATCTATGTTGGGATTTGATAAGTAATTTTAATAAGAGGAAGGCTCAGGTAATAGATTCAAAAACACATAAGCTTCTAGGGGCAATTTTTTAGACACATGGACAAGGATTAAATTCAAATGTAATTTTTGTTGAAATCTGGGCAGATTGGGTGTTTCCAAAGATAACTTTTCTTTCCAAGAAGTAGCTCCTTTGGTTCAAGTATTTGATGAATATTGGATAAAGACATAGCCAGAGACTCATATCAAACTAGGCTCCCTATAATTGGAAAGGCCCCAGGCATGCAAAGTAAGAAAGTAATACTGATTCATTCATTCACCCATCCATTCAGTATTCATCATGTACCCACAAGGCACCAAGCATATAATGATGAACAAGACATACATCACTGTCTCCACTTTTCTCATGTAGAAATTGAAGAGGATATTTTAAGATTTCACTAAAATCAATACTCTTAGTCTAGAATATAAATTTTAATGACTATAGATTGTAGGCCAACAAATCTCATGCTTCTTTTGGTTTGTATTAGGGCTCTTCAATAGAAAATTAGTATGAGCTGTACATGTAATTTTAAATTGTCTAATAGACACATTTAAAAAGTAAAAATAAACAGGTGAATTAAATTGAGTAATATATTCTATCTAAATTATATTGGCAATCATATTGACTTGTGATAATATTTTTTATTGATCAAAGGAATATTTTTAATTCTCCTTTTTATTGTGCTAAGTCTTCACATTTCAGTGTGTGATTTACACTTAGAGCCAACTCGATTCAGACAAGCCATGTTTCAAGTGTTCAATAGCCTCATGTGGCTAGTGGCTACCTTTTTGGAGAGTGATATGATTCAGCTCCAAGTCAGCTATAGTCTATTGAAGATTACAAGTGGAGGGACTTCCCTGGTGGACCTGTGGTTCACAACCTGCCTTCCACTGTAAGGAACACAGGTTCACTCCCTGGTCAGGGAATTAAGGTCCCACATGCCGGAGGCAACTAAGCCCTTGTACCACAACTACAGAGCCCATGTGCCACAACTAAAATCCGGTGCAGCTGAAAATAAATAAACAAAAATTTCTAATTAAAATCATAAACTTTACAAGTAGATTTCAGAAAGGTGGAAAACTGATGGTATTTCTAGCTCATAATGTTAGAGGAAAATCACTGTATCCAGGAAAGGACTCTTTTTATTCTATTGCTAGAAATATCAGGACCTGTGGTCAGAATGAACTAATTCTGTTAGAGTCAATAGTTTTCTAACCCTCCACCAATTCACCAGTTTTCATCTGAAAGAATCCTAGAGTTTTACTATATTTGGAGACAAATTGTACCACCAGTGTGCAAATATACCCAAGTAGTCTTTGAGAACTCAGAAATTTCCAGCATTCAATGACCCCACCATTGAGCAGCTTTCAGGTCCTAAAGAAAAATACTACTACTCAAATTGCTCAATAAACATTTGTTGGATGAATGATGAGATGAACCAGTAGCCCTCATATCAGTTCTCTGATAACAAAATATATTCAGCTCTAGGTTAATAATTCCAAATTCGTTTGCATGCTGGTCTTCCATTTAAAATGCTTTTGCATTCAACAGAATAATTTCTTTCTTCTGTTCTAAGGTCATTATTTCCACTAGGCTATAATGGAAATCCTCTTTATTTACAAGAATAACAGTAATTTACTACACTCTGCACAATGAACTGTATTTTAGAGTCTTACTTTATTGAATTTCATCAAGGCTGAATCTCAACTGTGATTTAGAGAGAGTTGGAACCAGCCTATACCTACTCACTTTTAACAAAACATTTATACAGTCATCAAGAAATTAGTTTTTCATCTTTCACAGTAGTTTCTCCTGGTGAGGGTACTGCCCAGGTACCATCCAACTCCACCCCAACAGAAACACCTGGAAGCTGAATCCTGGATCCACTTCTGAATCGAAATTTCTGCAGGTGGTGTCAGGGAATTTGCATTTGCAATAAGTACTAGGGGAAAAGTTATGCACACTGAAGTTTGACAACCACTGCCCCTGCAGTGAAGTTCCAAACTTTAGTATAACTAAAGATAAAATTGTATACTATCATTTAAATCTGTTTTATTACTGGAGGAAATGATGTTTTCAGTACTTATTTACTTTGTTCACCACCTGGGCTTAACATTCCACTGTGTGCTGTAATTTCCTTTTAAGTAAATTTTAAGAGGCACTCAATATTCAGCCTATAAAACGTAGGCTGTGCCTTTTTGATATATAGGTAATAAATGATGGATTCAGCTAAAATCAGATTTACCCATCATAAATGGACAAACGTCTAAAACCAAACTGACTAGGACCAAATTCTGTTCTTTTGTACTTTCCAAGTGTATTCTCTGTAATGCTTGTGACAGTGTCAGGAAAGGTATTCTTTGTTTCCTTTTTTTTTTTTTTTTCTATGAAATCATTTTAAGAGTACTTTAATTCAGTCACAATCCTACAGATAGCTACTGAGCTAGACACAAGTACTGGAGCTTCAAAAACGAATCAGATTTTGCATCTGCCTTTAAGGGCATCTTAGCCTCTGCAGGGAAGGAGCAGACATGAAAACTTTGTGTTGAATTTAATGCACCAGATTACACCAGGAAGTAGAGAGAGGTGAGGCAGAGGACGGGCTTCATAGTGATGATGTTGTGCTCAGTTTGGGTATGAGCCATAGTTGGCCAGAGAAATGGTCTCATTCATACAGGGTAATTCAGACATCAGGAAAGTCAAAAGTGCCAAACCTACACTCTTTCCATTATACCTAACTTTCTCCAAGAACCTGACCTGCAAAAGCAGGCTGGCTTCCCTTTTTCTCATACCCAGAGCTCTCTCTGGTTGTCAGTAAGATGTTAAGTGTGATACATTTCCTTTTCAGGCCACTGAGGTGCCATTTAATCCACTCCAGCAATAACTAAATAGGAACCTACCTTTAAAAGATGCCGAAAGCAACGTGCTGCTAATTTATTGCCACATCTGTTAAAGCTCCAGAGGGAATCTGACTCTCTAGATTTTAAATATAGTTGAGTTATTGTGATGATGTTTCCTGATTTAATCCTTCCATAAATTAGATGAAATGATCATAGAACCTGTTGTCACTTCATTCTTGCCCTAGCTTCTCTTCTGCCTTCATTAATTCCGAATAAAATACCACAAGACATTGATGTAGCACTTGGAGATGGGAGGGCTATGTTTTTATAGCCTCAATTTGAAATCACACTTAAAGACATCTAAGCCTTTACTGAATAGTGGGGGAACTGTTCATGCATATAAGGCTCCTAAGGACCTTCCTGGGTAGTTATGGGTGAGGAAACTAAGACCCAGAGATAAGTGGCTTGCCTGGGGTCACTCTGTAAGTAATTACTAGAGTCAAAACACCCACTCAGGTTTTCTAACTCCAAGTACAAGGCTCTTTCTAGTATATCCTTTCATCTTCTGGGGAATCTATTAAAACAGTTTCTTGACTGTTTGCAGTGAAAGGAACTATTGCCAATATGTTAACAAAACCCAAAATTGTGGCATCCCCATCACCTGATCATCAGTGTTTTTAGTTTATCACTTCACAGACATTATTTGGTGTTTTCTTACAGAAGGCAACAGACCACTGCAACAGAAACTGTCCTTAGATGGGAACCCCAAACCTATACATGGAACACCAGAGAGGTCAGATGGCCTACAGTGGTCAGCTGAGCAGCCTTGTAACCCAAGCAAGCCTAAGACAAAAACATCTCCTGTTAAGTCCAATGCCCCTGCAGCTCATCTTGAAATAAAGCCAGATGAGTTGGCAAAGAAAAGAGGTAAAGTGATTTCTTTTGCACAAATGATTCAACATATTTTGCACACACAGAGAAGTACCTGAATGACAGAACTTTCCAAAAGATGCCGCTTAGTAAAGAGAGTTAGACCTGAAATTGCATTTCTTTCTGAGAGCCACATAGATTGAAAACCAGATATGATTCCTCCATTGTTAATCAAAGGTCTTGAATGTTTAAGTGGAATTATATCCCCTTTCTCTGCCTCTCTGTGGCCATTCTTCTCTTTCTAGGCATGGATAAATTTGCACCACAAACACTTGGTACCCTAACATCCTATAAAGCAAATGTTAATGCAGGAGCCTCTTTAAACACATAAATGTTGAATGTTTCCCTGACATACAGGTTCTGAATTTGCATTGACTGAAGATGAGTTTAGAGGCCAACCATGTCTTCTGATATGATGTTCCTCATGTAAATTCAGTTCTGTGTTAGAACTTTCAGACAAAAGACACTGAAAGAGGGTTTTATATTGGACACACTGTATTTTGATTACTTTTTGAACTTTGATATATTGATACTTTATGCATAACTAGTATTAAACATGAAAGGGGCTAAATCGCTTCCTTTCTGATTACCAGGGGCTTTAAATAATATTCTCATTCAGGCCTCAGTTATATCTGATTTCCTTGGCTTGGGTTTGATAACACCTTCTCACTTTTCTTGAGAGAGATGTCTTTTTTCTAAGAAACCATCCCCTTGTTGGGATAAGTACAATTTGCCTATTTGCTCTGCACTATCTGTAAACCCTGGTGACAGTTTCAGGAAATCAGGCAAGATTGGCACCCACAGAGCTGCTTTAAGTACTGCTGCTAAAATTACAGGCCTGGCTCAGGACTGATGGGGCCAGAGCCAGGGTACCTGGCACGGATGCTCTGTCCTCTCTCTAGCTCATTTGTACCTCTCCCAACCTCTATGTCATTTTCCTCTTCCAAAAGCCCTGCTGGCTTTAAACCACACAGAGTGGTGTTTATAGAGAGAGCCAGCAGCACAAATGGTCTTTAGACGTATCAGATTCTAAGAAACCCCAGTTTGTAATAGAATACAATGATCAGAGCCTCATTGCAAAGGGTAAAGGAGATACATGTGCCCAAAATGGCCCAGCCAGAGAGCCCACTGGTGAGATCACAGCTTCTCAGGGACCACACAAACCACCCGCTCTGGATTTTTAAAAATTGGNCATCTAAGCCTTTACTGAATAGTGGGGGAACTGTTCATGCATATAAGGCTCCTAAGGACCTTCCTGGGTAGTTATGGGTGAGGAAACTAAGACCCAGAGATAAGTGGCTTGCCTGGGGTCACTCTGTAAGTAATTACTAGAGTCAAAACACCCACTCAGGTTTTCTAACTCCAAGTACAAGGCTCTTTCTAGTATATCCTTTCATCTTCTGGGGAATCTATTAAAACAGTTTCTTGACTGTTTGCAGTGAAAGGAACTATTGCCAATATGTTAACAAAACCCAAAATTGTGGCATCCCCATCACCTGATCATCAGTGTTTTTAGTTTATCACTTCACAGACATTATTTGGTGTTTTCTTACAGAAGGCAACAGACCACTGCAACAGAAACTGTCCTTAGATGGGAACCCCAAACCTATACATGGAACACCAGAGAGGTCAGATGGCCTACAGTGGTCAGCTGAGCAGCCTTGTAACCCAAGCAAGCCTAAGACAAAAACATCTCCTGTTAAGTCCAATGCCCCTGCAGCTCATCTTGAAATAAAGCCAGATGAGTTGGCAAAGAAAAGAGGTAAAGTGATTTCTTTTGCACAAATGATTCAACATATTTTGCACACACAGAGAAGTACCTGAATGACAGAACTTTCCAAAAGATGCCGCTTAGTAAAGAGAGTTAGACCTGAAATTGCATTTCTTTCTGAGAGCCACATAGATTGAAAACCAGATATGATTCCTCCATTGTTAATCAAAGGTCTTGAATGTTTAAGTGGAATTATATCCCCTTTCTCTGCCTCTCTGTGGCCATTCTTCTCTTTCTAGGCATGGATAAATTTGCACCACAAACACTTGGTACCCTAACATCCTATAAAGCAAATGTTAATGCAGGAGCCTCTTTAAACACATAAATGTTGAATGTTTCCCTGACATACAGGTTCTGAATTTGCATTGACTGAAGATGAGTTTAGAGGCCAACCATGTCTTCTGATATGATGTTCCTCATGTAAATTCAGTTCTGTGTTAGAACTTTCAGACAAAAGACACTGAAAGAGGGTTTTATATTGGACACACTGTATTTTGATTACTTTTTGAACTTTGATATATTGATACTTTATGCATAACTAGTATTAAACATGAAAGGGGCTAAATCGCTTCCTTTCTGATTACCAGGGGCTTTAAATAATATTCTCATTCAGGCCTCAGTTATATCTGATTTCCTTGGCTTGGGTTTGATAACACCTTCTCACTTTTCTTGAGAGAGATGTCTTTTTTCTAAGAAACCATCCCCTTGTTGGGATAAGTACAATTTGCCTATTTGCTCTGCACTATCTGTAAACCCTGGTGACAGTTTCAGGAAATCAGGCAAGATTGGCACCCACAGAGCTGCTTTAAGTACTGCTGCTAAAATTACAGGCCTGGCTCAGGACTGATGGGGCCAGAGCCAGGGTACCTGGCACGGATGCTCTGTCCTCTCTCTAGCTCATTTGTACCTCTCCCAACCTCTATGTCATTTTCCTCTTCCAAAAGCCCTGCTGGCTTTAAACCACACAGAGTGGTGTTTATAGAGAGAGCCAGCAGCACAAATGGTCTTTAGACGTATCAGATTCTAAGAAACCCCAGTTTGTAATAGAATACAATGATCAGAGCCTCATTGCAAAGGGTAAAGGAGATACATGTGCCCAAAATGGCCCAGCCAGAGAGCCCACTGGTGAGATCACAGCTTCTCAGGGACCACACAAACCACCCGCTCTGGATTTTTAAAAATTGGGATTATAAACATCCTCTTAATGGAATTTTTTTTTCATTGAAAAACAAAAGAAGATCTCTTTTTATTGGAAGGGGATATAGTTGCCTTTGTCATTGTTGTTTAGCTCAGAAATAAAAAAAATAAACTGATCACTTTAACATGTTCTTTCTTGACATTAATTTCAGGCCCAAATATTGAAAAATCAGTGAAGGATTTGCAACGCTGTACTGTGTCTCTAACTAGATATCGTGTCATGATCAAGGAAGAAGTAGATAGTTCTGTGAAGAAGATCAAAGCTGCCTTTGCTGAATTACACAACTGGTAAGTAATTTCACTTAGAAACTAACAATTTATGGTACTTGAGCTGTTCCTATAGGTAAAAGCATCAGATGGAAAATATTTATTTAATACATAAACATCACAGAACAACACTTCAGTGAGTTTTCTTAAACCCTGCTGATAGATGCATATCTTTGGAATAGAAAAGAAGAGAAAATTTGAAATAAAGAGAAACCTGATAGACATTATTCGCTGGAGTTTGAAGTTGGGTCAGAAGTATATGAATGATTTAAAACACAACCTCAATAAAGGACAAAACTTCAAAAACTATATTTTTGACAAATCTTTGGAAGGTTAACATCATGAATGCTTACTCAGGAAGAATATTTTCCAGCCTGATATCATCATAAAATAAGAAAAGCTCCCTTAACAAAATTCAGAAACAGCTTATGTAAACTTAGTGATAGACCCCCATTCTTGGTATCTTGAAGACTGGAATTAAGAAATGGTATGCCAGTGTGGTTTTGGTCCTGCCCTGCCCTGCTCTGCAATGCATTTTGATGGAAGACATTTCTTTCAGCTTTATACTTCTGCTCATGTCCACAGTCAGAGTGAAATATCTGTTAGTAAAAAAGATTAAGTTAATATCAGTAGAAAAATGTTCTCAGTGTATGCATCAGGACACTTTCAGTTTCAAGTGACAGAACCTCAAATCACAGTAGTTAAAGAGAAAAGAGGATTTATTACTGATGTACAGGAAAATCCCAGGAAATTCCTTTAGGCAAATTTGGTTCTAAGCCCAGTGTGTTAGCAGGGTTCAGATTCCTCTCTCTCTCCCTCTGCCCCCTTTCCTTGCCCAGGGTCCCCCACAGTCTCCTGGTTCTGCTTATTTTTCACTTAACTCTTAGGTACAGTGTCTCCATGCAGCAAAGAGGACACGTTGGCAGCTCCAAGCTTACACAGTCTTTAGCCCCGTGACCTGAGAGAGGACTTCGTTTCCAGTAGTTCTGACAAAAAAGTCCAAAAGGGCTAACTCCCACTGGCTGGGCTGGGTCATATATCTGTCCATAAACCAGTCCATGTGGCCACAGGGACAGTCTTCCCACTGGCCAGGCCAGAGTCACGTGCCTGCCCAGAGAGTTAGCGGTGGGACACTGGCAGGTTGGGGGGGAAACCCCACCTGAACTTCATGAACTGAGAGGTGAAGAACCCTGGATCCCTGGAGAAAAATCGTGGTGTTAAAGAGGAAAATTACAACAAAGAAAACACATGTCCACAATGTCCAGGCTCACATAGCATGTTCCCTATATTGGCCTCTCATGATTCCAGAGTTTGACCACACTTTCTGCATGTTCTTCCCATTCTAAGTCCTTTCTTTGACACTGATGTGCTTTTTTTGCTGACTGTAGCATTGTGTAAAACTAAGGATTATGTCAAACAGTAACCTAATGTAAAAATCTCAAACTTTAAATCATCTGCTACTTAGAATGTGAGATTCCAGGGGTGCATGAGTCACCAGGGACTTGAAAACAAACCATCTCCTTCAGTTATCGTTCAGTGAGGAATCATTTACCCTCCACCCAGTGGAACACTTCTCTGTTTGATAAGATTATAACCTCACTAATTGTTCAAAGCAAATTCCAAGAATATGTTTGAAAGTACTTGGAGAAGGTAAAGATGCTATACAAATAAAAGGTGTTATTATTACTATTATTATCATTGATTTTTAAATTTTATAGTTACACGATTTTTCCAATTTATCCTTCAGTTCAATTCAGTTCAGTCACTCAGTCATGTCCAACTCTTTGTGACCCCATGAACCGCAGCACGCCAAGCCTCCCGGAGTTTACCCAAAACCATGTTCATTGAGTTGGCGATGCCATCCAACCATCTCATCCTCTGTCGTCCCCTTCTCCTCCTTAATTTATCCTTAGGTTACCCTAATATGTAAAAGCATGCTCAGGGGCTTCCTTGATGTTCCAGCGGTTAAGAATCCACCTGCCAGTGTAGGGGACATGGAATTGATCCCTGGCCCAGGAAGATCCCACATGCAGTGGCGCAACAAGGCCAGAGTGCCACAGTTACTGAGCCCAAGCACCTTAGAGCCCTTGTTCCACAACAGCAGCCACCACAATGAGAAGCCTGCACACAACTGGAGAGGAGCCCCAGCTCTCTGCAGCTAGAAAAAAACCCGTGTGCAGCAGCGAAGACCAGCACAGCCAAAAATAAATACATAAATAAAAGAACACGCAACATCCAGACTTGTTCTCTGAAGCCAGAGTCAGCACACGTCACCTGTAAAGTGCCGGCGGGTTAAAAAACCTTAAGCTTTACAGGCTGTAAGGTCTGTGCGCTCCTACTCAGGGCTGCTGTTGGGGTGTGGAAGCAGCCGGAGAGCCTTCGGAGGCAGGGGCCAAATCTGGCTCAGGGGGGTTGTGGTTTGCCAGCCTCTGTCTGGAGCCTCTGTCTGGAGGCTGCTCACAGAAGACTACTCTGTCTTCTCCTTTGGTGTGGCATTTTAGGATACAGTCTTCCTCTGAGACCCATGTGTGACACCTTCCCTCTGAGTGACTCACACACTAATCGACAGAGTGTAGCAATGACCTCAAATTACCTCTCTCCTCCAGCTGCTCTGAGTCCTTTTATTTTTTATTTCCTTAGTAAAATGAACATCGCATGGCTCATGAGACATCTTGAGATTTATAACAGATTCTTTGAGTGCTTTACTCCTCAAGAGCGGGAAGTGTGGGGCCAGAAAAGTCAGCACCCAGGGAAGATGCGCATCTTTGCTTGTAATTCACATCGTGTTTTATACTGATGAGAAGGATGGCTTCTGAATGAGCTCTGCCAAAGCAATACGGCTGTTTGAAAGTCACCTCCTTGACAAAAGGACGTTTTCCCTCCAAACTGAACAAGAGAACGTTTAGACCAACTACTTCCTGTAATGGTATTGCTGTGAAAGGGGAAAACACCACCCCTAGTTTTCTGACCTAACCCTTCAGCAAAACAGTCCCCAAATAACACAAATGTTAACTTGAACATAAAACTAAAGTATTTTTTATCAACCACAAACATGCATTTATGCCAAAGGGAAAAACTTGGCCTCTGTTCAAAATAAGTATGCTGCCCAGGCAACAGGGCGATGTGCTTGAATTAAGCCTCTCATTTTCTGAGGAGAAAAGGCTGGATCTTAAGGATTGTGGTGCTCTTGAAAAAATAGTAGGTCACGGAATAGAAGAAGGCAGCTTAAAAGCTTAAAAAATGAAACTTCCCCTGGTGCTGAAATCACGAACTCTAGGCACTAGAGAGAATTTTGAATGCAGCGCTATTCATTTAGTACGATGGAAACCTCAGGGTTTTATCATAGAGTGTGTCCAGATTTGGAGGATGTGGCGTCCTCTGGAGATTTCCAGGAGTGCCAGTTCTGAGGCAAATGTTGACTCATGTGGTGCATAAGCAACAGGGGTGTGGAGTACATCCCTCTGCAGCTTCTCCTTCACTTCCTAGGGGCCACCCTGTTCTCTCACCTAAGCACTCCGTAGGCATTGTGTACAGCTTAGAAATAGACACTCAGTTAAAACAAAAACAAAAAAACCACCCTTCATATTCACTTTGCTACCAAAGCACCAGCTTCAGGAGGTGAATCCCAAGTAACCAAATCCCTCCCCCCAAGCTGGAATTCACCGGAATGAATTGTGTGAGGTTGGGAGAAAGCTGTGGTTTGCACATGCTCAGTACTGAGTCACGGGAGTCTGAGCGAAATGAAGGAAATCCTTGTCCTTCCCAATCTGGCTGTGAAGAATGTTTTGCTCAATATGTTACTGAAGAAAGCCATTAAGTAGCTAACTTATAATATCAGAGCTGTCACTTAACCAGGACACAGTTGCACGGGGCTAAACGATCATTACATGGCTCCTTCTCATTTTTCCAGAAAGAATTAGGGATTTAAGAGGGGGAACAAAGATGACACAATACCCTCTCAATATGTCTTCACAGAAAATAAATTTTGCAACATGAGCGTCTGTGTGAAAAGTCACATCAGGAACTAACATGAAGCAGCTGGTTTCTTTCCTATGTGATTGGCCCCCTACCACAACTGGAAAATATTCATCCTTTCGAATCATAGCTGCCAGGTTTAATTGCTTTGTGTGCAGACTAGTCTAACTTCTCACAAATCTGTATGTGCATGGCCAAGTTGATGTTGACGGCTTTAAATGAGCAATAAAACATTAAATTCAAAAAACATTGAGGAAGGAGAGTAATACTTGATAGTTTTGCCATATGCTGGGGGAGAAAGGATTCCAAAATAGAGCTGTAAAAGAAATTGTTAGGTGCTATTGTCAGTTTAACATCTAATTAAAAGCATTCCTAAAGAAAACGGAAGATGGTAAGGAGCCAGAGGGTTAGGGTATGTGCTGGGTAACCAGGTTGCAGAGAATGGGGGCTGGAGGGGATAATATGTTTAGGCCACTTTGCTTTCAAAAAGGAAAGGGAAATCAGTCAAAGCATGCCTCCTGTATAAAATGGCCAGACATGTTCCTGGACCTGTGTTTATTTTCTCTTGAAACAGTGCCAGGAAATTGGAAGTAGGTCAGAAGTTTCCCAGCTCCCCACCATAAGCCCTTGCCCACCTTCCCTTTCTCCGTTTGCTTTCCCGTAATCTTGGAGTTCACTCCCTCCCTGCAAGGGCAGGTGAGCTTCCTACTGCCCCCTACAGGCCGGGGGCTCTTCACGGCGACCCCAGTCACTACATTATGCCTCCGTGTTCAGTTGCTCCGTCGTGAACGACTCTGTGTGACCCCACTGTGTGACACCCCACCCCCTGGAATGTAGCCAACCAGGCTCCTCTGTCCATGGAATTTTGCTGAAGCAGGTTGCCATTTCCTCCCTCCAGATCATCTTCCCAGCCCAGGGACTGAACCTCTATCTCCTGGATCCTCTGCACTGGCAGATGGATTCTTTACTGCCGAGGCACCCAGGAAACCCCTACCACACCGAAGGACCTTGTAACGGGCTCTCTGTCTCCTTTTTCTTTTCTTCCTTTCAATGACTGAAACTCATTTTGTGTCACTGGTAATCTCACCGTTTTGATGACCATGTGATCCTTCCCCCACCGCCCCCACCAGAGTGACAGATTTGCATGTTAACCAGCTAACAGAGTCTGTTAAAGCTCTCCTCCAGCCAAAAGAATGACTCTGAACGTGAGAACTGCCGACTAAAGAGAAAGCCACTTCGAGATAAGTATATCTTGTGCATCTCTCAAATCCCCCTCTGAAGGAGGGCTCTTTATCTGCTGCTAACGCCCTGTGGGTAGCCAAGCAGAACCACACACAGACCAGCAGGGTGGTCAGCGGGGTGGCCCCGCGCAGACCAGACAGCACTGCTGTGGCATTTTAAATGTTGTGTCTTTTTCCGGGATATGAACACGAGAAGGCCTCCCGAAGAAGAAATTGTCAGTGAGGCTGTTGCATTTCAGAGCAAGCCAGGCGGCAGTCTGTCCCATATTCCCACTTTGCTGCTTCTCGGCTGCCCGAATAACATCAAATTCTTGGAGCAGGCAGCCTTAGAACTAATTCAGCTTGAGTCCAGATGAGACCATTTGTCTTCACTTTGCAGATTTATCACATAACAGGATTCTTCTTCTTTGGTTGTTTCCTCCCCTCCCCCTGGTCAATCTCCCCAAACTTTTAGCTGCCTTTTCTAATATCTGGCTCTCCATACAGTGCTAAAAGCTGAGTTTTTCTGTGCCCTTTAGGTTTTTTATTTGTTCTTTTTGTGAATAACTTAGCCTTGACTGAAAGATGATGCCTGAGAATTAATATTTACTTCTCTCAGTACCAAAGTACATGTGTATGCATGCACTATAATTACAAACTCTAGAGCTCTGTGGTCATCCTCTGCTTTGGTACCAGGCCCAGAGATGCTGATTTCGCTGGGCATAAGTGAACCCAGAAATAGGGGTTTTGTTTTTAAAGATCCCCTGGGGATTCTCTTGTGCATCTGTGGTTGAAAACCACAGATTGAGAGTCCCGCAAAGGAGGGTGATATGTCTGGGGTTAGAGCAGTGTTCCCAACCAGATGAATTTGCCTTCCCCCTGGGAGACAGTTGACATGTCTGGAAATATTTCAAGTTGTCACAGCTGCAGAGAGGTAGTGTTACTGGCATCTAGTAGGCAGACACCAGGATGCCACTATTAATACTTATCCTAGTAAGCACAGGACAGTCTCCCCCACCCCACC
>SJYV01034801.1:681221-718988 GCA_006410875.1 Neotragus pygmaeus | reverse complement strand
CTGCCCCTCCTCCAGCAGCCCTCCTAACCCACCACTGCAGACAAGAGAAGGGAGATTTCCTTTCCATGCCCAGATCATTCACATACCCCCCCAATGCAGCCATAGTGTCTTCTCTTCACAGCAGTGCAGTAGGGAGGCATTTCTCCCATACTTCCTGAAACATAAACCTTCTTGCTATACATTTTAAAGGTCAAATTACATTTTTGTTTTCCTTAAGACCTGCAGAAACAATTACACTGAAGTGTAGAAAATTGAGGACTTTGCTTCTTTGCCTATTTTTCATTATAGAATTCAAGTCAGTCCTTAGGAGAAAATGGAAAAATTAAGAACTGAAAGTTGTAGCTGGTGATAGACTGTCACTTTCATTCACCATGCTGTCTCTGCTGAGTCTTTTTTTGTTTTTTCTCATTTTGCAATAAAACCAAATAATGCAGTGGGGACCCGGATTCGGATGAAGATCTGAGGCATGTAAAGATATATACAGTAGGGAATTGTTCCATTAAGTGTCTGTCTGGGGGAGTATTATTTTCCTCTGGCTTTAGCCAGGCAGCAATATTGTTTGGTGTTTCTGGCTACACATGGTATATATCCGACTGCTCTGGTGCCAGTGACATCCTCAGGTGGGCCTGCCATTGTGCTATTTAAACTGAATGACAACAGAAGGTCTTTTTGCAGTCTTCCCGTGCTGTACTGGCTGGGCAAGTATTTGTTAACCCTCTCTTAATTATAAGAGAATTACCCTCTTTTAATTGGGAGAATATTGAAATTAAGGCACTCTATCTACTTTGATAGGTAAGTACAGGAGAAATATATATTAGGTGAAACAGGTCCTAGAATCAGATCTGCGCCTCAGAACAGATGCTATGACAACAAGCAAATCTGGGTTTTGAGTTCAGTCACATGGAGGATGTGGATGTCAGTGTGGGTAATGAGTTGAGACTCCATCGTAAAACCGTGTGACTGAAATAGGAAGCGTTCTGAGTGCATTGAGAGTGTCTGGGGCAGGGTGTTGGTCAGTAATAAAGTGATGCTTTTCTCTGAGCCCTTCAACAAAGGATGTTTATCATAGGATTACCAATAGGAGAGAGAGCTGACGTTAGGAACCTTTGTAGTCACTTAGCGTCGTCATGTGAGGACTTTAACAGGCCTTTGGTTTGCTGTTAAAATATCAACATGTTAAATAATTGCTAGATTTTGCCAACTCCTTAGCCTACACACATGTACAGATAAAACCAAGAGTTTACACATATTATGTTTTTTCCAAGAAGTTTAATACAAAGTCTCTACGTCCTTCTGCCCTGCAAGGGAATACAATCTTTTCATTGATCAAAGCCTATCCAAATAAGACTTTCTGACTAATCTCTTTTCTTCTCATCAGATGGTTTTTCCAAGTGCCTACCTGCTAGTGACTTGTGTTATCCTGTGGAAATTAGACAAATCCACTCCTTCTCCCCACACTCAGTATTGGAGATTATGCCAGCATATTAAAAGAACACACATTATGGAGATGAGCATACACCTGCAAAGGATATTGAGACAGTAGTAGAAGAAGCTAATAAATATATTTATGCCTCAAGAGACCCGTATGTATGCTTTTCTGTCACTGGCCTAGCTGACAAACTGCCAAAATGACTCCTTTTCCTTACTCGACACCAGTCTAATAAACAGAAATCAGTTCCAGGATCCATTTCTGAAATTGTGAAAAGGGTAAATACCTTGTACCATGGGGGAGCTCAAGGTTCCTGTGACTTTGTGTCTATGGCAAGTCCCTGTGGCACAACGCATTTCAAATCTTTCCTTGTTCGTGAATATGTGTCATTCTAAATAGGGGTAGCTCACTCTTGGGAAGCGAAAGCTTCTCTTTTCCTCTTTTCTTTCCTCCCCAAGGTTTTTCTCCACGTTAGATGTTTCCCCAGGGCCACTGTAAGGACAGAGTGAATCAGTCGACATGAAGGAAGAGCAGGCTGATAAATACAAAAAGTACAGAACTGGCCTGTTCAGTTTGGATAGGTCCCCGGGAAACCAGCATAAATAGCACCTCCTTGTATTAATAGCCTTTGTGAGCTCCACGTGTGATTACCTCTATACGTCTTGTCAGCGGCACACTTAGCGTTGGAAGTCAGCTTTCTTTCACTGCAGCTTTCTTGCAGAATAATAAACCCAGAAGAAGAGCTAGAGGATAAGAATTTGGTTCTGATTTCAGCTTGAAATCTGAAAAGATTTCTGAATCTTTTCAGCAAATGAAGACCACCCATCAAATCAACTTCAGAACATGCTCCCGAATAGGAATCATTGTTTTTATCATAGAACAGAAATATAAAAAGGAATTAAGCAAAGTGTTCTAACTATACAATCCCAAGAGAGTGTGTATCATTTGTATGTGTGTGTTTTTTAAATTTAAAATATAATCCATTTGGGACAGTGTATCATCTAGCACAGCGACAAATCATATAAAAGCTGTACTTGAAGCTAATACAGAAAATTTCCTTACCTGTATGTTACATTCTTGCTCCAGTGACTGTTACCTTTGGTACTTAATAGGCCATATTGGAACAAAAGTGACATCTTCCTGGTTTATTAACAACTTAATTAGAAGGCATGAGGTGTGGATTTAGACAGGATAGGATTTAAATCTCCTCCCCACATATTCTAGTACCAAATATGGTTGAGTTTCCTAACTTCTAATCAGATGCAAAACAAGGCTACTGTCACTTTCTGGAGTTTTATGAAGATTCATGTACAAGATATGCACTCTGCAGATTATTCTAGAAAATTTCTTGCCTGATCCATGATAGAAGTTCAGTCTAGACCGGTTCTCTTCTCTTTCAGGTAAGCATTTAGTAAATGTCTTTTCCTCTCTACCAAGACACTGGGAGGAAGTGAATCCATTCCACCTTTCTGTTTACCGAGCCTACACTGGATTGCAGCTATAAGATATGGATATTTCATCACAGCTTTTTACTGTCTACTTCGTGGTGAAGAGAGATGTAAGGCAAAGGAACCCCTGGTTCCGAATGGCCACAGTTGTCACCACCTCAGGCCTCCTTACCATACCTTCTCTCTACCTTCCCTTCCCTTCTCTTCGTTCATCCACCCAATACAGTAGAACCCCAGGGCTAGTGGGTGAATATAGAAACTGCACAAAGGCATACTGCAATGGAGCTGGGCCTGAGGGAGGAGAAATCAATACCACCTGGTTAAGGAAGGGTCGACCACAGAGGTGACATTTGAGCTGGTCTTTGAAGGAAGACTAGGAATTTGTCATCTTGGGAGGGAAAAAGGATTTCATGCAGAAGAAATAACACAAGGAACCAGAAAATAAGAGAGACCACAACATGATTTGAGAGGAGTGTGTGCCCTGGGTCTCACTCCATCGAAGTGAATTTTGAGCACATCCCTCTCAAACCAAAAAAATTATTTATAAATAATTTATGTGCGCTGTGGTTAATCTGTATACTGAAGATTGGGAAAGTCTACTTTTTGGAATGAAGAGTAAACGCTGGGACTTCCCTGGTGGTCTAGTGGTTACGACTCTGCACTTCAATGCAGGGGGCACAGGTTTGGTCTCTGGTTGGGGAATTAAGATCCTGCATGCCACATAGCTCAGTTAAAAAAAAAAAAAAAAAGTGTATGTACATGCAGTTTACTATTTTCCTTATGCCCCTATTCGGGAAGCCATTGGCTGGGGCAGGTCCTGAAGATGAGGGACAACAGATGAGCCTGGAGATGCTGGCTGGTGAGAGCCTTTGGGCCCAAACCAAGAAGTACACATTCGGTCCTCTTCACACAAGAGTCAAAAGCTGCAGGAGCCCTCAGGAGGCCAGAGCCGTGGAGGCTAGGCCTGACTGCCTTGGGTCGGAAGTGGGCCAGCATTTCTGTGACTTTTTCTGGCCTTATCAATCTCTTCTAGATTCTGTTTCTGAGTATGTGTTAACTGTGATTAATCACCATGACGGCTTCTACCTAGATGCCCTCTTCCCCCAAAACTGGAGGGAAATGCAACAGTGTTCAGAGTGGTTAGCTGTATTTTGGGTGAGACAGAGATTTTATTTTGAAATTTGTTTTATCTTCCTTTCTACATTTTCCAGTTTTTTGTTTTTAATGAGCATGTAAAATGAAGTAGAGCTGTAGGTGGCTCTAGTGATAAAGAACCTGCCTACCAGTGCAGGAGACAGGAGATGCATGTTTGATCCCTGGGTTGGGAAGATCCCCTGGAGGAGGAAATGGCAACCCACTCCAATATTCTTGCCTGGAGAATCCCATGGACACAGGAGCCTGGTGGGCTACAGTCCATGGGGTCGCAAAGAGTGAGACACGATTGAAGTGACTTAACACAAGATGAAGTAAATGAAGAATGTTACTTCCTTAAGTGGTACCCTTGTGCTGTAAGACAGTCAACACCACAGATAGAAGTTTGCTTTCTTTTTCATAAATGTAGTTTTGTTGTTCTTTTATTTTTTTAAAAAAAAGGAGATGGTAGTAAGTCATATCATTTTTATACCTATGCTGCTGCTGCTAAGTCGCTTCAGTCGTGTCCGACTCTGTGCGACCCCATAGACGGCAGCCCACCAGGCTCCCCCGTCCCTGGGATTCTCCAGGCAAGAACACTGGAGTGGGTTGCCATTTCCTTCTCCAATGCATGAAAGTGAAAAGTGAAAGGGAAGTTGCTCAGTTGTGTCCGACTCTTTGTGACCCCATGGACTGCAGCCTACCAGGCTCCTCCATCCATGGAATTTTCCAGGCAAGAGTACTGGAGTGGGGTGCCAAGCTGAAATACAGATAAGTTACTTTCCCTGAATGCTATCTCCATGGAAAGAAACAAAGCTAAGAAGTAGTCAGCAAAGATAAGAAATTATATTATTAAGTCAAATCGGTTGTAAAATTCTAAATAGAAGTAAATGAGGAATGTAGATACTTTTTAATTGAACATGTGATAATGTAGTATTTGTAGAATTTGCAGGATTTTGCAACTCTGCTGTCATTTCTTAAATTCCAAGAAGAAAAAGGAATCCCTGTCCATATTTGTTTGTTTTTCAGTTAACTAGTGTGTGTAAGGAACTCCAGGATTTTTATGTTGAGAGCTAGTCATTACGCTTCATCTGCACATGTCTATGCACCTCATATGGTGTGGTGAAATATTCATCAACTATAATTTAAATCATTATCTAATTCCAATATAAAATATGCAGACTAAGAGGTATTAACATTAATAGGTTATGTTACCTCTGATTTTTTAAAAAGGGAAAAAAATGGCCTCAACCTGATTGGCAAATGGAGCCCAGCTGCTGTGTTCACTGGCTGCCAGAGTGGTATAGATCTGCCATCCATGTTAACTCCGATTCGTGCTCAGAGACATTCTACCTTATTTCCCTGAGAGTCACGATTTCTAGGCAGCTGTTCAAAGAGTTGCATCCCAACCCCAGCTGACAGGCTATAGACATGCATGTTGGGTTTTGTATGTTTATTGCACAACACGTTGGAATTCAAGAAATCTTTAGATCAATTGTCAAATCACTGCTGCATTCAGAAAAAAAAATTCCAATTATAAGAAGAACACGGGTTGTTGTGAAACTGAGATGCAAACGTGGACAGAGTAGAAGGTAAAAGACTCAGGAATCCCAACAGAAAGCTAAATAAATGGGCATAGCTGGCTCCTTGATAATGGGCTGTAGCGGCACACTGGCAAGTGGAGCTGGTTAGGAAAGCCATTTCTGCGATAACTCGGGAGGACCTGATCATGTGGGAAGTGAATGAAGGGGTGTCATGGAAACTGGTGAGTGGTGAGAACAATGACCAGCAGTCAAGGGAAGGAAAGGGGCCAGGATGGACATGCAGGGGAGGAAGAATATTTACCCTCTACCCTTCTGGGTTCTTGACTGGGACCCTGTTTTATAAAAGACAGATTCACAAGAGAAAAACAAACAAACATCTATTAACGTGGACACCTCATGTACACAAGGGAGACACTTAGGGAAAAGTGAAGTCCCCATGGTGGCCTGGAATTTTAGGATTAAGTACCATCTTAATAGGGAAAGAGGAGAGGCATGTAGATCTCTGAGGGGAGAGTACATGATTTTTAGGAAAGATGAACTTGTCCTTAGAAGAACAAATGGAAGGGATGCTGCTGCTGCTGCTAAATCACTTGTCACGTCTGACTCCTTGTGACCCTATGGACTGTGGCCCTCCAGGCTGCTCTGTCCATGGAGTTCTCCAGGCAAGTATACTGGAGTGAGTTGTCATGCCCTCCTCCAGGGGATCTTCTTGACCCAGGGATCAAACCTATGTCTCTTTATGTCTCCAGTATTGACAGGCAGGTTCTTTACCAAGAGACAAATTTGTGTCCCTTTACGACCCTGTGGCACACTCAGCTAGTGCCACCTGGGAAGCCCAGGAGGTGTGACAGCTTGTGACAAAGTCTGACTGTGGTGTCAATTCTAGTCTCTCCTTGATGACAGTCAGCAGCCGCCCTGTTTGATGAAAACTCCTGGGAAAGGAGGTGGGTGTATGACAACTGAGCTCTTTTTGGACAGTCTGTCTTGAAGCAGATTGGAGAAAGTGTGTCCTTGCATTTGCTGTTTTTCACTGCCAATAGTGTTCACAGTAATCAGTATACCGAAGTGCCGTATTTTGGGGTGGCATATTCTGCTAGTCTTCAGGGAGAAAAAGGGAGAAAGGAGAAACACGGAACTGGCAGCGATGCAAGCGCATGGGAACCATTTGTAGGTACCTGTTCTCCTGACCCCAGGAATAGAGAACCACATGTAGTCTTGCTGTGTGTGTGACTGTCGGGCCAGGAACACCTTTGTTGACAGCAGCAATCATTGAGAAATGGGTGAACTGAAACCCCTGACTAGTTTTGCCCTGGTCCCAAGAATTCTTGGCAATATGTGGGGAGTGGACTAGAAATGGTTCCCGTGGTAATAGTATAGTATATTCAAAAGCAGAGACATTACTTTGCCGACTAAGGTCTGTCTAGTCAAGGTTATGGTTTTTCCTGTGGTCATGTATGGATGTGAGAGTTGGACTGTGAAGAAGACTGAGTGCTGAAGAATTGATGCTTTTGAACTGTGGTGTTGGAGAAGACTCTTGAGAGTCCCTTGGACTGCAAGGAGATCCAACCAGTCCATTCTGAAGGAGATCAACCCTGGGATTTCTTTGGAAGGAATGATGCTAAAGCTGAATTTCCAGTACTTTGGCCACCTCATGGGAAGAGTTGACTCATTGGAAAAGACTCTGTTGCTGGGAGGGATTAGGGGCAGGAGGAGAAGGGGACGACCGAGGATGAGATGGCTGGATGGCATCACAGACTTGATGGACATGAGTCTGAGTGAACTCCGAGAGATGGTGATAGACAGGGAGGCCTGGCGTGCTGCGATTCATGGGGTCGCAAAGAGTCGGACACACGACTGAGCAACTGAACTGAACTGAAGTGGATAAAGGGAGGTTTTCTGCCCTCCACCTGGTAGGCACAATCCTTTCTTCCAGGGCAAGGGATGTAGATGCCTAAACTCCTGAGCAGTACAGGTGGTCTCTCCCATCAGCACCTGCTCCCAGCTCAGGGTCCACATAGCAGCCACTAGGCACGATGAGGCTGCCAGGCACTCAGCTAGCCTTCTTCCCATGGCCACAGTTCTTACTCCTAATGCCGCAGTAAGGAGCAGAGCCCAAGATGAGGGGAGATATTTGTACATTACCCTTTCTTTTTAGTGAAAGAAATGGAAATTGTTTATAGAGGAACTCTGGCTTTGTGGCTTCTCATTGACATGCTTTAAGCTATTTGATACAGGCCAGGAAAAGACATGACTGAGTGACTGAGCAACAACAAGGAGAGGTGAAACATCCCCGTTTGTTGTTGTTGTTACAAGTTTAGTTGCTAAGTTGTGTCTCTTTGCGACCTCATGGACTACAGCACACCAGGCTTCCCTGTCCTTCACTATCTCCCAGAATTCGCTGAAACTCATGTCCATTGAGTCTGTGATGCCATCCAACCATCTCATCCTCTGTCGCTGTGTTCTCCTCCTGCCCTTAATCTTTCACAGCACTGAAGTCTTTTCCAATGAGTTGGTTCTTCACATCAGGTGGCCAAAGTATTAGAGCTTCAGCATCAGTCCTTCCAGTGAGTATTCAGGGTAGACTGATTTCATCTCCTTGCAGTCCAAGGGATTCTCAAGAGTCTTCTCTAACACCACAGTTCGAAAGCATCAATTCTTCAGTGCACAACCTTTTTTATGGCCCAACTCTCACATCCATGCATGACTACTGGAAAAACCATAGCTTTGACTATACCAACTTTTGTTGGCAAAGTGATGTCTCTGCTTTTTAATATGCTGTCTAGGTTTGTCAATGGCTATCCCCTTAGCATTCAGTAGAATCCTTCCTCCCTAGCCATCTCCACATTTATTTATTTATTTATTTATTTTTTTGGCTGCACTGGGTCTTTGTTGCTGTGCGGGCCTTTCTCTAGTTACAGGGAGTGGGGGCTACTCTCTAGCGGTGGTGTGAGTGCTTCTCGTGGTGGATTCTCTCACAGCAGAGCTCGGGCTCTCGAGGCGCAGGCTTCAGTAGCTGTGGTGCGAGGGCTCAGTTGCCCCGCGGCATGTGGCATTTTCCTAAACCAGGGATCGAAGCGTGTACCCTGCCTTGGCAGGTGGAGTCTTCACCACGGGATCATCAGGAAGTCCAGACTACACAATGTTTTTCTCTCGTAAGGGACCGGCGGTCCGGAGGCTCTGCCTCGTGCTCATCCTCCTGGCGAGCATGGGCTGTGTCTGCTTCCTGAAGCTCTTTTTCTTCTGCTTGGTTCTGCTTGGCAGCCCAGGAGTTAAAGCTGTACACGGAAGCACTTCATCCACCAGAAGGTCGTGAAGCAGAGTTGTCTGGGATCAGATGCTCACAAGCAGTTTCTCTCACTACGACCTCCCTGAGGCCAGCACAGGAAGATGAAGTGTGGCCTAGTTTTAACTCTTTAACATCTGACTCCGGCTGCTGTTGGAGATTGATCTTGTTCAGCTCCCTTTGAAATCCTCCCTTCGCTTCCTCAGTATCTGCCAGTAGCTTCTGCTCTCCAGCTTCTCACCCAGTGACGGTCTGGCGGCTGCTCCCCATCAGGGCATCTTTATTCATGAAACACACCCCACTCTACGTGGCTCCTCCGAGCTCTCAAATGAAGCCGTTTTGTCTCTCTGTGTCTTCGCCTCCACATTTAAAGAAGTCTTTCACAGAGAAGAACATGATAAATCTCTTCCTGAGGAAGTGCCTTTCTGATTCTTTTTATTATTGTTATGATTAGTCCTCTATAGAAAGGAATCAAGACAGTGGAAACATTTTTATAAAATGACACTTTATCTCTGTGATTAACTATATAATAAACCCTAAAGCCTTGGCCATGGTAATCTTCCTCTCCTTACACCTTATTGCTTTAATAATAAAAGCTTTTTTACGGCAACAGGATAAAATTTTACTATCTAGGCAGTTTAGACAAAATGAGAAGATGTGTTTTTGGAAGGATTAAGGGCGCATCTGAAACATGTGAGGTCAGCATGGGTTTTTTGTGAGCTCAGTTTATGTAGAACATGTTTGATAGTGTCTGTCTTCAGTCTGGTGCCCTCCTGAGGACTTTATCCAGCCATTTAGAAAACTTTCAGTGGTCACCAGAAAGCTGATTAAAGACTTCTGTGTTTCTTCCAAGTGTCACCTTTGAAAAGCAAACATACCCCAAATCTAGAATCGCAGATGATTAGTGTGGGGGAAGTACAAATTTCAATAATTTATTACCCTCTCAATTTGCAAACAGAATCACTCTCTACATGTTTTGATACTGAAGCAAACCCTGTGAGGTTTTGTGAATATCATTGTACTTTTATTCATAAGCTTGTGTCTCAAATGATTAGATTCCATCAGTGACAAAAGTTATCTAAATTTTTGCATAAACATGATTTATATGCAAGCACTACGATATACCAATTAAGGAGTTTCATTACTGTTATGCTGTAGAAAAATGAATATGCTGTCTTCCCTTCCATCCATCACTATCAAGCCATTTTTGTCGAGTAGCCCACAATAGCCTAAGATCATAAAGTCTAAGAATGGAAGTTTTTAAAAACTCCATCAGAGTTTCTCTGAAGAATGGATGATTAAGCAGAGACCTGACGGAAGCCACCAAATGAAGGAGATGAAGAAAGGCAAGGTTGGGAGGAAAGGTCTTCCAGCAACAGGAAGGGCATGTGCCAGAGCCCTGTGGTGAGGGGAGAGAGGAGCTCATACCTCCCAGGTGTTTGATAGGACGCTTGAATGAACTCACTGGAGTGATACACTGGTGCTCTCCCTAATGTGCAGGCCACAGGGCACACTCTCAGGGTGTAAGTTACAAACAGCTCTCATCTGGAGCTGCTGTCTCTCTACACACAGTGGTACCTTGAAAGCCCACATGTGGCCTTTCTGCCTCTGCAGCAGGGATGGGACAGTGCTACTGATTTTCTGTGGCTCGTCAGCTCTCCAGTACCATTCCTCCCTCCTCCCCTCCCTGTCTCCTAACTCCCTCCTGGGTTTTGCCCAGCACCCTCTGCCCTTGCTCAGCCCACAGAGTTGTTTCCCATCAGACAGCCCTTCAGTGTGTATCTCTGTCCTCGTGCCTCTACGAAATTTTCGTGGGACTTGTCAATGGCACTGATGAAATTGCTCAAAAAGTTGGACATGACACCGTGGCACTGTGGGCATTTAGAAGGTGATAGGCTGGGGGACTTCCCTGGTGGTCCAGTGGTTAGGACTCTACGCTCTCGCTGCTAAGGGTTCGATCCTTGGTCGAGGACCTAAGATCCTGCAGGCCTCAGGGAGCAGCCATAAAGGTGTTAGACACAGCCTTTCCGCTCGGACCTTCCTTTGAACTGGCTCTTAGCACGCTATGATGCTGTTTCCTTGCTGTCTGACAGCCTGTCAGAGGACTGGCCAGCCTCTACTGTCCCATCCTCCTTTGCAGCTCCCACATCCTCTTCCCTGAGTCTTCCCTTCCAGAAACCTGCTGCCTTGAAAGGACAAAAGAATACAGTGGAATTCTCAGGTTCACCTTACTCATTCTCACAGGAGAGGTCCTAGGGCGCTGCCTGGGGCCAGCACCTTAATCCTGCTTTGCATCCAGCTCATATATTCTGAGCAGGATCCTGACGCAGCAGAGATCCCTTGGCTCGCCTTGATGCATGAGTTTTGAAAGCAATCATACATAGCAGTGCTTTGCTTGAGGACGGTCTTTTTGTTGAAATACCCAGAGGAGTGGAGGCCTAGTTTGATGCCAACTTCACAGGCTTTTCACATCCTCCAGTGGGCATTAAACAGATTAACAATTTATTGTGTGTGGCCTTCACCCCTCCTGTTGCTAGCCCAGGAGGCCTGAACTAACCGTGGTGTGAATGTCCAGCTTTGTTTAATACATGTTAGACCTAGGGATACAGATTATACCCCAAATGTCCATCTTGTAAACTCTCTGAGCACATAATTAGGTTAACAAGTTTAATCAACAAAAGTTAACTGTGATCTTATAGCTGATAAAGAAATTAGCAAAGGCCCCTTCCTACACCACCTTCCACCCAGCACATGGACACCCCGCAGGGCCCGTGGTCCTGTTTGGGGACTGAGGCCATGGGGATTGTGGAGGCTGTCGTGGCTTTCTGACTGCAGTCTGCCCCATCCCATCCCTTGAAATCTAAAGACACCCCACCTGGTATCACGTGCACCTTGCCTTATCTCAGAACCTGGAGACGCTAATCTTAGCCTTCTGGTTGATGGAGGGTGGAGAATCCTAAGTTCCTCTTCTCACCATTGTCATTTTCTTCTCTCTCCATCTGTGTTTCACTGTTTCCCCCATAAGTTCAACAGGTTCTCTCACCTTCTTCCTCTCAGCTCCCCCAAAAGAATGTAGGCTCCACAAGGATGGCAGGAATCTGGGTTTTTTAATCCCCAGCCCCACCCTCAGCTAATATTTGGCCAGTGGCTGAATGGTGTGTTAGTCTTTCCACAGACTAGAGTTTCCTCGTGCTCTTTGTGGCATATCCGGTATAGCCACCCCAACTGGGAAACCCAGCTTCACTGTGTTGATGAAGAGAATAGACCTGCAGCCCATAAGTCAGCAGAGTCCCAGCCCCCTGGACTCCAGTTCCATGTGTGCAGAAAGTCAAGAGCCCTGAGATTTGTGTTCAGGGATGTGGGCCAGACCCCCACATTCTCACCTGCACCCTGCCTTCAGGCTGTGACCTCTTCCCATCTCCTCAGCCCTGCAGTGATGCAGACATGAAAGTCAGCCGCTTCCTCAGGCTGTGTGTGCGAGGGTCTGTGGGGGGTGTGTGTGCGTGTGTATCCACACACACTCAGACCATTCTCACCAAGTGTGGTGAAGGTCTGGATGCCCCAAGCAAGGCTTACCTCACACACCACACAGTGGACACCTCACAGTAGCACATGTGGTCCTCCTGCTTCCGGAAGTTCCTTTGCTCACCTCACTACCAGTCATTTCTCCCAGCCTCTTCACCTTTGCACCGTCCTGGCTGACTCTCTCTCTTTTCATCTCCCTTTCTATGTTAAGCTGTATCTGACTCTTTTTGACCCCGTGAACTGCAGCACACCAGGCTTCTCTGTCTTTCTCTATCTCCCAGAGTTTGCTCAAACTCGTGTTCATGGAGTCAGTGGTGCTCTCCAACCATCTAATACTCTTTCGTCCCCTTCTCCTCCTGCCCTCAATCTTTACCAGCATCAGGGTCTTTTCCACTGAGTTGGCTCTTCACATCAGGTGGCCAAAGTATTGGAGCTTCAGATTCAGCTTCAGCATCAGTCCTTCCAATGAATATTCAGGGTTGATTTCCTTCAGGATTGACTATAAAAATTCAAAGCATTTTCTCAGGCAGAATAGCTTAGCGTGTTGTCGTCATTTGGGCTCCTGACCCCAGATCTCTAGGTTCTCATCTAAGCTCCCTACCAGCTTATCCATTACTCTTGTTTTCCTAAACTAGCATAGAATTGCCTGCTCCATTCACTTGGCCTCTGTGTAGCTGCATTTGTGAACTTTATAGGAAAGCTAAATATACCTGATAATTGCAGGAGTACAAGCCTATTGACTTAACCCAGCATTTCATACAATTCACGAACATATGCTGGTGTATGATCTCCAGAAGGAAACGCAAGAAACTGGTAGCAAATAGATAACCTCCAGGCCACGGGGACTGAGTAAACTGGGACAGAGATGGGATAAAGACTGTCTTCTCGCCATCCATCTTTCTGCATCATGTATTTCCTATACTTAGAACACACTGACATCATATGTACTTAGTGTCAATAAATTAGGCACAGTCCTCCTCATATGCTAATTACACCAAAATGGTCATAGCCAGTGACCTTAAGCCACGTGTCTGTGCTTGATGGCTTTTAGGCTTCAAGCCTAGTTCTGGAGAATTTGCCATTCCTTGTTCACGTCAGCTCTTTCCATTAGGATTTGCTGGTTGGAAAGAGCCAAGCTCTTCAGCAAACAGTCCTTACTCTGCAAGTGCTTAGGTTATATCATTGGTTGAGGAGCCCTAAATTCCTAGACATAGATACATCCCAGGAACCACTTCCTACCTTGACAAATACACAATATTTTCTCTTAAGGGGAAATAGACTTTCAACACACTTTAAATTTTAAAAGTACATCTGATGGAGAACAAAAAGTACATCTGTTGGAACAATCTGAGTATAATAAAGTAATAAGGATAATAACTGAAGTGTATTGAAGCACATTAAATACTATGTAAACCGTAAAAAAAAAAAATCATCTAATTGATTACTTTTGCAGGAACCAACTATTGTTTTGAAAACTGATAAATAAAAGGAGAGAACCAAACATTTATCCTGACTCATCTATGCAAGCTGTACTTCATGATAACCAAATAGTTGGTAAAGGAAGGCTTCTCTTTAGGGAAGTTTTCAGTAAATAAATGAAAGATTGAGAGAATTCAAATATTCTCATTTTTCAAATCCTGTTGATCTAGGCAATGACTACCAATAGCTACTAATATAATAATCATTAGAGATATTCATTGTATTTCCTATTTATTTTGAAATATAGAAGTCTGAGCACATTCAGGTTTTATTTTTTTTCAAGAGGAATATTTATAAGTGTGTCCTGTTACGTGTCTGCTGATAGAAGTATATAACATAAAGTAATTTCTCCTGAAATAAGAAACAAATCTGAATTAAATCAAATTTCTATATCATAGCAAATTTACAGACAATAGAAAAGATTGGGTTAAATAATACCATGGACGTGTAGTCTGCAAAATTAAGACCGTGAATAACTCTACAGGACACATAGCCTGGTTTTTTTTAACAAATGAATTCCAAAGGAAAAAAAATGAAGAGAAATGGGAGGAAATGTATAGATTAAAATGGATATAGGAGACAGTCAACCAATTGTCATGAACAGGCCTCATTTAGATCCTGGTTCAAACAGTTTTGAAAAAAATGTATGGAGCAATTAGGAAATTTTGAATACTGAATATATATCTGATAACATTAAATTATTGTTAATGTTTTTAGGTATTGTAGTAATACTGTGGTTACATCCCCCCAAAGTTTTTATCTTTGAATTATCTATATTGAAACATTTATGGTTGAGATGAAAACTTTAAAAGTCTGGCATCTCTACTTACATACACATAAAAATCTGTGAGAATATATAAGTGATTTGTGATGTGTTGATTCTGGAAGGGGAGCAAGGAGTTAGGATAAAGGAGGAACTTTTGGACAGATAATTATTACTTTTCCAGATCATACCTTTTCAAAGGACTAACCAATAAATATATTAAATATAATGGAAAAGGTTAATTTGACCTTGAAATGATTATTTGGGTGGACAAGAAAGCATGGATTCAATACAGAACATGTGGATGGATTGACTGAGACCCATGTTTCCTAGGACCCATGCCTCAGAACTGGGCCCTCTCTCTCCCTCCCAGACCGATTCTGAGAGAGTGAACCATGGAGACATTTGGGAATTGCTGGCCTTGATAACCCGAGTGCCAGCTTTTTAGATACTTATTATATTGTTTTGGAACTTTGAAAATTCATAGGGCAAAAATACTCCCAAATTGAAATTCAAAGCAGTGCAATTCTGAAAGTCTGAAAAGGCTTGTGTTTTTAGATTTGCTGACAATGATTTAATCAGCAGATGTCACTGTGTAACACTGGGAGCATCCCTTCCATGTTGCCTCATTTTCGGAAAGGCAGAGCCTGCTGCTGGCATTGTAACATAGAAATATTTATGGTAATCTTGTATTTTGTTTAATGAAAATAATTTTTCTTTTATTTCCTGTGCCTATTAAAAGTTTATCTTTGATCAAGCATTCTTTGCTTTTGTTTTTTTTTTTCCCCCAGCATCATTGACAAAGAAGTTTCATTAATGGCAGAAATGGATAAAGTTAAAGAAGAAGCCAGTAAGTAGACACATGGTTGTTCGATTAGGAACCTCCCAATCAGAAGTAATCAATAGGTCAGATGACACAGGGAAGCCTGACAGTGATACAGACTCTGAATAAAAGTGAAAGTGTTAGTCACTCGGTCATGTCTGACTGTTTGTGACCCCATGGACTGTAGCCCACCAGGCTCCTCTGTCCATGGAATTCTCTAGGCAAGAATACTGGAGTGGGTAGCCGTTCCCATCTCCAGGGGGCCTTCCTGGCCTAGGGATTGAACCCAGGTCTCCTTCACTGCAGGCGGATTTTTGACCATCTAAGTCAGATTCTGAGTGGAGCCAAAAGGATGGAACAGAAGCACCCACTGAGCAGAGGGCAGAATATGCATGCAGCAAAAAATAGGTGTCACTTGGGTTTATTTAAAGTCCAGGAGACTTTTGTGCCTAAATAGGACTACTTATAATTAACTGGGTTTAAAATGATACTGAATATTAAATTTTTTAAATATAAGTTTTTAAGCCTTATAGTTTACAAATATTGCTATTTTACTTATATAATCCTTTTCACTTGTTCTTTCAACTCACTCAAATTTACCAAATTCAGTTCCCCTAAAAAATTTGTTCTATTTGAAAGTTACTTCAATTTCCCTTAATATTTTGAATTACATTTGTAAATTTAACATAGCTTATTTTTTGAAGAACTTCAGAAACCTGAGAAGGGAAACTCACAAACCTAACCAGCAAAGTATTCCAAGCTCTTAAGCAACACTTATAAGATTAATAATTGCCTGGTGACTCAAATGGTAAAGAATCTGCCTGTTATGCGGAAGACCTGGGTTCAATTCCTGAGTCGGGAAGATCCCCTGGAGAAGGGAATGGCAACCCACTCCAGTATTCTTGCCTGGAGAATTCCATAGACAGAGGAGCCTGGTGGGCTGCAGTCCATGGGGTTGCAAAGAGTGGGACATCACTGAGCAACTAACACTTTCACTTTCAGAGATGTACTAAATGAAATTCTCTTAAAACACTCCAATTCTGTTTACAAACTCAGTTGAATTCACTGACACCTACCAACTTGACACTCCAAAAGAAATGTTTTAAATTGAAATCACAAGTGAGATTGCTTTAAGATACAGAATATTCTATATATAAAATAATGAACACACATAGGCAGTCTTGATCATTACAAAATTTTTTCTAAATTTAACACAAAATATTAGTACTCTGGGTTTGATTTATTTTACTATTTTTACACCTATTTCTAAACCTTTCCACTGTTGTAAAGTTGCTCAACAGCCAGTAGGGTGGATTTGCCATTTCAGATAGGCTGAGATTCATGAGTTGGAAATTTCAGCTGAGACAAGACTGCTCAGTCAAATTCAACACAAGTGGACATGTTGATCCCTCTTTTAAATTCATCTGCTTTGTTAATGGGAAACCTAAGACCATATTTTTCAGCTGGGATTTAGTTTTACAATTTTATCTCCTAGGCATTTTAAATTCTTCATCCTTACCCAAATCTTATCTCATAAATTGGATAAATGGCAGTCTGCATCCCCAACCAGCTTTCAGCTAAATTCCTGTACTTTTGACTTCAGTGCTTTTTTTTTAATCAGTGGAGGATCAGACTAAATTCTTCATTCTTTTAATATTTTTCTTGCCTGGCCTTTGGCCATAATTCAGTAGTCATTTTATGAAAAATAGCTATCATTATTTTTGTTAGATGACTTTTCTAAATAATTTTAAACAACATTTTAGAATCTAAAATACAGCAGGTTTTATTAAATAAAACTAAATATGATCCAGGGTTAAGCTGTGGAGTATTACAATCCCTTTGATTGATTATGAAAATATTTTATTTTTATGGAATTTGTTGATTTCTTCAGTAGCAGTAGATTACCCCATGACGGAATTTTTCCCTATTTCTTGGGTACAGCTTATTTTCAGTTCCATTTTCTAATGACAAAAATGCTAACTTCCAACGCAAACATAAATGTTTCTCTAGCACCAAAATAGAATGTTACTAGCACATCACTTTCTCAGAGGCTAACAGAAGGCTTCAGATTTCAACTGTTCATTCTTCCTCCTTGGGACAATAATATTCAATCCCAAGACCTGTGGGATTTGGGGCATCTCTGGAGAGCATCCTTATTTTTAAAACTGATTCAGTCAGTGAACATTTACTGTGTGCTCTGTATGTGCTAAGCACTGGCGGAGAGCGGGACGCACAGCAGACAGATACGTCTGGAACTGCAGACTCAGAACTTTCAGGCTAGCTGAACCAGCGAGATGGGTTCATAGGATACCCCTAATTTCAAGAGTCTACCTGGTGTAGAACTGCCCAACACCCTGGAGAAGCCAGTTCACTTACCTTGGAGGTGAACAGAACTGAAATCATACTGGCTGTGTGACCTTGAACTATTCTGTGATGTTCTCAAAGCCAGATTCCTTATCAGAAAAGGGGACATAACACACACAGCTACCAAGCACTTAAAATGTGGCTAGGCTAAATTGAAATGTGCTGTGAGTGTAAAATGCACACTAGCTTTCAAAGACTGAATATCTTAAAAAAAAAATAAATATCACATTCATAATTTCTGTATGGCTGACCTGTTGAAAGAATGATATATTGTGATATACTGGGTTAAATAGAAAGTTATTAAAATTAAAAATAAAAGGAAAGGGGGGTATAACAATTGTGTCTATCTCAAATAGTTACTGTAAAGATAGAAGGAGAAGACACATGTCGGACCCTTAGCACAGTGCCTGATGCAGTGTGTCCAAAAGAGAAAGCTCATCTTAGCAAAGAAGTTAGTTCCACCCCCTGAGAAAACAGGGGTCAGAGGGTGAGTTATGCAGCGTCTCTCAGGTAACACACGTTGTTAACCGTGAGTCTTCTTTACCGAGAGAAGAAACCATTAAATCTCTCTATAAAGTACTGAACTGTCTTTGTGTGTGCTGAGTCACTTCAGTCGTGTCCAACTCTTTGTGACCCTGTCGACCATACCCCACCAGGCCTCTCTGTCAGTGAGACTGTCCACGCAAGAATTCTGGAGTGGGTTGCCATGCCCTCTTCCAGAGGATCTTCCTGACCCAGGGATCGAACCTGCATCTCTTGCATCTCCTGCATTGGCAAGCAGGTTCTTTACCACTGAACCACATAGGAAGCCCCAAACTGTCTTGACAACCACCATTTTGAGCCTCCTTATCTATGGTCTCAAGATATTTTCCACATTTTCCATTTCCTGCACATGATATAAGCCCCATTTCCCTAATTATAACGAAAGCTTCTCTATTCCTCATGACACCTAACACAAAGCTGGGAAGACTGTGAGTACTTAATTGTGTTAAGTGAATCATTATAGTTAATTCAGTATCCATGGGCTTGTGGGATCCAGTATTATTGAGCATTAATGCAACCGCAATAAGAGAGTAGATAAATATATCTCACTTTATTAATAGTATTTTTATTTAGGATTTTTTAGTATACTAGTCAAAACAGTTCACATAGGCTATTTCATTTAGTTCCATAATAATCCTGTGAGGGGTATACAGTTCTTATATATTACAGATGAAGAAACTGAAGATGCTGTAGTGCTATGATCTCAAACTTTGGCTGCCCAGGGAATTGGAGGCCTAGACAAGCATGTTCCCAGAGTGTTGAATTTACTAGAAATGGGAAGAAAACATTATATTAATGCAACACAAATTTATTATGAACCAAAATGCAAAATTCAGCAGAATTTTTAAGGAATCAAAAGGATTTCAAAGACACTTTGTGTTTAAAGAGCTACTTCTGCCCCAGCTCCTGGTCCCCTACCCCCCAGGATTTCAAATACACCCTCTGCTAAGGAGTATTATTCAAGAAGCCCTGGAATTTTCTACGGTTCAGGTAATATGAACAAGCTTCCAATGTATTCCAGAAACTTGAAGGAAAGTATAAATCCTATTGAGGAAATGGATTTCAGCATACCAGATGACTGTTTATAAAACTACATAAATAATATTAATCAAGTCTTGAATGCAGTGAAAATCTAAAGCCATATGGAACTGTCTCCTTCTACAAATTTCTGAAAGGATGGTGCTTTCAAAGCATACTTATTCTATTTTAAATTATAGGATCAATGAATTTTAGGAACTGATCTGTTTTGGTTTTGCTTTCTGTTTCTGTCATTGTTCTGAGGTGAAAATGTTGACTTCTCCCCCAGAGAATATTGGCTTTTGATCTCAAGTTTTAGGGCTTTTTCATAATGGAAATCTTTGAAATGTTAATGAGACTATATGTAAAACTCATCCCAATACTTGCTGATGCAAAGTATTCATTCCCATGCACATTTGCATGAGTGTAAACTCGGAATTTATTGGTGATCTTGCACCTGCATTCCTATTTTAGGGCCCATTTATATCTATTTCTACCAAATCTTTTGTTTGGTATGAATGCCCAAATTCTACGTAATCAAAAAGAACAATCATCCCTAATTGTCACCAGTCCCACAAATGATCTGTTAAGAAAAGTCAGATCTGTTTAACCATGTAGTCACTTGGGGTCTACTGACCCCTTACTAGCTGCTCATCAAATCTGGACCTTCAGAATTTCTCATTTATCTTACTTTTCTTGCCAGAGGAAAGTACCTCATTTCATCTTCCTACTCAAGAATCATTTTCTCATTCTCTAGGGTTTAGTCCCACCCATAAGTTGAATTATAATAGGAAATAATTGATTAATCAAAGGTATGTGTGAGTGTATGCTAAGTCACTTCACCTGTGTCCAACTCTTTGTGACCCATGGACTGTAGCCTGCCAGGCTTCTTTGTCCATGGGATTCTCCAGGCAGGAATACTGGAGTGGGTTGCCATTACCCCCTGCAGGGAATTTACCCACCCAGGGATTGAACCTGCATCTCTTATGTCTCCTGCATTGGACATCTTTACCACTAGCACTACCTGGGAAGCCAAATCAAAGGTATGAGTCCTAGATATTCTTAAGTAGCCCTGTAGAAAAGGAACCTCTGCCTTTCTTTGCATATTCCTATTAAGTAACGCACTGATCCATTCATTGGAATCTTTCGTTCAGCAAACATTGGACACCCACTGTGTACTAGGTCCTAGTTATCATAAATACAAATAACTAAATGTGCAGTTTCTGCCAGAATTGGAAATGCCCACAGCGGCCAGGAAGGTACCATTAGTGAGTGAAACAGGGTGAGTGGGGGCAGAGGAGCAGGGCACATTGGATGTCATGCTACATGTAAAAATGGCAGTGGCTCCTCAGCTCTAGTGGTTTTGATATGGGAATGCTTGGCCAACTGGGGCCAGAAATAACAGCCAGAAATCCAGCTTTTGAATGGAATATCTTAATTTTCAAATATGGGCAATTTATTTGTAAAAGTAATATGTGGACCTGATGCAAAGAGCGGACTCATTGGAAAACACCCTGAGGCTGGGAAAGATTGAGGACAGGTGGAGAAGGGGATAATAGGGGATGAGATGGCTGGATGGTATCACGGATTCAATGGACATGAGTTTGAGCAAACTCTGGGAGATAGTGAAGGACAGGAAAGCCTGACGTGCTGCAGTTCATGGGGGTCTCAAAGAATCGGATACAACTGAGCAACTGAACAACAACAATGTGTGGACCAAACAAAATATATGAACCCTGTCACCAAAAGTGATAGTAGGCTACCTTTTTGTAACTTCCAGTGTGACTGGGTAACCTGGGACATCATTCATAATACGATGAAAATGCCTTTGCCTCCCATCATCAGGACAAGCTTTCTCCAGCTCCTCTGTATCCTAAAATGCTACCAGGTACAGCTCAGCCTCTCCCCAGATACATGGTACTGTAAATGGGAGGCAGGGGGCATCCCAGTAAATAATCAAAGCATGAACAGAGTAGTCTGGCAGATGATTAGGCTTTATGAGTTACAGATCAGTTATTTTACTGACATCTTGACACTGGTATCAGCATAGAAAAAGATGTTTCTCAGCCTGTCTGAAGAATGGTTTATGGTTTGCAGGAAATATTAACTCTTGATTGATTCTGAACATCTTTGGGGGTTTTTGAAGTGACTATTTTGGACATTTATAAATTAGGAACTCTTACAATGGCAAATCGCATTGTTTGCTGGGCATGTGCTCTGTGACTCTGGTCTAGTAAAGCAGTTGACCTTTGTTCAGCTGAGACAGGAATGTGAATTCCGTGTGCATATCCTATTAGTTAGATGGATTTTTCTTTTGTTATAACTCAAAATCGTTGTGCAAAAGAAATGAAGGCAATTCATATGTGACTGGAATGAGAGAACTGCAAGTCTATGTATCATAAAATCAAACTTCTTATTTAAATCTCACCCAATGTATTTGTATTCATTGCTTTGATTGCTTTGAGCTCCATGATCTTTTGAGGAACATACACAAACATACGAATTAACCTGTGGGCTCATACATCTACTGGAACTTTTAGTTCAACTGGCAAGTGTGTGAAATATGATGGTGAAAACTCCTTTGTGTCTTCTCTGTACGTGCAGATGCTAAAGAGTGCACATGAAGTCAGTTCAAGCAGGCTTTGACTCACTCTGGAAAATTTTCCATTGTGGACACGTAACAAAAACAAGACACCCTGGTCTGCAGCTTCTCTTTGGTTGCAAAATGGAAACAAATCTGCAGAGTAGCAAAAGCAGAGGCATTTTCTAGCTCACAGAAAGCTAATAAAGGAAAACTTTTATGTCCTATTTCAATAACACAGCTAGCTGCCCTACATGAATATGTGTTAAGTTCAGAGAGTCCAGTGTTCAAATGTAATAGCACAGAACACGCAGAAGAATGGCTGTCACTTCGTGGACTCCTGTCTTTGCAGTATCATTCAGATAGGATTTGTATGTTTCCTTTCTTGAAGATTGTTGTTCTGAGTAATGCACAAATCTGAAAGTCCAAATTAAGTAAGTGAGATCAGATGCCAGTGGAGAAAATGAAGAAGATTGTGGGTGTACAGTGAATCAGAAAGGACCGTGTTTGGTTTGACGCGTGGTGGATAAAGACATGTGGAAATGAGTGGTTGGTGCTGAGCACCCAGGGACAGCCCACCTCAGTGACCAATTCAGAAGACAGTCATAGCCCAACAGAGTGATCAGTCTGCAGACGGAAAATTGATCCAAGCAATTAGGTCATTTAATATGTCTAAATCCTTGGCATTAACGTATTATTCCTTCTTATTTGGCAGTGGAAATCCTGACTGCTCGTCAAAAGAAAGCAGAAGAACTAAAAAGACTTACTGATCTAGCCAGTCAGATGGCAGAGATGCAGCTGGCCGAACTCAGGGCAGAAATTAAGGTCAGTTCTAAAATATCACAGCCTGAACCCTGAGCCAGAGTTCTGATCCCTATTATGTTTGCTCTGCATCCAAAGAGCAGTGCTCTCTGAGAATCTAAATCAGACACCCCGCTCTCTTTCACAGGGTTGAAATTGAGAATACAGAAGGGTAAAGAACCACCTAATCACTGTATTTAAATATACTATGGGTTGAAGGGATATAGCATTACAGAGGAGAGGTACAGGCTATTGAAAGTGACCCAAATAAAATGTATTCAACCATAAATTATATCTGGGAAAGGGGATATTATTTTCACCATATGTAATTTATGCGTATAAACCACACACATGTGAACACAAAGAATGAACCTGGTATAACAGTGAGGATTCTAAGGAATGCACAATATGTGGCAACTTCTTCCCTGTATCCTTTTCTAGCTTACTTGCCCTTTTATTAAGAATACCACCCACAAATATGTATTTACTGGATTTCTTCAATGGCACACAACAGAAGCTGACTCTGCTAACCTCTGGAACAAGTAGAATTGGAAAAAATATGAAGGTAGTTCCCCAAAGCAAGTTGTGCTCTGAAGACTCCAGGCTACAACTGGGCAGGAATGTAGGCAGCAGTAATTACCAGACACTCTTCCTGCCACCATCTGAGTGAGTGACCTCCAGATGTCATCACCCCCGAGCCGCCCCCTCTTGATTCAAATCCCAAAGAGAGAGATTCTGAACCTCCTCCATTTGGGTCATATCCGCCATTTGGCCAAGAGAGGTCTTGATTGACAGATCCACCAATGCTGTGAATCTTCAAAACTGTGTTGGGGTACAGTTACCAGAAGGAGAAGTTGTCACCAGAAAGGCAGAAAAAGTATCTACAACAAGATAGGAAGTTACAGTTAATGAATTGTCCATACCCTCTTTTTCTCTAGTGTACTAAACATACATACATACACATGCACCCCTGCTTCTGAACAACTTCCAGGGAACCGGGGTGCTCTGAAGTCACATTTGCGTGTGTTAGCCCCTCAGTCGTGTCCAACTCCTTGTGACCCCATGGACTATAGCCCACCAGGCTCCTCTGTCCATGGAATTCTCCAGGCAAGAATACTGGCGTGGATTGCCATTTCCTTCTCCAGGGGATCATCCCAACCCAGAGACTGAACCCGGGTCTCCCACATTGAAGGCAGGCACATTTGCTGCTAGCTTTTTAACTAGGGGTGTCTGCCCATCCCAGCATAAAGGTGGTTGGGGATGGTAGAAAGTGGCAAGTGACTCTTCGGTCCCCTCTGACCTGGTTAGACATGAAAGGGAGCCCGGTGGAGATGAGGACTTCCCCTGAAGCTTCTGAGAAGTTCTGGAGGTCTTTCCCTTCTCACCTGCCCTCCTGGTCTTTGTTGCCTCCAACCAGTCAATTGTAATGGCCTCCATGACCAGCCTTTCTGCCTCCACTGTCTTCCTCAAGCTCAGTCATTCACCCTAAGACTGGAGTTGTTAGAGCAGATCTGGTCTTCCCCACTGAGGTCTACTCTTCCATTTAGAACAAAAATCCACCACCAGACTCCAGTATACATTATGTGACCATGTGTGCTAAGTCACGTCAGTCATGTCCAACTCTTTGTGACCCTATAGACTGTAGCCTGCCAGGCTTCTCTATCCACAGGGATTGTCCAGGCAGGAACACTGGAATGGGTTGCCATGCCCTCCTCCATGGGATTTTCCCAACCCAGGGATCAAACCCGCGTCTCCTGCATTAGCAGGCAGGTTCTTTAGCACTAGAGCCACCTAGGATGCCCCAGTATGTTATGACCATTGCTAATTAGTTTCAGTAGAAGAAACCCTTCATCTTATGGACACAGATGCACTTCCAATGTCACAGACATTCTCTGGTCCCAAAGGAGATTAGAATAGAGAGTGGGGCTGGTTGCTGAAACCTGTACTGATACCCAGAAAGACATCCTGGAAGGCAAAACAAACACTTATTTTGATGAATATGAAATTGCCAGCTTCCTGCTCTACTGAAATCCACTCATCTTCCAAGTTTTATTTCTACCTATCAAAACCCTACTCATCGTAAAATGGTTGATAGCACAGGTTTTGGAATGCAACAGCCCAGCTCTTGCAAACTTGGATTAATTACATATTCTCTTAGATTCTTAGAACCTCATTTCCCCCTCTGTAAATCAGAGTTAATAACAGTACTGACTTCATAATAATGTGATCAGATAAAAATGAGATTATCTGTTAAGAATTTGGCCCATGTCTGGTAAGTGTTCAATATTTTTTTAATGTTCCAGCTCAAATGCTTCCTCTTACATAACTCTTTCCCTAATTCCCCTCAGCAGGAAATAATTTCTTTCCCTTTCATACTCCTAAAGCACCTACTACCTTCTACCTTATATTTTATTTTATGGTATCTGTCTCTCTTGCCACATGGTGAACTCCCTGCTAAACTCACAGAGGGACTGAGTCATAGTTATTTCTGTATTTCTCCCTCTGTCATCTGCACATAGATCTTAATTTTAAATGAACTGAAAAGTAATCTCTTTCCCACTTCCCTTAACAGCACTTGAAATTCTACCATTCAAAATAATGGCTTCTAGTTACTAAAGGCTTTTTGGACTTACTAAGTGTGCTAAGTTGTTTCAGTCCTGTCTGACTCTTGTGACCCTGTGGACTGTAGCCCACCAGGTTCCTCTGTCCGTGGGATTCTCCAGGCAAGAATACTGGAGTGGGTTGCCACACCCTCCTCCCGGGGATCTTCCCAAGGCAGGTTCTTTACCACATCCTGGTCCCCTATTAAAAATGGAGACGGATGTCTAGGAAGCTTGACACACTTTCTCTTGAGGAATGATAGCTGAGCAGGCCATTGGGCAAATTAGTAAGACGGCCAGAAGGCAACCCCATAACTTACAACAGGACAGGAAGTGCCAGAAAGAGGGCATAGGATGCTGAAAGGTTAAGTAGATGAGTCAGACACTCATCTTGCCTGAACCACAGTTTTGTCTAAACCCAGGTAAGGTAAAGACAGGACCTGCATGAGTTCCCAAGAATAAGAAGGTGATCGTGTTCCAGGACAAAGCCAAGCCCGTTTGAAAAGCACCTCCCAGCACAGGGTCACCCTGCTACCCACCTGGTGGTGCTCTCACACCGACAGCAGGGGCTGGAGAACAGAGAGAATGGATCAGCAGCGTGTCCCAGTCATTTCTGTCATCATGGGGTTCTGTCTCTTCCCCGCAGCACTTTGTCAGCGAGCGTAAATATGATGAAGAGCTCGGGAAAGCTGCCCGGTTCTCCTGTGACATTGAACAGCTCAAGGCCCAAATCATGCTCTGCGGAGAAAGTGAGTTCTGCATACTTGCTAAATAATTCTGTGTGAGTAAGCCTGGCGCTATTGGAGTCAATATGGGAAATGTCAGGTGTGTGACATTAGGGGGCTAAAGTGAGGTCTAAAGAGGTTTAATGATCTAAGGTCATGACACAAGTCACTAAAAATGTCAGGATCTGAACTTCGAGTCTTCAAATGCCACTGCCCATCAGTAAATCCCCAGGATTTGTTAAGCAGAACAGAACAGGTCAACTAGTTTATACCTTTTGCAAACTTTTCTTAAGCATTGCCGGATCAAGTGTCTCTGATTTCAAGTCTGGTTCTACAGAGACCTGTTATGGGAAGAGCAAGTCTCCCTAATAAGTCTGGGAACAATGGGCTATTGTCATGAAAGAGCCAGCTCTCTGTGTGTGTGCGCGCGCACGCGCGCGCGCGTGCGTGAGGCTCAGCAGTTCCCGAGCCTCTCCCTTAATTAGAGCAGTTAACGTGCAACAAAAGTGGCTGATTCTTTCCCCCCTGCTCCAGCCCACCCACTGAGGGAGGTGGGAACCTGCATTAAGTGGCTCCAAGGACAGTCACAAGGAGGTAGAAAGGACAGATGAAGGACATGGAATATCCACAGCCTCATAGTGAGCTAAGAAATGGAGATATGACTGCACTTTTTTTTTTCAAAGTGGAAATTGCATTTTTTCTCTGAGTATAAAAAATACAATCTTGATCTAAAAATTACACAGCCATATTAAATAGAACATGACATTACTTTTGAGGCTCATTCACACTTTTATGCACATATAATCTATTGTGTAAATTATGCAGTGTATTTAATTATATTGCATCTTATTTACTATACTACATGACATACATATATAGTAAGAGAGTTTGCTCTTATCATTTCACAATATATGGTTGACATTTTCCATGTCAATATATTTTAACCCATAATTTACTTAAATATAGACATAAACAATCCCAGGATTGTGGCCATTTAGGTTGCTTCCATCTTCTCACCATTAAAATAACATTGCTGTGAGCATCCTTGTTCACCTATCATTGACAAATATCTGAATTTCTGACTGTCTTTCTTTTAAATTCTTTTCTTTTTTTTTCTATATACTTCCTCTCTTATGAAAGAATCTACTCCATTTGCCATTCTCCATCCCCAGATTTTGTAGAAAAAAGCCAGACTATATGATTCACAGTTGGAAATTTAACTACACAGACTAGTTTCCACTTCAGCTGGATGATGGGCGAGCCCCTGCTGCCAAGTGACCCCACCATCTGAGGGGCGGGCAGTGCAGCGCCCCCTGCTCTCCTCCAGAGCACACCAGTGCCACCTAGTGGGAGGAACCATCCTTCACCAAATCCCAAGTGTCCACACTGGAACCCGGCCTCCCATGTTGGGAGACAGTGGTCCTCAAAAGGCCCTTTACTTCTGGGCTTTGTTGAGAGCACATTAGAAGCACACAACTACTGAACCCTAGAAAATGCCCCTAATAATGACCCCTAGAAAACTGAACATCGTTAGCAAAGAGCCACTAAAATCCCCTGGTCTTGTTTGGACAACCCCCCAACATGCCATCACACCTGACCTGTCAGATGAAGGGCCTGGAGATGCATCCGTGTCCTCTCCACTTCTAATGTGCTGTGACCGCTACCCACGCTCCAGATCCTCAGGAAGAATGTTGGGATTAAGTCTAAGCCAACACAGGTAGCAGAGAAAATTGCTTTTCAAAACTGCTGACCATTTTTAAGATCCAAAGGTCTTGCTGTCCAGACTGACAGTCAAATTCTGGTGAACTATGACAGGAAGGTCATGAATATATCCCTGAGTTGATTCCCTCCAGTCCCAGTTCAGCAAAATCACGTAGAAACCATCCCATCAAAACCACCCCTTTCAGAAACCAGCAGGAGGGATGATAGTAAACATTGAACAGACCTGCCTGATCCCTGCTGGGAATCTGCCTGATGAGCCTGGGTTGACGTTAGCATTGGAGTTGTTGCAGATTTGCAGTGGGGTTCTCGAATTGATAAAAAATGATAATATAGCTCTAATGGAAGGGAGAAGACGCATCTTTGGGGCTGGCAGACCTGGCCTTAAAGTTGACACCCAGCATCACTCCATCCCTGAGCTCTCAGCACCGTGGCTCTGACCGGCCAGGTGTGGATGTGTCCCTAGGTTGCTCTTCATCTCTGTAGCACCCGCTGGTCTAGGCATCTGACAAGATCAGCAAGAATGGGTTTGGTAATGGGGAACCGAAGGGGCAGAGTCCATTTGTGAACAGGGCTGAGTGGGTACTTTGGGGCTTCATTATCCCTCTTCCTCAGGTGGTTCTCAACCTAAGGAACAATATTAAAGTTGCTCAGATTTGTCTCTTTTCCTACAAATGTCTCCCAGCTTGAATGATTATGCTATTCACTGATTCCCACAGAAGACATTTTGCGGTTCCAAGCACCTAAATGCTTTTTCAGACATCTTAAAAAAAAAGTCTTCCCTTACGATTTTTATGAAGTTCCTGCCAACTTCTCATCTCCGAACAGGTTACTGAGTGAGTAAGTGAGCAAGTGAGTGTTGGTTGCTCAGTTGTGTCCAACTCTTTGCTACCCCACAAACTGTAGCCCACCAGGCTCCTCTGTCCATGGGATTTTCCAGGCAAGAACACTGGAGTGGGTTGCCATTTCCTTCTCCAGGGGATCTTCCCAATCCAGGCATTGAACCTGGGTCTCCTGCACTGCAAGCAGACTCTTTACCATCTGAGGCACCAGGGGAGCCCACTGAGGCACAGCCCCTAACACCAAGCACTTATTGTTGCAGTTACACATCCAAAGAACAACTATTCCTCAAGAACTCCCTGCAGCTCCCTGCTGCCGCTGCTCAGCGCTCACGCAGCCACCTCTGGGAAACAGAGTAACTTTACCCGAAAGTCATCCAGTCACAACAAGCCCTCCGAAGGTAAAGCAGCAAACCCCAAAATGGTGAGCAACCTTCCCAGCACCGCCGACAGCTCTCACCAGGCCCTGCCGGCTAATAAGCAGGTAAGCTGCCCTAAGGAAGCCACCCTGCCCTGCCTCCGGGGGTCCTGCAGACCCTGGTGCCTTGCCTGGGCAAGAAACCACCCATTTGCAGCGGAAGAAAATAGCCACCGCTAGTCACTCCCGCCTCCATCTGCCCCCAGCAGCAGCCTGACCTGTGGAAACTCCATGTGCCTGGCCAGCCTCGCTGAGCTCCCCTAGTCCATCTGGTCCCCATCACAGGCACTCTCCCCTGTGGAGGAAGTGGTCTTCACACACTTGACAGCATTAGCAAAGAGCCCTTCTACATGAGATGGCATTTCTCATGACTTGAGTGCCACCCAGGTACTGGTAACTGGCCCACACATGGAAAGGACTCACAGACATGGGAACAAGATTGAGAACCAGGCTACTGACACCATTAGTGGGAAGAAATCTGGCATGTTTTTTTAAGATCCTTTAATTCCCATTTATCTTTAATTTATCTATAAGAGGCCAAAGTTAGTTCAAACTGCTCTTTCTTCTCTTGGGCTTTCAGCATGCATTTCAAAATGACATTATTAATTCTCATTACAGTGACCCTTAAAAACAGAAATATCCAAAGGACAGTCTTCTCTCCTTCTGCTTCTCCATTATATTCTTGAGAAGTGGTCCCTGCTTACTAAAGAATGACCACAAAATGGGATTTGATGATTCAGAAGTTGGCATGCTATAAAGATATTTTTCATCCTCTTTCAGAAAAAGAGCTTGAATAAAAACTTTTTTTTAAGCATTCCAAAATGCCGGTTTTCTAACAGATGCCCTGTTGGCTTTTGTGGTCTTGGTCTGTTAGAATTCTCATTAGTGACTCTGACAGGCATTTCTCTAGCCCCAGATGTCTTCATGAACTTTAAAATCGCACTTTGACAAGGAGTGTTTCATACAGTCCTTGATTCAAGATCATAATCAAATCTGTTTCGCTGTCATTGAAATACACCTTCACAAATTTTGTTCCTTGCTCATTATTAAACCCCATGCTAAAATTAAGTCCAAAATTTAGTTTGAATTTCTGTCACAATTTATTTAAAAACCAAGGAGGCCAGATTAAATGTTAACCACGTAGATACATTTTCAGCTCTCACTGTTTTATCATTTTCAGCAAAGCATTTTAGGTGACAGCATGTTTAAATTTGAAAATATATCTAAGCCCAAGAAAGGCCCTTGTCCTGGGCCCCATGCTTTAGAGTAAACCCTTTTGGCCCTCCCCAGCCATGGCCCATGGCCCTCCCTTCAGAGTGAGACTAAGAGGTGACTACCCAGAATCTACGCTCTCCCTTCTGGAAAGTTCTCCAAATACCCAAGATCCTGGAATTCTGTTCCCAAATGTCCCAGACCGATTCTCTGGGTCTGTCTGGACTGCTTCCCTGGATGTATCATATTGTAAGTTACAAATATATGAAGTTCTTAGTTTGTATACTGTGATTGGATGGTATTGGTTTAGGGCAGACCCACTGCTAGTAACTCAGGGCCCAGGGCAGGAGTACAAAGGCAGAGGCCCACGTCCCATGTGTCTGAATATTGTCTCTTCCCAACTCTGGCTTCATCCCACATTGTGAGGGAGCTGTGCACAGAGAGAGGAACGTGGACACTCCTGCCTGCACACCTAAGCTTCGTCCCTACCTCCACAGATAATCACCCTTTAGACCTAGGAGTGTGTAAACTGGTAATGTGATCATGAGAATGCATATATATAGTCCGTACAGAATGTCCCAGAGATATGTATGGTAGAGAACCATCATTCCCCTGCCTCTGTGTTTCATTTCTTTATTTCAGGTTTATACTTGATGGGTTTTATTTGGCCTAGTTCTGGAATTGTCTGTCTCACACTTCTGTAACCTCTCTTTCAACATCAGCAATTTTCTTAAACTTCCATTTACAAGGCAGTCCACCATTCTTTGAAGCTTGAGGGTTTTATCAGCTTGACCTCATTTGCATGTTGTCACATTCTTCTGGGTGTAAAAAAAAAAAAGGTGACCTGTGACTTAGAGGTTTGGTTTCCCTGGTTTGATGTCACCTGGGGTTTGTTGGCATCTAATATCTACCTCTTTTCTTTCTTTCTTTCTTTCTTTCTTTTTATAGAATGGGTCTTCTAGCCAAAGACGAAGATTTAATCCGCAGTATCACAACAACAGGCTAAATGGGCCTGCCAAGCCCCAGGGCAGCGGTAATGAAGCCGATCCGATGGCGAAGAGCAACAACCGCCACGAACACAGAAGACAGCCACACAACGGCTTCCGTCCCAAAAACAAAGGTGGCGCCAAAAACCAAGAGGCCTCCTTGGGGACAAAGACCCCCGAGGCCCCCGCCCATCCAGAAAAGCCCCGGCGAAGGCAGCACGGCGCGGACAACGCAGAGGCCAGGCCTTTCCGGGGCAGCGTGGCCAGGGCCTCCCAGTGCAACCTCTGCCCCACCAGGATAGAAGTTTCCACAGATGCCACGGTCCTCTCGGTCCCGGCTGTGACGTTGGTGGCCTGAGCGTGGAGAGAGGGGGAAAAAAGGCCGTTTTCACTCAATTTCAGTTCCCTGCCGGAGGTGCTGACCCAATTCGCTGCCAAAAGAGAGTCAATCTGATACACAAATCCTGTACGGCTGTGTCATCCTCTCTTAACCATTTTTACTAATTCTAATAATCAGCTCTAGCTTGCTTCATAACTTTCATGGCTTTGCTTGATCTGTTGGCGCTTTTTCTCATCAACACATTGCAGCATTTTAGCCAGGCAGTATTTACTCATTTGTTAGGAAAATCAAGATGTGGCTAAAGATCAGAGGCTCAGTAGCAACCTATGTTGTAGCAGTGATGTCAGTCCATTGATCGTCTTTAGAGAGTTAATGTTGGAAACAAAATTCTTATTGATCAGACAAACATGATCTGCTGAAGACACATGCGCTTTTGTAGAGTTTAACATCTGGTGTTTTTCTGAAATATATATATATATNCTATGTTGTAGCAGTGATGTCAGTCCATTGATCGTCTTTAGAGAGTTAATGTTGGAAACAAAATTCTTATTGATCAGACAAACATGATCTGCTGAAGACACATGCGCTTTTGTAGAGTTTAACATCTGGTGTTTTTCTGAAATATATATATATATACATATATTGCTTTATTTGAAACAAATTAAAATATGCTGCATTTGACACCTGGCTTGGTTTTTTTTTTTTAAACTGAAGCCCACTTATCATAAAATGTACCGTGTAGTACTTTCAAGAAAACTTAAGCGGTTGTGGCACAGAGCTTTGAACAATGCTCTTTTCTCTTGGAACAAGGGTCCTTTTGGAAGAAAGAATTCCTTACCATAGCCTTGCCCAGTACCTTACACATATACAGATGCACGTGTACCCCAATCATCTTGGACACGACTTGGCAGTTTGGAAACCTTGGTTGTAAGTAACATAAACCTCAACTCAGCCTACTTTAAACAGTAAAGAAAATGATTAATTAGTTCAGTGGCTGAAAAACCCAGCATAAAATTATGCCTTGGGTCCAACTAAATCAGGATTCTAGCTCCTTTCTCCTGATTATCTTAGCTCTCCCTTCCTCCTTAGGCTGACGTTGTGTTCAGAATGGGGTAAAATACCTGCCTTGATAAGATTCAGATTCATGTTCATCCCCAACATGGTCTAGAAGAAAAGAGAAGCTCTCCAGGTAGCATCAGCAAGGAGCAAGTAAAGTCCCAGGGAGGGTCTTGCATATCATTGCCCCAGATTGCGGGTAGGCTTGTCCCTCAACCAATCAGCAAATGAGATGTGCTAATGGGCATAAACTAATCAGAGTCCACCCCCAAGTTGGGTTGTTGCAGGCTCCCCAAAAGCACAGGGGCTGCCTGGAGCAGGGCTTCTGTTCCCTGAGGAATACAGAGTGGATGCCAGGGGCCCACACCCCAAGTAGCCCCAAGTACCCCAGTCTTTGAGTGCAAGGTGACTCAGTTTGGCTACTGCTTCCATCGAACTTCCATGTATCCTGCAGATTTGTTGGCCTCTTTCAAGTGCAAATGCTTATTTTCAGCTCAATGTTAACATTTTTTCTGGCAGCTCAGGTTCAGTGGGCTTCTCTTCCAACGAGCAGCCCTGAGCAGCTGAGTCTGCACACCAGGCAAGCATCCGTTTCTTCTTTTGCCAAATACAAGGAGGATGTTTGCTCTGTCTGGAGAGAACTTTCTGAGGTCTCTGGGTGTATCCAGAGATTTAATAGGAATTTTAAATGTTAAGTCACATTCCGGGAAGGAAGGAAGAGTTGTTCGTTCAAATAAGAAAGACAAATGTTTGGGCCTGCAATCTCCGTTTAGTCCATCTGAGGCCCTGGATTTATATTTTACAAGACAGAAGGACTTTGCACAAATTTTGTGTACCAAGATTTGGCTCACCACAGAAAATGTCAGTTTAAATAAATGTGACAGCTTTAAAGAGGAGTCAAGTGATTCCTGCAACAGGAAAATAATGGGTTTGCCAGGTCAGGAGTGCACCTGTCTTTGTCAGGGGTGGACCCTCACTCTCAACCTTGACACACTCATCACGCTGTTCTCAGGGTTAAGAAAACGTTAAGTCACATTCCTAAGCACATAACAAATGCTCCAAGTTACTGAAAAGAAACAAGAAAGCATGCTAAGAAATATGCAGACCTGTTTGTTTTTCCCTAGATTTTGCCTTTCTTGTAGACCCAGGTATGTAAACATTTAGCAATATATATTTTTTGAAATGGTAATTTCAATATATATCTTTGTCTATTCTGATGGAATCATTGGTGTGAATCTAGAAATCTGGGTTAAATTCTGCGATTCTTTTTAACTGTGTCAAACTTAAAAAAAAAAACTCCATGGGCTATGAGCACTCCAATCTCTCTACTTAATAGAGTAGCCAGAAGAATAGATTCTTTTTTCTTAAACATTTCTCTAGTAGAGGTTAATACCCATGAAGACTGAATAACTTCAAAACTCAGCTACATTGTATCACCAAGACTCCCATCTGTTAAAGACAAACCTCTGAGTCGGGTTACCAATTACATTCCAAATTTACATTTCATTTGAGACTCTCTCCATATTCCAGCTCAATCATCCAGCCTATTCTAGAGGCTGAGCAAGGTTCAGAGGGTTAAACACACGTTTGTATAAAATTCATTCTTAATAAAGGCTGTACTTACAAGAGCTGGGGGGAGAGTGGGTAGGGAAAAAATAACATTCTATATCCAATGTAAAGCTCAGTTCACTAGCAGTTCAATTCTGCTGGCATCAGAAAAAAATATTCCTTTTTAACATCCTTAGTGAAGCAATATCCAATGAGGCCAATGGGGAAAGTTAGCAGAGCAAAGGCAACATGCAGATTTTTGCCAAGGTAAGAGATTTGGGAATTCTAATTCTGAAAGCCTTAATCTCGATTTAACCATGTGAAGAGGAAATCTAGGGCCTGAACAGCTCTTTTCCTAGAGCAAAGTGGAGGCAGGGTTGCAGGAGGGTGGGGTGGTTTAGAGGGGAGAAGGGGGAACAATAGAGACAGGGATGCCTGAATTCAATACTACCTTGGACTGTTTACTCCTTCCCTCCATCCCTCCCTGTCGATACTGTATCCTCCTTGGCCTGTTTAGAGTGCCCTCTTGTGTCTGGTTATGGTAACATTTTCATTTCTCAGCAGATACTCCAGTGACAGCATCCATAACACATATAATGGCAACTTTTTTTTTAATAACCACACTAGATTCAGAGCCTATTCCTCAAATTCAGGCACAGGTAGGCTAGGATTCCAGGCTGCCCTCAGTTGCCAAACAATAAAGGTGAAAGAAACAGTCACTTGCTCCCAAATTTCCTAAACAAACTATAAAATAGCAAGTGTGTTAGTCACTCAGTTGTGCCTGACTCTTTGCAATCCTATCCATCAGGCTTCTCTGTCCATGGAGTTTTGTAGGCAAGAATACTGGAGTGGGTAGCTATTCACTTCTCCAGGGGATCTTCCTGACCCAGGGACTGAATGCAGGTCTCCCGCATTGCAGGCAGATCCTTTACCATCTGAGTCACCAGGGAAGCCCATATCATAGTGAAATATAACAATAATAAAAGATAATAATCATTCAATGACTAATACTTTGCTCTAGCATTTTTCAGAAAGTGCTAAGCCATCTTAACTGATCTAATTTAGTGAGAAAAAATAGGAAGAGTTGCTAGCCAGGGTTTCATTTGAAGCACAATTTTAATACTATTCATTGCAAACTATTCAAAGGAATTTTTGTTTTTCATACTTTTGCTTTTCCCAGCAAAGCTTTATAAATCCTAAAGAAGTTTTCTGTCCACTCTTAGTTTCCAAAAACCAGGTCCCTGATCTTTGGAGGCAGATTAGCCCAAATGAGAGTTTAATTTCATTACAGCAGCCCCTCGGGCAAAGGCACTCCAGCGTGGACTCAGTCACACTGTCAGAGAAACACACAAGGTTCTCACTAATTCTTTCTGGTGACTGATTCTCAGAAGTCCCCTTATCTGTGAACTCTGCTTCTTCCTACAGCTCAGAAGCATTTTCTGTGTTACTATTAAGTTGAAGTTTCAGAGCAGAAATAACCACACACAGTTTTTACAGAATACATAAATTTAATGGCAAATTTGTCTACTGTATTTGCCTGAGAGTGTGCATAGATTTCTGGCAAAAAAAAAAAAAAAACAATGTATTTTAGTACCATGATTGCCACCATGACCAAAGACACTTCTACAGAAAATAAGTATTAAGAAAGACTTCCGGTCAAGGGCAGAAAACTACTCTATTTTTAACTTAAGTTTGAGTTAGATTTACCTATTCCTAGTCTCTTGGGAGAACATGTACTTTTTGTAAACTACCATTAAGCTGGCCAATAATATCATTACTCCTCTGCTAGTGTCTGGCACACAGTGGTGGTTTAGTCGCTTAGTCGTGTCCGACTCTTTGTGACCCCATGGACTGTAGACCACCAGGCTCCTCTGTCCATGGGATTCTCCAGACAAGAACACTGGAGTGGGTTGCCATTTCCTCCTCCAGGGGATCTTCCCAACCCAAGAATCAAACCCGGTCTCCTCCATCTGCACGCAGATTCTTTACCATCTGAGCTAAAAGACCTGGCACATCAGCAGTTCAGTTCAGTTCAGTCCCTCAGTCGTGTCCAACTCTTTGTGACCCCATGAGCTGCAGCACGCCAGGCCTCCCTGTCCAACAGCAACTCCTGGAGCCTACCCAAACCCATGTCCATTGAGTCAGTGATGCCATCCAACCATCTCATCCTCTGTCGTCCCCTTCTCCTCCTGCCCTCAATCCTTCCCAGCATTAGGGTCTTTTCAAATGAGTCAGCTCTTCGCATCAGGTGGCCAAAGTATTGGAGTTTCAGCTTCAACATCAGACCTTGCACATAGTAGGTACTCAATAAATACAAGGAAGAGAAAGCAACTATGAAAGAATGACCAACTCCCAATACGCTAGAGAATTCCGGAATCTAAATGACTTGTGCAAAATAATCCAGTCTGTCAATTCTAGAGAATATAGGAAGAGAGCAGCAGCTGAAGCCCCAGCCCTGGGGCAGGCTATCTGGATTCACATCAGGGTCCCATCACCTCGGCTGTGTCAGTGTGGGCACATTTCTAAACAGCTCAAGATCTCCATTTCTCCACAGGTAAATGGGACTAATAACCATACCTACCTTGAAGGGTTGCTACACGGATTGAGTAAGTTAATATTTGCAAAGTAATAATTTGGAATAGTGCCTGGCACTTTGTACAGAGACAGTAACCACAGAGTAATTTGAATGGAGATGCTTTATAAATTTATATGGGGAAGCTTTATAGAGAGAAAAATGTATGTATATATGAAGTATAAATAGTAATGGGAGTAGCTACTAAAGAAAACAAGAATAGCAGACACTGGGATGGTTACAGTTAGAACCTGAGGCAGAGAAAAAGGATCAAGTTTGCGAAAGCTCAACACCACCACCCACCAACCCTGCTCCCGAGGCTGAGATTCTGACCTTGTTGGGGAGGGTATGGCTATGGCTCCAGTAGAGGCCAAGAAGCTCCCTGAGGTGCTAACAAGAGAGAAGCTCCCCACAGGGCACGGGAGAACGAAGGAAGTTTCCCCTGACAGCTGGCCAACTCACCAGGGGTCCAACCCCAGGGATGCTGCCGAATTCACTGGGAATCCTGCTGGGCACCAGCTAGGAAGCTTCCTGCAGGAAGTAGTATTGAATTAACTGTGGAGCCAACAAGGAGACCTGTGGGACCGGAACCTGCTGTTGCTGAAACTTGGGCCCATGGGTTTCCCACACCCCAGCTGAGCACTCGTTGCAGGAACAAGAACACAGGGACACTCACTGAACAAAGCCTCCTCTTCCTTCAGGGTCCCTCCAGTGGCAAAGTCAGCTGGCTAAAGGGAAGTGCTTATGGGGTCCAGCTCTAGGATCATAAACAGGACAATGAAGAGTAGATTTGAAATCAAGAGGCAAAGAGTTGATACCTGGCATACCCTTAGAAGGGCTTACCAGCTCAGCCGGTACAGAATCCACCTGCAATGCAGGAGACCCCAGTTTGACTCCTGGGTCAGGAAGATCCACTGGAGAAGGGATAGGCTATCCTATCCACTCCAGTATTCTTGCCTGGAGAATCCTCGTGGACAGAGGAGCCTGGCAGGCTACAGTCCATGGGGTCGCAGAGTCAGAC
>SJYV01034801.1:555601-681121 GCA_006410875.1 Neotragus pygmaeus | reverse complement strand
AAAGACCTGGCACATCAGCAGTTCAGTTCAGTTCAGTCCCTCAGTCGTGTCCAACTCTTTGTGACCCCATGAGCTGCAGCACGCCAGGCCTCCCTGTCCAACAGCAACTCCTGGAGCCTACCCAAACCCATGTCCATTGAGTCAGTGATGCCATCCAACCATCTCATCCTCTGTCGTCCCCTTCTCCTCCTGCCCTCAATCCTTCCCAGCATTAGGGTCTTTTCAAATGAGTCAGCTCTTCGCATCAGGTGGCCAAAGTATTGGAGTTTCAGCTTCAACATCAGACCTTGCACATAGTAGGTACTCAATAAATACAAGGAAGAGAAAGCAACTATGAAAGAATGACCAACTCCAATACGCTAGAGAATTCCGGAATCTAAATGACTTGTGCAAAATAATCCAGTCTGTCAATTCTAGAGAATATAGGAAGAGAGCAGCAGCTGAAGCCCCAGCCCTGGGGCAGGCTATCTGGATTCACATCAGGGTCCCATCACCTCGGCTGTGTCAGTGTGGGCACATTTCTAAACAGCTCAAGATCTCCATTTCTCCACAGGTAAATGGGACTAATAACCATACCTACCTTGAAGGGTTGCTACACGGATTGAGTAAGTTAATATTTGCAAAGTAATAATTTGGAATAATGCCTGGCACTTTGTACAGAGACAGTAACCACAGAGTAATTTGAATGGAGATGCTTTATAAATTTATATGGGGAAGCTTTATAGAGAGAAAAATGTATGTATATATGAAGTATAAATAGTAATGGGAGTAGCTACTAAAGAAAACAAGAATAGCAGACACTGGGATGGTTACAGTTAGAACCTGAGGCAGAGAAAAAGGATCAAGTTTGCGAAAGCTCAACACCACCACCCACCAACCCTGCTCCCGAGGCTGAGATTCTGACCTTGTTGGGGAGGGTATGGCTATGGCTCCAGTAGAGGCCAAGAAGCTCCCTGAGGTGCTAACAAGAGAGAAGCTCCCCACAGGGCACGGGAGAACCAAGGAAGTTTCCCCTGACAGCTGGCCAACTCACCAGGGGTCCAACCCCAGGGATGCTGCCGAATTCACTGGGAATCCTGCTGGGCACCAGCTAGGAAGCTTCCTGCAGGAAGTAGTATTGAATTAACTGTGGAGCCAACAAGGAGACCTGTGGGACCGGAACCTGCTGTTGCTGAAACTTGGGCCCATGGGTTTCCCACACCCCAGCTGAGCACTCGTTGCAGGAACAAGAACACAGGGACACTCACTGAACAAAGCCTCCTCTTCCTTCAGGGTCCCTCCAGTGGCAAAGTCAGCTGGCTAAAGGGAAGTGCTTATGGGGTCCAGCTCTAGGATCATAAACAGGACAATGAAGAGTAGATTTGAAATCAAGAGGCAAAGAGTTGATACCTGGCATACCCTTAGAAGGGCTTACCAGCTCAGCCGGTACAGAATCCACCTGCAATGCAGGAGACCCCAGTTTGACTCCTGGGTCAGGAAGATCCACTGGAGAAGGGATAGGCTATCCTATCCACTCCAGTATTCTTGCCTGGAGAATCCTCGTGGACAGAGGAGCCTGGCAGGCTACAGTCCATGGGGTCGCAGAGTCAGACACGACTGAGCAAATAAGCACAGCACCCACATACCCTTAGAAAGCACTAAAAGAGTATCTGATAAATATATCATAGCTGTGAGACACACAGATGCACGAAGTCCTATCTAGCTCATCTCTGGAAGCAATGTCAAGCTCCTATAAGAAGAGGCCTAGAATAGAGCTGAAAGGCCTGCATGTGACATGCATGTGAATCCTGCTAGAGGCAACACAGTTTACCAAACCCTTCTGTGCTTTCAGTTTCTCCCATCTGAAAAACGGAAATAATAAGACACCTATATCCTAGGGTTGGTGTATGCAATTAAGTTAACATATAAAGGGCTTAGAAGGATACATCTTAGTTTTTATTAGATATTAATAGTTGCTTGGTTATAACAGCAAACAAAAATGTCTCTAATATTATACTAAAGCCAGAAATGTGAGAACTAACAGGATCGAATTTTTTAATTGGCAGGCCTGGGACAGTCTTCCTTTATTATTCTCCCCCTCAATTCCCAAGGCTCCATTCCTGCCAGTGTTTGACAGCTCTAAAGTTCCCTTACTCATCCACACCTCCCAATTAGGAGAGGCAGCCACCAGCATTTTGCTCAGGTTAAGTTATTCAACTACTGTAATGGTTCTCAACTTGGGGTAATCAATTTTGTGTCCACCCTCCAACCCCAGGAGACATCTGGAAAAGTTTGAGAACATTTTGATCGTCACAACTGGGGCAGGGTGCTGCTCAGTACCCCACAGTGCAGCCGTCCTGAATAAAGAATTGTCTAGTCCAAAAATGTTATCTAGTCCAAAAGTGTAACAGCTGAAAACCCCGATCTGGAGGTTCCAAGGGCTCTGGAGAAAGAAAACAAAAACAGCAGATGAGCAAGGATGTCCTGCCTTGTTCCTCCAGCTGCGCTGGGTTCCCACCTGGTTCAGCCCATGTTACCAAATCCAGATCATCTGGCCCACAGCTGGAATCTCAATGTACACTCTCTGATGTCTTTGGGCTATTCATGTCATCTACATAGAAGCTGGTTTCCCACATCTTCCAAACCCAGAAATTAGGGCATAAGTTCTTGAAAGAAGTGCTACTGAAGTTGAATGTCCAAATTTTTAAGAAACCTTGGCAGAAAGAAGCAACGTTCGTCTTCTTCCAGCTTCAGCAAATACATGATCTTTTTCTTTCCATAAAGTGCTCTCTGTTTAAAATGTTTCACTTCTAAGTTTCAGGGACTCAAATTTATTCCTGTAGTTGAACAAAATTTTACTAAGGTAATGGAAGTTCTAGGGTAAAAGAAGGGAAAGTATGAGAAGCAACATTATAAAATGAAAAGCTGTTACATAAACAAGTAGGACAGGGTACTGATTGACAGTTACTGTAAAATTCTGTTTGTCTTAGCCCCAGCATGCATCAGGAAGTGTCTAGCCAGCAAATCTAAAATGTGTATTGGCTGTCTGAGGCAACACATGTGAACAAAGAAAAATTAGCTTTTCGGGAACAGCGTAAACCATGTGTAGCTCACGAGGCTGACAGAACTGTAAGTGGAAACGGTCCCTTTGAGGCTTCACCACCAACCAAATTTCATGCATATAAAATTCTGAAAACAGCTGGAAACCAATTTTTTTTGTTTCTGTTAGTTATTCATGATGTTTCCTTCCCTGACTGTACTACATGCTTGAAATCCTGCATTTGATTTCATCTGACTGAAAACTGCAGCCCTCAGGAATCACTCATCCGCTCTTCACTGGCAGAGGAATTCAGCAACTTGTTGACAGTTTTTGAGGGAGAGTTTCAGCATATGGAAGAATGACAGTATTTTCCATAATTAAAAAGTTCCTGGCTAACTTAGGAATACACATATGTAAATCATTTAAAAATATTTTTCACTTGCTATAGCAGAAGCTCTTTCCCTTCATTTTATGAAGTTCATACTTTCTACTTAGTTTCTAACCAACATCCTACCAGATGTCGATTAAAGCTATTCAAAGGGACTGAAAGTATATAAATAGGGCAACCCTTTACAAGGCACCTCATATTCACGTAAAGGTTAGCATTTTTTCCTTTACAGCACAGTTTACTACCACAAGTCTATATGCACATTCAAAATGCTATTTAAATAAAAATTCCTGTATGAATGATTTCTCAGGGAAGGCCAAATATGCTTGTATATCAATTCCTTCTTTAGAAATCAAGGTATGGTTGATAATAATTATACTGTATTTAACCATAGACTTCGAAGTGAATCAACAATTTTTTCAATGTTAGTACTTGCTAAGGAAGCAATAGGATTCAGTCTGTGAATGAAAAATTGCATCAGCAATTCTAGCAGGGGCAGTAAGGCAGGAGGGGAGGGGCCAGGCTGCTTTTTTCCTTTCTCAGAACTCAGACAGCATCTGTCTGACCTCTCTAGGGTCTCATGAGCCACATCTCTGAATTACTTTAAACAACTTGACAAGCTATGTAACTCTAATGATCATTACTGATGGTAACTGTGGTCATTAACAACGATCATCAAATTAAGGGACTGTCACAAGCATCTCCTTTGTTTGACAAGATAAATTTTCCAAGGTCAGAAAACAGTTTCTGCACCCCATGAAGACTGCTACCAGATACATTTTATAAAATAATTGGGGTAGAAGAGGGGGTGGGGTGGGGTGGTTCCCCTAACTGTCAGCAACATACTAGAGGCCTACTATGTACCAGGCATTGCCAGTACAGAGGTGGCAGAGTCCCTCTAGAAGATAGACATATGAAGTTAGTTACATCTAGCTTTTCCTTTGGTCAGTGATACTGTGTCAGTCTGTGAAAATTAGATTATGAAGCTAAAATGTGAGTTGGGAGTACCGCAGTCATTATTGTACAGTCTTAACTATGTTAACCTCATCCTCCTGATCTTTAAAGGACTAGGAAAGACTAACCTTCATTATGTTGTTCTGAAACTAAAAAGCAAAATAAACACAATGAAATAAAATATATGAAAATACTTTAAAACTATAACATAAGGCAATATTGAAACAGAAACTTGGTATTTAAAAATACAAATGAAACAACTATTTCAGTAGATTCCTACTCTCAGCCTTAGGCTTTCCACTGCATAACTAACCAGTTTTAATCAGGGAAAAACAGTTTTCAACACAGATTACCTAGAAGAGCATAGTTAATTATCTTTTTTATAAAAAAGATAATGAACAATACTTAAATACCCTAAGTCATCCCATTCAGAATTTCTATTGTGTCCTTTGACCCAACAATTGTACAAACCTACTTTTCCAAAGTAATGATACTGAATTACTATTTTATAAACCATTCTTTCATTAAAACTTTTTTTATTTTCCAGGAAGGGCCCAGGGGTTATGATGAGTTGCCAACTCGTATGTTGGCAGAGTTTGGTGTTAGGAAAAATGTTTCTTCATGAAAAAAGAACGCACCACCCCCCTACCCCCCTGCCCCAATTACACCAAAATAAAGTAGTTTTCAAGTTCCAGGAGCATTTTGACTCCTGATATTTATAAGGGAAAGTTTGTACCTTTCCACTTTAGCTGTGCCGTGGCCCAGTAGTTATTCCAAAAACTTACCTCTTGTAAAGGCCAAATCTGCTCAATAGATGTCCCTTAAACTACTTGATGCAAAGAAAGGCAGGCTGTCAACTGAATCAACCATGATTAACTTTCAACATGTTTCCTCTCCAGACAAATGCTTACTATGTATAAAATACACATCTATTACTATAAAATCTTCTTACATGAATTAGCAATTCAAAATGTCATAGATCAAGCAATACCAATAATATCCTAAATGAAAGTACTTAAAACTCACTATGGTCTTTAATTTTCAGAAGACCTGGATTTTAGTATTTTTCAAGGTGACTGCATATTTTATATATTCCCCAGGGGACTATCATTCATGAATCTTTAAATATTCACTTTTTCTACCCAAATTAACCATTTATTTTAAAAAGCTGATGGTACTCAGATAGCTATCCAAATTGGTTTAACTACTTCATACATTAACTATACAAGAAAGCAATTTTTTGAGCAGAAACAGATATAAATGAACAAACTTTCAAACTACTAAAGGGCTCTAGGACTTAAAAATAAGTACAGTTACAGAAAAATATCACTTTTTATGGAAAGGTTTTGCTTTATTTAATAGAAAGCAATGTTTTGAGTATATTTACTTTAGTCTTTTAAACCAATGCAAGTACAATGATAAGCACTGAGTAAAAAGTATCCTGTTTTATGAACTTATTTTTAACACACTGAAAACATACTGCTCACTAAAGATAGAAATATGTGATCCAACTACAAAATATAACATGTATGTGTAAACACATACAACTGAACTGTGAAAAAATAGAAGATTAATCAAAATACTGTTTTAAAATATTAAATTCAAATTATGTGGAAATTTTATGCATAAAAACCATATTGTATAATCAGAGTAACTCTTTAATAGTCATTTCTGCAAAAAAAATACTAACTTTAGTTAAAAAGTTGAATTTTTTTATTTTTCAAAGTACTTTGAAAACTTCACACTCCAAAGGAAAATAAAATACTTTCACAATTCAGTCCAAAAACATGTTATATAATTCTAAACCCAAGAAATCTTCCTGTGATGTATAAAATAAATCTGCTAAGGGAAAAGAATAAGAAAAGTCAATCTAGGAAAGAAAACTGTTCCAATAAGTGAGAGTCAAAGTGTGATCTCAAATTACTGTTTTTCCCCTCCCCATCATTTCATGTTACCTCTTGAGTCTGAGAGTCACCTGCAGGGAGTTCACCGTGATCTACATTTTCTCTCAAATCTTCCCCATCTGGCATGTAGCACAGGGAAGCACTAAATCCCCCTCTCTATTTCACCAGCAGGAAGAGCTAAGTTCAATTTCACTTTTATCTCTCCGCTGAAATGAGTAACATCAAATAAGTGCCTAAAATCTATAATTATTTCAGCAACAAAGTAGGCTTCCTAGGTTTGACTTTGCCCAGCTGTTTTGTTGCCTTAATACCAATTAAGCATTAAAAAAATAAAAAACCTACACATTAAAAAACTTGAAATTAAAACTGTCCCTAGACAAATAATTTAAACGTTGGGAAAATGAGAAGTAAACATAGGCCCAACCACTTACAGTCTCCCTCCTCCATCCCTGCTTCACACTAATCATCCTAAATAGAAACGTCAGTGTTCACCTGGACAGTATGGGGAAAGAGAGCTGCTTGTTTGTGTTAACGGGGCTGGAAGCTTGGAGAGGCAAACGGTCCTGAGTCCCCATTTCCATCACTTGGTCTGGCCCTGCCCATTCTCGGTCCACGTGCCCAGCGGGCTAAGGGCATCAGGGGACGGTTCCTGGGGACCCGTCGGCCTGGGTGTGGTGCAGGCAGGCAGGGAAGAGCCGGTGGCGCACAGAGGAGTCCGTTTCAGTTTGATCACTCGGTGCGGGGTGGTTGTCTTGTCCGAGAGCAGAACCTTAGCCGGAGGTAGGTGCGCGGCCCCGTTCTCAGCACCCCCAGTCCCCTGTGCAGCCTGGGGATGCCCAGGCAGCCTGGTCCCCACCGGGGTTGGTGCTTTTGACTGGGCAGAGCGCTGTGCTGCCCTTCCTCCTGCAGCCAGGTTTGCTGTTGCCCGGGGCCAGGGTTGGGGGGCACTGGCCGGAGACACCCTGATGGAAGCGGAGTTCTTGACCTTAATTTGGGTGCTTGTGGAAGGACCCAAAAATCGGACTGGCTTAGGTCCGGTCTTAGAGTTCACACCTTCTTCTTCCTCTTCACTGACTATTAGTCGCCTGTAAATACAGAAGTGGGTCCTTGTCAGCATTTACAGGTTTAATAGCTAATGAAGATGTCTCTAAAGTTTAACTTCAAGGTGAACGAAAAGGTTTTTGTCAAGAATTTGAGTCAAGAGGTTTAGCGGTATCAACTTTCCTACCTTATCTCTCATTGCCCACCAAGGTCAATAAATAAATTAGCAAGGTTGCAGAAGATTGTTTCAATTTAAATACACTCTTTTAAACTCATGCATAATGTTAATAGCAACGATAAGTTAAAATCTGAAGTGTTACACTAGAATTATACACTTGTTCCCACAAAGCCTGATGCAATCCAGAGGATAACCAGGAGTATCCCAAGTTGTTTTTCCCAGAAAAGCGGCTGCAAGAGATTTATTAAGGGAAAAAATGGGTTTCACAAATAAAACTTGAGAAATGCTAAGTGTGTATTTTATTCTATTGAAGTTTTAAACTCTATGTTAACAAAGATTCTATAGTTAAGACACCTGTTTAGCTTTGTTGACTCCATTTACCAATCATTCTGTAATGTAACCTTTGGGACCCAGTAAAATTAGCATGCTACAGAACACATTCTGGGAACTGCTAGACTAGTAAAACCCACGGTACAGTTCGATGCTTTTTGAATTCGAGAAGTGTTGGACAAACCTTCAAAGATTCCTGAGCTGAGTTACCATTCACTATAAAAAGCCTGAAGTGGGAACATTGGTGGACAGGTGATTGTTTCATCTACTGTACAGAAATCAACACAGAAAATCAACTAAAATGAAAAAAACTGAAGAAAACGTTTCAAATGAGAGAACAAGATAAAACCTCACCAAAAGACATAAATGAAACATAGATTAGGTAATTTGGCTGATAAGGAGTTCAATAATGGCCATAAAAATGGTCACCGAACTAGAAGAATGAATGAACACAGTGAAAAACTTCAACAAAGATATGAAAAATATAAGGAAGTCACAGAGCTGAAGAATACTATAACTAAACTGTAAAATATACTACAGGGGTTCAACAGCAGGCCAGATGAAGCAGAAGAAAGAATCACTCAACTCAAAGGCAAGGCAGTGGAATTCACCCAATCAGATTAGCAGAAAGAAAAAGAGTGAAAAAATTGAAGATAGCTGAAGGGACTTATGGGACAACATCAAAATAACATCCACATTACAGGGCTCCCAGAAGAAGAGAGAAAGGAGAAGATATCTTGCTTGAATAAATAATAGCTGAAAATTACATAGCTGAAGAAGGAAAGAGACATCCAGATCCAGGAAGCCCAGAGAATTCCAAGTAAGGTAAAGCCAAAGAAACCTACACTAAGACACATTGTAATTAAAATGTCAAAAGTTAAAGGAGAAAATCTTAAAAGCAGCAGGAGAAAAATAACTTGTTATATACAAAGGAACCCCCAAAAAATTATCAAGAGATTTTTTTCAGCAGAAACTTTGCAAGCCAGAAAGGTGCGGCATAATATAGTCAGTCACAGTGGTAAAAGAAAGAAAAACCCAACCAAGAATACTCTACCCAGCAAAGTTACTATTAAGAATTGAAGGAGAAAGTTTTCCAAACAAGCAAAAGCTAAAGGAGTTCATCACCACTAAACTAGCCTCTTGAGAAATCTTTATGCAGTTCAGGAAGCAACAGTTAGAACTAGACATGGAACAACAGACTGGTGCCAAATAGGAAAAGGAGTACGTCAAGGCTGTATATTGTCACCCTGCTTATTTAACTTATATACATCATGAGAAACACTGGGCTGGATAAAGCACAAGCTGGAATCAAGATTGCTGGGAGAAATATCAATAAACTCAGATATGCAGATGACACCACCCTTAAGGCAGAAAGTGAAGAGGAACTAAAAAGCCTCTTGATGTAAGTGAAAGAGGAGAGTGAAAAAGTTGGCTTAAAGCTCAACATTCAGAAAACNTTCTGCATTCCAGTCCCCTATAATGAAAAGGACATCTTTTGTGGGTGTTAGTTCTAAAAGTTCTTGTAGGTCTTCATAGAACCATTCAACTTCAGCTTCTTCAGCGTTACTGGTTGGGGCATAGGCTTGGATTACCATGATATTGAATGGTTTGCTTTGGAAACAAACAGAGATCATTCTGTTGTTTTTGAGATTGCATCCAAGTACTGCATTTCAGACTATTTTGTTGACCATGATGGCTACTCCATTTCTTCTGAGGGATTCCTGCCCGCAGTAGTAGATATAATGGTCATCCGAGTTAAATTCACCCATTCCAGTCCATTTTAGTTCGCTGATTCCTAGAATGTCGACATTCACTCTTGCCATCCCTTGTTTGACCACTTCCAATTTGCTTTGATTCATGGACCTGACATTCCAGGTTCCTATGCAATATTGCTCTTTACAGCATTGAACCTTGCTTCTATCACCAGTCACATCCACAACTGGGTATTGTTTGTGCTTGGCTCCATCCCATCATTCTTTCTGGAGTTATTTCTCCACTGATCTCCAGTAGCATATTGGGAACCTACCAACCCGGGGAGTTCCTCTTTTAGTATCCTATCATTTTGCCTTTTCATACTGTTCACAGGGTTCTCAAGGCAAGAATACTGAAGTGTTAATACATGTTAAGCAAGAAAAAAAGTACTTAAGCATAGAACAGTTAACTCTCTGCCATCTTTAAGAAGTGGTGTGCCTCTCTGAGACTTCTTTTCCTCATCAATAAATGATAAACAGCACAAAGTTTTAGAACTAACAGATACTAAGTGTAAACTACATATCACACTGCATATCAAGTAGGAGTATTATTATCAACTCACATTACCAGCTTGGTAAAAATGGTCAAATTTCAAAATGTGCATTTAAAGAATATTTTATTTTCTAAGGGCTCTCTAGCTATCTTCCCAGCATTATTTTCATTCTCTCTCTCTCTCTCTCCTTTTGATTATACATTTTATGCTTAACGCAGATATATACTTTCTAGGACAATGCTGTTTGTATGTTAGTCGCTTAGTCGTGCCCGACTCTTTGCGACCCCATGGACTGCAATCCACCAGGTTCCTCTGTAGGTACCCAAAAGGTGTTACAGGAACTCTTTTAAAATTGAATTAAATAAGCATAACTAACAAAAGAATATTTTAGGTTATTGAACTATAAATTATTAATAATATCCAGTAATGCCTGAGTTTTAAAAATTTTTAAGTAAACTGCCTCAATGTTACTATGAGGTGACAAATACTTGGACCCACACCAAAAATTACATTCTCTAAAACAGCAATGCAGTATGTGACCTTGCTTTGTCTTATTAAGGAAAAGTCTACCTTCCGCCTTGAAATAGAAAAATTGTATGTACCTTTTCCTTCCCAGGCATCAAAGGCATCCATCATTTTCTTCAATTCTGCTACTGAATAATAGCTCCAAATGTACTGAACATTATTTCCCGCCTCCCTAGAAATATTACAAAAGGTAATGAAAATATACTATCTAAGTATGAATGTATGTATATGTATACAGCAAATAAGATACTTAATAAGTGCTTGTTAATTAAGGAAAAAAATATGTCGGTAGAGTAGTTGTTCTTCTGTGATCCTTAAGCATATACATATGACATGCTATATTATTATAATATACTAAACTTACATACTAATCTATATTTTATCTCTTTTTACCATGGCAAAGTATTTGTTAACCCCACAATATAAAGTGTGTAAACAAACTAATAAATCTTTAAAATAAGTTTTCTAAAAAATCACCTAACTCTAGCAAAGTTAGAAAAGGTTCAACTTTGACTAAAACTTTTCTAGTTTTAGAAAAGTAAGTATATTTATGTTGTACTTATATACAAACATCTGTTTGTAAAGAATTCAGAAAATGATGGTATATTAATTGTCTAAAAAGCAAGCTCATGTGGTCATGCATTAGTCACTAATATGTGACCCAATCCAATCTCCCAGAGAATTAAAAAAAAAATTTCTAGGTGAATTGACCAGTATAAATAAGATTATAAAGAAAACATTAACAGAATAACCCTTAAGAATTTAACATGCTCAAGGTATAGAATTTTCAAGTTGGGATGGGACTGGATGAAAAGCCTTTCAGTTCAGTTCAGTCACTCAGTCATGTCCAACTCTTGGCATTTCTTAAACCAGGACACCAAGACACAGGTCAGTCCTGGGTCACTCAGCAGGCCTGCTGACTTCTAGGTCAGGCTTCTGCTTATGGACTGTGGTCCAAGGGAGACACCCAGGCACGTGGCTTTTCTCTTCTTTCTTTTCTCTCTGTATAAGGCCTTTCAGGGGATTCTGGTGACTATCCCCAGCTGAGAACCTCTGTAAGACCAGGTGGATGGCCTATTGCTTCTACAGATAACAAATGGCCAGAATTGCCATCTCTTTATGCAGCAGGCTTATCTCAACAGCTATGAAACTCACTCTGTCTGTTGAGAAGTATTGATGGTCTTTCCTAGTCAACCACATATTAAACTCAATAACACCTCTTAGAAGAGACCAAGACTTTATTTTGTTCCTTTTCATATTTAAATACAGACATACCTTTTAAAAATGCTTTTACTGTGAATTCTTCCTCCCAGCTGCTTATCAATAGCATCTGTTCCATCAGTTTTTGTGGAATATACACCAATAATTCTACTCTCACAGCTTGCACCAGATGTGTTAAGATAGTGGAGAACCCAAACTGTTGGTTTATTGCATACTAAACCATACGAATCACAGAAGTCTGTTAAAGCCTGAAACAAAAAATATATATACATAAAAAGTTTGAATTTAACTCTGGAGCAAAGTAAAAATGAATTTGTTCTATTACTTTCCTGTAAAGCTATTATTTCACTTGGTTGTGAGGGAAATAAAAAGACTAAACATATAATCTACTTTTTATGCCTTTAAAAACCAAAACATTTGTTGAATTTGGGGTGTTGTAGAGGAGGTTTGGGCATTTCACTATCCCAAAATCCAACACCTTTTCATCTAGAGAATCCTTTTCCACTAGGAAATTATGCCTCATTTCCTCCTCCTCTAGACTCACTTCCACCATCATTTTAAAATCTTCATATGATCGCTAAAAGTTATAATTCTTTCTCTTTTCCCCAAAATTTTCCACTTGACTCAATTTTCCTTTTACCTTCTATTCACTAACCCCATGGTGGATGCTTATTCTGAACTCAAAATCTAATCATGGATGAACCAGATTAACTTGTCTTTCACATTGAAGGATATGAATATATGAAACTAAATGCCTACTGTCTGAACTCATTTGGCATTTATCCACCTATTCATTCAGTCACTTGAATACTAAGTGATGTGTGAATACTATGTGTGTAAGGTCCTAGAGACAGGGTCCCAGCCCTCCTCAATTTATAGCTGATGGAGAAGACAGACATTAAATAAGTCATCAGCACACAGTGTAATAAGTGCTACCAGGTAAGCCTACGAGGTGCTGAGGGGCACAGGGCAAGAGGACTTCACCTGGTGGGGTGGTCAGGCCTTCCCTGGGAGAAATGGCGTTACTGCTGTGAGCAATAATGTTTCATTGGTTTTATATCCCAAGTGCCTAGAAAAGGGTCTGACACAAAGGAGATGCTTACTATTTACTGACTCAGAGAAGGAAAAGAGGATCCTAACGTGTGTTGCATTTAATACTGCTATCTAATTCCTGAGCTGGCTTTTATCTTCACTTGCACATCAGTGAAAATCATCAACTACAATATAAACTGTTCAAGGGCAAAAACTGAATGTCCCACACTGTCCCCAGAACAGTGTCTTAGGTGAAATAAATATGAGTTGGCTGACAGAATGAACATATGCATGCTCTGTCCTTTGTGCATACAAACCAGAAATGAAAGACTATAAACGTGAATGTTAATCCACCCCAACTAACCCTAGTTAGGTTTTTTTTTAGCCCCACTCAGCAGATGCGACAAACAGTACCAAGAGACTGTTTAACAACTCAATTTGTAAATAACTCCAGTAGCAGAATCTATACAACCATGCAAATTCCCAAAGGGAATCTGGAACCAAATCAACTTTCTCTTCATGCTGCATTCCTAATAACTATACCATCAACTTGCTCTCCTAAACACTGATGTCTAAGTCAAAAGAATTCAGACCAATTCAGACCAGTTTTCACTATGCTCAATTCTTTAGGAAAAATATTTTTCTTAGATGCCCCAAAGTGCTAAGTAATAACAAATATGATACTTATTAGTGAGAAGAAAACAGATGAAGCTGTTCAAGTCATGTAAACACCTTTAAAATGCGATTTAAAATAGAAGCAATTAAAAAAAAAAGATTTACTGATCTCAAGGTGAACTAATCAAACATATTTCAACTTAATAATCAACTGCTACACTCATTCAATCAGGTGAAAGATTTTATACAATCTTTTATTTATCATCACCATCCTTTTAAAATTATGCTTCCCTGGTTGCTCAGATGGTAAAAAATCTGCCTGCAATGCTGGAGACATGAGTTCAATACCGGGGTCAAGAAGATCCCCTGGAGGAGGAAATGGCAATCCACTCCAAGATTCTTGTCTGGAGAATTCTATGGACAGAGTAGCTTGGTGGGCTACAGTCCATGAGGTCACAAAGTTGGACATGACTAAGCAACTAACACATTTATCCTTTCAAAATATCATTTTGGGAAAGAATTATTACCACTATATCTTTACATACTACAGTGCTGCTCTTAATTTAAGGAGAACTTCAAGAGAAGAAGTGTTCTATTTTTAAAAATAAAAAGCCATCAAAAAGTGGTAAATTTTCAACAAGGAATAAAAACCCCAGAAACCTTTCAGTGGCTTTGTAAAATACTTTCCTAGAATAGAATTTTGGCATAAAAATGAATATTGGTAATTAAGAAACACAACTTCAAAAATTGTAAGATGTAAAACTGTCTATTTTGGCTTATGTTACAACACAGGCTATGCAAAATAACATACACTGCTTTGTGAATAATAAATGAATATTATATATTCATATATGTATTTTAAAGCTTAAGAAAATGCCAAGACCTTTTTAAGTTCTATATTTGACCTTAAAGAATATGTCTCCATTTCATTGGCCAAGTGGTCAGACAGGCTGTATGGATAAGGGATGCCAAAGTAATCAGCTTCTTCCTGCAGAGCAACCCGAGTTTGCTCCTCTGTGGGAATGTGAACTTCTCCATGAAGATAATCCAAAAGGTATTTAAATAGATGTCCATCACGGTCAATAACACAAGCTCCTAAAAAACATTCAGTTCAAAAATTATTGCATAGATACAAATAACCATGATAAAGTTTCAACATGTCAAACTAAAATTAGAAGACTGGAGACCTCTACAAGTAGAAATGTTTCTTTCTCATGAAGTGAAGTTGCTCAGCCGTGTCCGACTCTTTGCAAACCCATGAACTGTAGCCTACCAGGCTCCTCAGTCGATGGAATTTTCCAGGCAAGAACACTGGAGTGGGTTGTCATTTCCCTCTCCAGGGGATCTTCCCAACCCAGGGATTGAACTCTGGTCTTCCACACTGTAGGCAGACGCTTTACCATCTGAGCCACCAGGGAAGCCAGTTAATATCATGTGTTCAAGTAGATTTAATCAAATTTGGGGATCCTCTGTACTCACACCCACTATACAGGAAAATGTATTCTGCGCTCCATCAGGAATTTTGGGTACAATGACCACATTCCCACTGCTGGCCACCACAAAGACCATGGAAGCCTCTGACTGCTGGTAGAATTCTAAGTTCTAGAATTCTAAGTTCTCCTGGCTGGGCCAGGAGAGGTGTATGGAGTTCTTCCCTAATGAGGGTATGTGAGTGCTCATTACTATGTCTGGCATTCATATGTCAGTGATCGTACAAATCAACTTGTAGTGTCACTGACATATAAACCCATGGTTCCAAGACACGGACACATCATATGTTTGGACTTACTAGGCTTGTCCTTTTGTACTAAACTTTAAAAGAGAAAGCTATGCGGGTACTACTTTATGAAAAAAGGCTTTTCTTAGACAATTCAGCAGAATTTTTAAAAAAATACTTCTGTATGGACAGAGGAGCCTGACAGGCTACAGTCCATGATGTCATAGTTGGACACAACTTAGTGACTAAACCACCACCATGAGGTTATTCAATAATTCCTTTTCTCCCTTGGTTAGTTTAGAATAAAAAGATTAAGAAGGTATAAACTTTGGGGCAGAGGAAACACCCACTTCCCGCTGACCACTTTTTCACCACAGCCTTTCTGTCCAGATGGACATCAAGTCCTGGGCACCACACATCGGTGAGTTTTCCATTCTTTCAACAGCCATTCATCTGGCAAACAAGACTCAGGGAGACTAACAGCCCCTCAGGCTCAGAACTCTTCAATCTAACACAGAAGCAAGAGTGGGTGCTCTGAGCCCCAGAATCCCTAGGATGTACAAAAAGCCCTACTTGCATTGCTGAAGTTTTTTTCTTTTACAACCAGCAGCAGGTTCAGTGTACCCCAAAACACCTGAAGCAAAGAGCAGCACTAGGACCCTAATCCTTGCGTTTTACAGTTTCTTATGAAACACCAATTTTCAGTCCTCTGCCATGACTGACTGATAGTATCACTGCACTGTTTTCTGTGACATACATGTCAGCCCACACAAGGCTCTGCAGCTGGACTAGGAGTGAATTTAACACTAATTCTACACTGACAATGCCTGCCCTTAGCTATGAAGCCAGCTGCTTTCTCCAAGAAACACAATTTTTAACTTGAAGAACACATACAGAAGCTAATATATTTTAATCAAGCTCAATAAAAAGACCCGCTGAGTTGCATGAACGTAACACCTTTCCAAACATAATTAATCCCCCAAATGAGATCCATAATTGGAATGTATATGGGCTTCCCTGATGGCTCAGATGGAAAAGAATCTGCCTGCAATGCAGGAGTCCCTGAGTTCAATCCATGGATTTGGAAGATCCCCTGAAGAGGGGAATGGATATCTACTGCAATATTCTTGCCTGGGAATTCTCATGGACAGAGAAGCCTGGCGGGCTACAGTCCATGGGTTTGCAAAGAGTTGGACAGTTTCACTTTTTGACCTTTATATACATTCACTTTTTTGTCAACTTTTAGGGACAGCATCACAAATTCTAGAAACTGGTATTTAATTTCTCCAGGTACTTAATGAAACTCCATACAGTCCTAATGATCTTAGTAATCAGCATACTGAGCTAATACATCCTGTTGTAATTAGAAAAATTAAAGGGAATTTAAACTAGACTCCTATTTTAATGAATATTCATGATCATGCTTACAGACTTGAGGTATTTACCTGATTCATCTGTTTTTAAAGGGAAACGACCACTGAACATGGATGCCAGCATTGAATCCTTAAAGCGGCACAAGGACTCCCGCCTGGCTGTGTAAATACAGCCACCCACGTTCAGTCGAAGAATATCTAACACCTCTTCTCCTGCCTTGTGACCTTCCATTGCTCTCTCCAACACCCAAAGTTTTGCCTTGAAATACTTTCAGAAACTGCAAAACAATGTGGTCTCAGTCGCCCTCTATAAAAACAAAGGACAATCACCATTGACATTTCCAATAAATACATGAAATAGATTAAAAAGTATACGGTCAAATGTGATTTTAAACAAATTCCTCAGGACTGGAAATACTGAATTGAAGGATTTCATATAACAGAAAAGAAGTCTCAGATATTCTGAGAAGCTGGAAAACTCTGTCCCCAAGTATGTAAATGACAATAAACTATTATAACCAAATCGAGGTGTTGAGATGACTGCTTAAAGAATTAAACGAGATACTTAATGCACTGTCTGTTACATTTAGAGCATAGGTGAGGTGTGTTTATGATCTCCTGTATTCACACATCTTTTTAAACTATAATAAGTCTTAGGGAGCAATGTAGACTTGCAGAGGTTATGAGCATGTAGCATGGAATCAGGTTACTCGATGGTACTACTTACTATCCTGGGACTTTAGGCAAACAACAGTCCTCCTTTGCCTGTTTCCCCATGTCTAAACTGGAGGTAAGGATGATGATTCCCTTAAAGAACTATCACAGGAATGACTGACAGAAAATTTTAAAAGTATGTAGAACAGTCTCTGGCTCCGAGTAAGTACTCAATAAATGATAAATAGCATCTATAATGATATAAAAATTTACCAGAAGGTATATACTGAAAGACGTTATACTGGCTCCAGAGATTTAAGGAAACCTAAGAGCAGACATTACTAACAATGGTAATGATAATTCTTAAATTAAGCAAATATAATTTGTCAACTAAGGTTAGAATGCCATGTATACGAAAACACAAACTGGTCTAGAGGAACAAAATGATATCTGTAAATCATCTGGCTTCTTCCCTCCAAAATAGCTGAAGCTTTGGGGACATTTTATAGATTTTATTTCCTAATTCATTCTGGAGATAGGTGAACCACAGGTGACCGTAGCGTTTCTATGGAACCTAAAACAATACCATGATGAAAAAGGCACTCCCAGTGGATCTGGACCTTTCATAGCAAGTGGAAAATGGCTGCCAAGAGGCTCAACTACACCCGTGGTATCCATGGCCATTCACCTATGCCATCAACTATGACCTTTTCATAGATGCTCCAATTTAGCCAACTTCCAACGAAATAAGAAAACCATTAGAGTCCGAGGAATACCATGTGTGTGAAACATAACCGGTAGGCAGAAACTATTATGGGCCAACAGTTCAGCTTTCAAAATCCATTTATCAATGTGACTTCCTACACTGCCTACAAGTCCAAACAGCAGCCCAGCAACAAACCATGTGAAAGAACCACTTCTGAGGCCTGGGGTGGAACTGGTTCATGCTGTCCCTGTTATCAGCTCTCTGGAATCCTATCTATTCTTCAAAGCTGCAGGCAAACCTCATTGGTTACATGAACTTCCCAAGCAACCAGTTAGAATCTTTGTTCTCCAGATATACTCTGTACCCCTCTCCACACACTATTCCACTTGACTAATCTCTGGCTTGGGAGACTATAAATTGCATCACCTCTGTTGTTGTTCTTCAGTTGCTAAGTTGTGTCCTACTCTGAGACCTCACTGACTGCAGGCAGCATGCCAGGTTTCCCTGTCTTTCACTAATTCCCGGAGTTTGTTCAAGCTCATGTCCATGGAGTAAAGTGATGCCATCCAACCCTTAGAGTCACCCTTAACAATTTCCATTTACTGAGTGCTATATGCCAGCCACTGTAGGAGTCACTGGACTGATTTTACCCAATTCACAGAAAAGTGCTACTGGGTAGGCGTTCCTGTCCCTACTGACAGGTAAGGACACTGCTGCTGCTGCTGCTAAGTCGCATCAGTCGTGTCCGACTCTGTGCGATGCCACAGACGGCAGCCCACGAGGCTCCCCCATCCCTGGGATTCGCCAGGCAAGAACAATGGAGTGGGTTGCTGTTTCCTTCTCCAATGCATGAAAGTGAAGTCGCTCAGTCCTGTCGGTCTCTCTGTGACCTCGTGCACTGTAGCGTACCAGGCTCCTCCGCAAGAGTTCTGTAGTGGGTTGCCATTGCCTTCTTCAGGTGAGGACACTGGAGAAAGATATAACAATGTGCGCCCTGCTATAAATGGTGAAATCAGCCCCAATCCAGGACAGCCGGACCAACTCCAAGTTCTTCCAGCCGCAAGCCACACAGCCTCCTTCAGCACTCTAACTAAGGCTCCTGACCCGGGTACGTCACTCACTAAACATCTGTCCATCTGAAGACTGCTGCTGATGGCAACAGTAACACAGCAGCACCCTGAGCGCAAGGATTCAAGAGAACCCCTAAGACAGAGGACTACCACTGCAAGGCCAGTCACAGGGCCCCATCCTCAAACGGACCCACTCGGACTCCCTGCTGGGTCGGAGGGAGTCTAAAGTGCCCAGTTCTCTAAGAAAGCATTCCCAGAGTGCAGTCCTGTGACCACCTGCACCAAAACCATCAGGGAAGCTTGCTGAAAATGCAGATTCCCCGACCACGACAGAGACTCCGGTTCAGAAAGTATGAGGTGGGGTCAGGAGTTCGCCAGCGGACCCTACTTTGAGAAACGCTGCTCAAGGGCCTCGAGCTCCTCCCATGACGCTGGACGAAAGGGGAGGGGCTGGGACACCACAAAGCCCGCCGGGGTCTCCTCGCACTCCGGGGATCCCGAATCTGCCGGAAGCCGAGTCTGCAGCCCAGGGCGTCCGTGTTATCAGCGCGGCCCGGGCCCTTCATCAGGGCGCCGCGCCGCCTCCCGGGCCTGAGGCCCACCCAAAGCCCCGCTCCTCCGGATGGGCGAGGCAGGGTAGGCGGCATCCCCGACTGACCTGCGGCCCGCCTGGCCGTGGGCGCCGCCGCCGCCGGACGCCGCCTGGCCCGACGCGGAAGTGAGCGCCTCCTCTGCTGCTCGGCAACTCCCGTAGAAGCGCGAGCCCAGCGGCGCCCCCGTGCGTCCCGGCAGAGCCTGGGAAAGGAGGCCCCGCCCGGGACACGCCCCTCCAGCGCCCCGCCCCTCAGCCGCCGCAGAGGAGGCTGCGGAGGGGATGGTGGGAGGTCACCCCGTCTCACTCTCCTGCTGGGAAAAGACCGGAGGGAGACGCAGGCTGGATGCCCGAGGAAAGATCTTGACCATTCAGAGGCTACTTTTACACTTGAAGAAAACAAAGCCGAAATTGCAATCGTCCAGGGTCAGTTCATAGTGGTAAAGAGGCTGAATTAGGTTTTCTCACCTCTAGATAGCTGTATGACAGACCTGTATTGTTATTCCTGTTGCAGGAGCAAACATTTATTGAATACTTCTGTACACCTGAGGTTCTTCTAAATCCTTTGCATGCACTAATTTTCTCTTAACAATAACCCCAAGAGTGCTTTTGGTTTCCAACTGCAATCTAACTTGTGGAAGAGACTTTGCTAGGTATTTCAAAATGGATAAAACACAGTACTATTCTCAAAGTACTTTCCCGGACTCAATAATAATTGGTTCCTAATTTTTCTAACTGGGTCTTAGAAGGGAGTAAGTGTGAGATAAGCCCACCTACCCCTCAGATATTGATAGCATGCAGGAGAGGGAGAAGGTTTGTTCAACCTATAATTATTGCTAGTTAACCTATGAACTAGTTAACTAGCACTCAGTAATTATATTGTCCGTTGTTGTGTCCAGGGTGCAGTGGACCTGAACTTGGGCGAACTCCAGGAGATGGTGAGGGACAGGGAGGCCTGGCTTGCTGCCGTCCATGGGGTCGCAAAGAGTCAGACATGACAACAACAGAACTATGAAGTAGGCCCTGGAAGTGAAGGACTAAATAATGTCTCTGATCAGTGTCCCTGACCTAACGTCTCATGGCATTTCCATTCTAGTGCAGTTGTCAGAAGACCTTGTCTGTAAATGTTTTAGGCTTTGTGGGCCATACATAACTACTCAACTTTGCTGTTGCAGTGTTAAAGCAGCCATAGATAATACATAAACGAATGACAGTGACTCTGTCCCAGTTTTATTTATGGATACTGAAATTTGAATTTCATGTAATTTTCATGTGTCATGAAATAGTCTTGAATATTTCAAAAACCATTAAATATGTAAAAACCATTCATAGAGTGTGGGCTGCCCATGAGTCAGAATTTGCCTACTTTTGTTCAAATGGGAGAAACAGACACTAGAAGCAGAGAACTCTCATTAAAAAAAAAAAAGGACATTTTTTAAAAAAGGAATTTTAAAGAGCTCAGTGGAAATATCTGAGCGGAATGGAAAGAGTGGGGGATTGGCTCAGAGTGACGAACATACTGGCAATATGGGAACAGAAGCCCAGGTAACAGTGGACAACTTGAGGGTTTGGAATTACTGGGAGGATTAAGGTAGACAGGGATGTGAACCATAATGAGAACAGTCCAAATGTTCTATTAGTTCAAAGTTAAAGCCCAAATCCAGATATTTAGCAGTATTGGATGGCCTCAGTAGTTATTGAAGTCACCCTCTGGCTGCTCCCAATTCTATGGTAAACAGAGCGAATGGGCAGGTCTTACAAGGAACCCAAGCATTAGGAAAGCATTTGGGTGACTATTCCCTCCACCAGCTCTCCCAGAAGTAAAGGACAATCCTAGCCCTGATGCATAGGAGCTTGAGGAGAAGGGAGATAGGAAGAGCCTGAGTCACAAACCTGATCAGACTCAAGACTACCCTCCTCTTCTGGCTCTTCCTGGAATGGGAAAGATAGGGACTTGTCAAGTTTGAGAAGTAAATAACTTTATGTTCATCCTTCAGGAAAAGATTCCCAAACCATAAGCAACCCTCTTCCTCCAAGCCAGGACAAAGTATTGGAAAGAGAATGAGGGGTCTGATTGCTCCTTTATTTGCAAAACCTGAGTGAAATGCATTGTTTTTCTTTTTAAAATTTCTGGTGCAGAGGGCACGTGCATGTGTGCTAAGTCACTTCAGTTGTGTCCAATTCTGTATCCCTATGGACTGTAGCCTGCCAGGCTTCTCTGTCTGTGGGGTTCTCCAGCAGGAATACGGAAGTGGGTTACCATGCCCTCCTCCAGGGGATCTTCCTGATCCAGGGATCTAACCTGCATCTCTAAAGTCTCTTGCATTGGCAGGTGCCTTCTTTACCACTAGCATCACCACACTTCTATCAAAATAATGCTAGAGGTAGAATTCCTGAATAGCCAAGATAATAGCAGCCATTGCAGCATAAATCTGAACTCATTGTCCATAAAACTGAATACAAAATAGATATAAAACTGCACAAAACCCATGTCATCTGCAAACTAAAAGAGAATGCCCAAACTTCAGATTATCTGGAAGTAGAAAAATAAACACTGAATCTCAGCAAGCTGTGTCCCATTCTCCTGCTGCAAGCTTACACAGAAATAAGGGACAGTATAGAGAACATGCATAGAAGAGAAGACTACTGGTGGTTGTATGATTGGTCCAAGATAACCACAAAAAGGAGAAAGTCCACTTTTGTGCTAAGATACTGGGAAAGAATCCTGGTAAATCAAAACACTTGCATATGTTTTTAAAAAGTAAAGATGGACATATTTCAAGGGGACAGTGTGTAAAACCCTTGCTTCTGGAATAGAAGGTTAAAAAGGAAGGGAGGGGCTCCTTTCGGAATCTGGTGAAGAAGAAAAGAAGCAAAAGGAAATTTTAGGGTCAAATAAGAAAAAAAGAGATCCAAAGCTATGAAAATATGCAATCGTTAGCCCATAAATCCATGGGCTTCCCTGGTGGCTCAGACGGTAAAGAGTTCACCTGCCATGTAGGAGACCTGGTTTTGATCCCTGGGTTGGGAAGAGCCTCTGGAGAGGGAATGGCAACCCACTCCAATATTCTTACCTCAAGAATTCCATGGACAGAGGAGCCTGGTGGGCTACAGTCCATGGAGTCTCAAAGAGTAGGACATGACTGAGCAACTAACACTTTCACTTTAGCCCATATCACTCATACACACGTGCAGAGAAGCATATACACATAAGAACCATCCAGTAAGAAAAACTTCCAAAAATCTTTGAAATGAATAGATGACAACAGAGTAAATATACACAAAACTGTTACAAGAAGAAAACAAGAAACAAGACAACTTCAACTAAAAAAAGTGCTCCCCCCCAAAAAAAAAACTACCCCAAAGCAGAAAAGAAAAAAAAAACAAACTACAATAGAAACTCCAAAGAGAATTAAATATCCACCTTGAAATGATCTCTGGTGATCTCAGCCTGCAGTGGCTTGGAGCGGGGCTTGGGTTCCCAGCCAGAGATTAAGGCTGCGTCATGGTGGTGAGAGCACCAAATCTTAGCCGCTAGGCCAGCAGTCAGTGACAAGGGCCCTGGTCCTTCAGCTTTGGAGAAAAGAATTCCCACAAAGATGAAAAGTATTGAAACAAGTACAATATTTATTTCGAGGCAGAGTATACAGTATGTGTGGATAGAAACAACAGGTGGACTCAGAGGGAGAGTTGCAGAGTCATACCCTCACGGCATTTTAAGTTACTGTTATGGGGCATTTCTTCCGGGGTTTCTTTTGGCTAATCATTTTTATTTGCCTTGTTCATAGTCCATGTTTAGCATGTCTCAGGATTCTCCCATGTGTGTGCACATATCTCTTAGCCAAGATGAATTCTACTGCAAAGGCCTATAGGTAGAGCATCCCTTGACATCACTTCTCTTTGACTTCCAAGGGGCCTTTCTCTTCACCTGTGGTCAATGAGGTCTCTTGTCTTTGAGAATGAGAAACGTGTGTTTTGTGAGTTTAAAAAATTATGTGTTGTCCTTTAACTGAGAAAAGTATTTCACATTTGCTTTAAGGGTGAATGTAGGAAAGTTTTCTATAGCCAACTGTTATGATAAATATTTAGCTACTTATGGCTCCTGCCTTGGCTGAGAAAATTTTGATTTAATGACGCTATTTGTCTGAGTTTATTTACATTCATTGTCTACATTTTTACTTTGGGAGAAATCTGCAATCCACAGTATTTACCTTTTCCCTCTCAAATTCTACAGTGCTTTAGTCAGCCGGCAACCCAGTTTGAAACCAGTACTTTTTATATTTATTTCTATAACTAATTGTATCTTAAGAGGTCCTAACTTTGTATAATGGTTGATTTGATAACAGCTGAGAGTTTTAGGCACAAACTATTTCCTTTTATTCTGTTAGAGAAACTGTTTATAGAGATGGGAAAGTTTTGGTTCTTGTTTAATGTCCCTGACCTTAGTTTTTACTAAATTAAGGCATCAAACTGTTTTAAATGTAGAGATGGCCTTTTAAGGAAGCAAATGTTTTAAATAAAATTATAGTTAATAGTCCTACTTTTGTATGAATTTGAAAGCTTACAAAGCTCTTTTGCTTTCATACTCTTCTATGTCTACGACATCAGGCCTTTCATCTTTTCTTCCTGCTTCAGAGGAAGAGGCAACCCTTCAGCCCATGGCATAGCATCCATGGAAGTCTGCTTCATCACGACCCACTTCTTTCCTGTGTCATCTGTTCTTTCTTTCTACTGACCTTTCCTCCAGCCTATACAGAGAACACAAACCATCCCTCTACCCTGGGTACCCTGGAGCTATTGTCACTTCTCTTTTCATCCTCAAAGAATCGTTTCCTCTCTCATCTCTGCATCCTCTGTGCTGCATCCTTACTGTTAACCTCCAAGGCTGTTTGCACTCATATCTCCAGTTGCAAAAGACAAAGTGGCTGTGTCCTCTTTGAAATGAGCTCTTCCACGAGACCTGTGTCTCCTCCTCCTCCCCTTCACTGCCTGTTTTGTTGCCCTTTCATCTTTCCTCCCTGTGTTGATGCTCACCAGGGTTCTATCTTCTACCCTCCTTGTGCTTACACATAGTCTCCCTCCTTAACTGACTCCAACGATTTCTATAACTGTTAACTGCTGACTCCCAAATCCAGACATCTCTTCTAGGCTACATGTTTTATATCTGTGTGTCTGCTGGACATTTCTACTTGGATAGTTAACCCAAAGGGACTTGAAAACAACAGAATTCATTGTTTTCCACAACTGCTATTCCTTTGCATTTGCAGCGAGGAGCAAAAGGGAGAAGGAAGTGTGGGGACAGAGACCTCTTGAGATCCAGGGAAATGTCTGCATGGAGAGAACACTGGAGATGTGGGCTTTAGGGGCCCCACATTGTTGGACAGTACGTGTGAATATAAGTCTGTTGGTAACACTAGTGACCACAATAGCTGACTCTGCAAACCTTCCCCAAACTTATAGTTTGTATGGTTTGGATCTGTCCATGGGATTCTCCAGGTAAGGATACTGGAGTGGGTTGCCTTTTCCTTCTCCAGAGGATATTCCCAACACAGGGATCAAACCTGCATCTCTTACATCTCCTGCGTTGGCAGGCAGGTTCTTTACTAGTGTCACCTGGGAAACCCCAAGTGTTAGTTGCTCAGTCATGTCTGTCTGACTCTTTGCAACCCCATGGACTGTAGCCTCCCAGGCTCCTCTGTCCATGGAGTTCTCCAGGCAAGAATACTGGAGTGAGTGGTCATTCCCTTCTCCAGAGGATCTTCCCAACCCAGAAATTGAATCCAGGTCTCCTACCCTGCAGGCAGATCCTTTACTGTCTGAGCCACTAGGGAAGCCTTTATCACTGGAAGTCTTGAATAAAGAAATGCTTGAACCTTTTTGGAGTTTCCTGTAGAGGCACAGTATAGAGGTTGGGAAGGAGACACTGCCCTCACCCCCTCACTCTCTCTGAATATGGCCCAGCATGTGGATTAGCGAGGTGTAGGTGAAAGAGGTGCGGTGAGAGCTACTGCTAGAGGCAATGCCGCTGGACAAATGGAAGCCCAACATAACCCCTGAGTAGTTTGTCCTTCCTCAGGGAAGCCTTCTTCCGCATATACACATACTCAGATCAGAAAGAAGAATGCTTGGCATTCCTATTCCATATTCCTGTCCTTCCCTGGGTTTCCCTGGTAGTTCAGACAGTAAAGAATCCTCCTGCAATGCAGGATACCTAGGTTTGATCCCTGGGTTGGGAAGATCCCCTTGAGAAGGGAACAGCTACCCACTCCAATAATCTGGCCTGGAGAATTCCACGGACATAGGAGCCTAGTGGGCTACCGTCCATGGGGTCGCAGATACTCAGGCATGACTGAGTGACTTTCACTCACTCACTCTGTTCTTGCCTAAACCAAAGAAATAGTTTAAAATCACCTCCAGCCTCTACTTATGGAAATGTATCGGAATGGATAATCTTCGCATTCACCTCTACCTCTAGCATAATGCCAAAAGAGACTCCCCAAAAATGTATACTGAAGAAAAAGGAGGCTGGCAAGCAGGTGGCCTGGTGAAATTTACATGATGGACATCATCCCTCGAAACCGAAGTGGCAGATGACAAGTCTGTTCTGCTCTTTCAGAAAGAGGCTTAGGCCGGACTGCCTGGGTTTAAATTCCAGCGGCACTACTAACTAAACTTTACAGAAGTTACTTGTATATTCTGTGCTTCAGTTTCCTCAACCATAAAAAGGAAATAATAATAACTACACATGGGATCATTATGAGAATTTAAAAGGCATATAAAGGGCTTGACATAGAGCTTAGGAAATGGTAAGCACTTGATAAATGTTATCTGCTGCTGTTGTAATTATTACCTGTCCCTCACCTGGCACAGCAGGAAGTCTTTTCATTAATGAGGATAGAAATAATGATTGTAGTAAGGTAGTACCAAATATTGAAACAAACTTTTGTCATGCTTTTGGCTGCCCAGTTCAAAATGCCCTTCCTAAATCTAGGTGGGAGGCAGAGATGGCCTATCACTAACAACCTGACAATGCCCGATACAGGTTGCATGTTCAGGACTCCCTTGCAGGTAGCATTTGTAGCCTGAGATCCGAGCTGGACCAATCAGGTACACTGAACCCAGGCCTAGCAAAAGGAGCTAGTGATGCCAAGTGGCAGGTATGGGGAGCACTGCAATACAGTATGCCCACTTTTCTCAGAGGTAGTGGAAACAATGGTCCCAACAGCAGCGTGCAAGGCCACAGCTGGCCATGCAGGATCAGCAGCATCCTCACAGGCTGTGACTGTTGGTGAGTCTTGTCTGCTGCCAAGAGCCCTTGTTCCTGCCTGTTTTCCAAGCTTGTAGCTGTATCCTCTCCAGAAACGCTTTAAATAACCCAGTGTCCTTTACTGCTTCTATCAGCTTAGGTTAATTTTTCAACCTGCCAGACTGATAAAGACTATCAGATCAGATAGCTTAATAAAATGCACATACATTATTTCTACCTTTATTGGCTTATTGATTTGCAGTGTGCTCCTCTTCAAGGACTGTTTTTCTTGGATGATTTTTGTTTTAGTAATGCTGAGATGTTTAAGAGGATTGTTCATTGTTGTTGTTTGGTAGGAAGCTTTCCTCTTCCTTTTCTCCTCTTCTGTCTTCTTTTTTGGTGTGTGTGGGGTAGAGGGCAGGGGAGGGTTTCAGTACAATCAAATTCTAATGGGCTATAATCTGTTCTTAGGAAGAGAAAATCAGGCAATTAATGAGTATGAAAATTGAAATAGAGGGAGAGGAGGAAAATCAGTGCCCTCTGCATAAGAGTATCACAACACAACTGTGAGCTCATTTAACTGGTTTATTTTATGGATAGGAACTTGCAACAAAGAACCCAAAGGTAATGTGTGTTCAAGATACAACTAACTGTATCTTCACACTCCTGGTCCAGGGCTTATGGTTCTACCTACTTGTCTCCATCCAAGAGGCAAATGACCTAAAAGCAAGGTAAAAGTGAAAGTATTAGCTGCTCAGTCATATCCTACTCTTTGCAACCCTATGGACTGTACTGTCCATGGAATCCTCCAGGCAAGAATACTGGAGTGGTTCCCATTTCCTTTTCCAGAGGATCTTCCCAACCAAGGGAGCAAACCCAGATCTCCCACATTGCAGGCAGATTCTTTACCATCTGAGCCACCAGGGAAGCCCCTAAAACAAGCTGAGATCAGGTTAAATTCAGCCCTTTCAATTATACTTTTTGACTTTATGGTTGTGTATGATAAGAATTTGGGCTTCCCAGATGGTGCTAGTGATAGAGAACCTGCCTGTAAATGCAGGAGACAGATGTGGGTTTGATCCCTGGGTCAGGAAGATCCCCTGGAGGAGGACATGGCAACCCACTCCAGTATTCNCCTTCTGGCAATGCAATCAGCCCACCGGTTCACAAGCTGTATTTTGAGAGTTATATTAAGTGTTTATCCACAGAAATCCAAAAATAGGTTGGTAAGGGGAAAAAAAAAAAATTAAATCCTCCTTCCCTTCTTGCTGCCAGAAGTTATAGCTCTTACAGAGAAAACCTGGGCGGCAAAGGAAGAAAGCTCTTGTAGGAGGAGTGAAGTTGGAGAAAATCATTTCACCTCCTGGGCCATCCATGGCTCCATCATTGGCCCTGTCCAATCCAGGGACCACCAGTCACGTGTGGCTCCTGATAATCAGAAACGGGGCCCATCCAAGTGAGATGGACTCGGAGTGCAGAGTTTGTACTGAATTTTGAAGACTTTGTACAAAACATAGATTGAAAAAAATTTTTTTTTAATCTCATTGATGCTTTCTATATTGCTAATCTCTTGAAATTATAGTCTTTTAAAAAAATTTTGTTGAAAAAATCTTTCAAGCTGAGATGATTCACATAACTTCAAGATAAAATCATTAATGGCATATTTTAATTCATGCATGTTTTACTTTCAATATGATCATAAAAGGTGCCATTTTTGAAAAAGGATTTTTAAAGCCTTGATCAGTTTTTTCAAGTTTAACTTAACTTTGATATGCATGTCATTGTCTTATAGGCATCATCGGGGTTTTTTTCCCCTTTAATTGTTAGCTGGTCTCACTCTGCCAATATTCATTGTCAATGGCTTTAAGTTCTTTAACACTTTCTTTGCCTTTAGAGCCCTAGATTTTTTAAAAAATTAAATTCAAAATTTGTATTTTGTATGCAATGTAATAATTATATTTTCCGTTGCCAAAAAGAAAAGTTTTGGTTGAAGCCTAGTTGCTCTACAATGCTGTGTCAGTTTCTGCCATGCAGCAGAGTCGACCAGCTACACACACACACGTATCCCCTCTTTTTTGGATTTTCTTCCCATTTAAGCCACCACAGAACGCTGAGTAGGGTGCCCTGTGCTCTGCAGTGGGTTCTCATTCATTATCTATTTCACACATAACATCCACACTTTACATATGTCAACGCCAATCTCTCAATTCATCATCCCACCCTCTTTTCCCTCCTTGGTGTCCGTTCATTTGCTCCCTATGTCTGTGTCTTTATTTCTGCTTTGCAAATAGGCTCATTGAAATTATAATAATTTCAATATTTGGGTTAATATGTGTGTATTATTAAATTAATTTCACTTGTTTCTTTTTCCTTTTTAAAAATAATGCAAATTACAAATGTGGCTCACATTATATTTCCATTAGATAGTGCTGACCTAAAATGGCGATGTCCAATATGATAGCCACTCGTCACAGGGGGCTATTGAAATCACTTACATTTAAATTAAATTGAAAACTTAGCCACACTAGCCACGTTTCAAGTTCTCAGTGGCCACCTGTGGGTGGCGGCTGCTTTATCTAATGATGCCAATACAGGACAGTCACGCCTTTGTGGAATGTTGTACTAAGCATCACTGACCTGGTAGGCTCTGTATCACTCTGCATTTTTCTTAACCACCTGTCCTGAGTTTAGTTGGAATTTGTGTTGGAAATTTCACTGTCTAGCCCAGGCACTTGCTCATTTGTTGAATACCTAGAGTATGCAGGTGTCACGGTTCCAAAGAGGTCTTTGCTGGAGCCCAAGAATCTGCCTGCAGTGCAGGAGGCCTGGGTTTGACCCCTGGATTGGGAAGATCCCCTGGAGAAGGGAAGGGCTACCCACTCCAGTATTCTGGCCTGGAGAATTCCAAGGACTGTATAGTCCATGGAGTTGCAAAGAGTCAGACACGACTGAGCGACTTTCACTTCATTTCACTTCACTTCAAATATACGTAAGCCTCCACTCTCGGCCCTTCTCGGGCCGACCACCCAGTGTCCTCTCTGAGCCTGAGATCAGTGCATCAGGGCCCTACTGCTGCTGCTGTGAGCCTCGCTTGCCCCACAATGGTGTTCTCTCACAATCCTGAACCCCAGAAGCCTGACACCAGAGCCAGGAGGGCTGCGTTCCTTCTGGAGAATTCCAAGGATGGATAAAGGTCCATTTCCTTGAGGTTTTTAGTTTCTGGAAGCTGCTGGCTTTCCTTGACTTATAGCCACATCCCTCCTCTCTGATTCCATCCTCACATCCCCTTCTTGCTCTGATCTTCCCCAGCTTATGAAGACCCTTGTAGTTACACTGGTCTCACCCAGACAATCCAAGATACTCTCCCCCCTCTCAAAATCCTTAATATGATATCGCAAAATCCTAACTTTGCATCTGCAAAATCCCCTTTGCCTTGTAAAGTATCTACAGGTTCTAAAAATCAGGACATGGACATCTTGTAGGGTGAGGGGCGGGTGTTAGTAGCTGTACAGCCTCCAAATGGAGAGCCAGCACAGCTTGTCTGCCCTGCGCACACTATGACCTTGTGAAGAGGCCGTGTGATTCTGCATCATCAAAAGAAAACTCAAACTCTGCATGTTTCCAGTGAAAAGGTCCTCCAAGAAGTTCTGACAACTTCACCAGTGATACAGCTACTCGTGTAGCTGGGGTGAGATGTGAGTTTCTCTGTTCAGTTGCTCAGTCGTGTCTGACTCTTTGAGACCCCATGAATCGCAGCACGCCAGGCCTTCCTGTCCATCACCAACTCCTGGAGTTCACTCAGACTCACGTCCATCAAGTTGGTGATGCCATCCAGCCATCTCATCCTCTGTCGTCCCCTTCTCCTCCTGCCCCCAATCCCTCCAGCATCAGAGTCTTTTCCAATGAGTCAACTCTTTGCATATGGTGGCCAAAGTATTGGAGTTTCAGCTTTAGCATCAGTCCTTCCAAAGAACACCCAGGACTGATCTCCTTTAGAGTGAACTGGTTGGATCTCCTTGCAGTCCAAGGGACTCTCAAGAGTCTGCTCCAACACCACAGTTCAAAAGCATCAATTCTTCGGCACTCAGCTTTCTTCACAGTCCAACTCTCACATCCATACATGACCACTGGAAAAACCATGGCCTTGACTAGATGGACCTTTGTTGGCAAAGTAATGTCTCTGCTTTTGAATATGCTGTCTAGGTTGGTCATAACTTTCCTTCCAAGGAGTGAAAGTGAAAGTGAAGTCGCTCAGTCGTGTCCGACTCTTTGCAACCCCATGGACTGTAGCCTACCACACTCCTCTGTCCATGGGATTTTCCAGGCAACAGTACTGGAGTGGGTTGCCATTTCCTTCTCCAGAGGATCTTCCCGACCCAGGGATCGAACCTGAGTCTCCCGCATTGTAGACAGACGCTTTACCATCTGAGCCACGAGGGAAGTTTCTCTCTTACTTCCAAAGAGTAAGCGTCTTTTAATTTCCTGGCTGCAACCACCATCTGCAGTGATTCTGGAGTTTCTCTGTTAGGAGATCCTATTACTGCTCAGAAAAGGTTTGCCTTCCTGGACTCTTCCTGTTGCCCTTTCCCAGACCCCATAAAGCTCCCACCAGCCAGGTCCCCTGCCCAGAGGAGAAACTATTTGGCTAGAAGTGGGGGACACAACCCATGTGTCTGTCAGAACCATTCTTGGCAGAGAAAGAGGCTAAGATTGTCAACGAGTCCTTATAGGAATTTGTCATTGAGAGGAGGCCCGCGTGATATTAGGGCAGAAAGACCAGGTAACAAGCACATCTCTGAATGCCTGGAGAAGGGGTTTAGCGGGACCCTACTCAGCCCTAGAAGGCTGCTCATTTCATAGTTTTATAAACGCCCCATGGCAAGTGCACAGTGAATGTGTCTAAGTTTAAATAACATTAGATCACTCTCTTAGTGAAAGGGCAGCTGTCTGGTCCACGACTCTTTGGGAGCTGTTATTTCCACATTTTAAAATCCATTTCCTCTCTAAAAAGACACTGTGTGCCAATCACACAAATATCTGGGTCCCCCCAAAAAAGCCGATTGGCAGAAATGACTTCAAGTATTCAGAAGCAGGAGGATGAAATTTTAAATCTACTCCGTATTAAAAACTGATCAAGATTCCCAAAGAAGGAGAGAAAGAAGTGGGTACAGATATACCACGGCTCTTTTTATAGCCCTGGAGTGTGAGGATGTTAATTAAAGGAATCTCAGAACCCGAGATGATCTGGAAAAGGAAGGAGCAAGAATTTAATTTTAGGTGTGTTTCATCAGGTTTAAAAAAAAAGAAGTTTCACTCGTTACTTGCAGCAATTCTCAGGAATTTCATGGGCCCACAGAAACGCTCCGGTTGAAACTGTAAAGTGAGGACCGAGTTCATGGCAATCTCTCACCCCGCAGAGGTCGCTCACAGTGAAGCACAAATCAGCAGATCTCGGAGCATTAAATGGGCGTAACAAAGTGCTAGGCAGCATTTGTTTGGTATGCTTCAAAAACCGGCACTCACCCATTTTTTAAAACGGAAGCTAAAAAAAAGAAAAAAGAAAAACAAACCACCAGTAGAACTTATCAGTTGTTCACACTGGCTCAGGAAGAAGGTACCCAAGGCCAGCCTTGGCGCGTTTCTCCGCGTCCCCCCAGAACCCTCACGTCCCTCTCCTTCACTTCGGGAAGTAAGGGGAGAAACATGCAGGGGAGACCTGCTGGCCCCCCCTTCCCGGGGCCCCGCTCTCCACGCGCTCCCACACGGGCTCCTGGCCCCTCTGCGCCCTGCAGGAGAGGCCTTGCTACCGCTGTGCTGCCGGGACAGGTGCAGAGTCACGGGGTAGTTAAGCGACTCGACCACCAGCGCTTAGTGAGGAGGGGCGCTGCGCCCTGCCTCCAGGCTCCAGCCGTTTGCACTCTGTCACCTTAGAACGCCAGAGAAGTGGGCATAAAACGCATCCAAGGGAATCCCGGCGGAGTGCAGCCGCCCCCGACGGGGAGGCGCGCCCCCGACGGGGAGGCGCGCCCCCGGCGTGCTGGGTCTCTGCTCCTGTGTCAGCTGGGGCCCGTTCCCTGAGGGACTTTAAGCGGTTCGTGGTCCTAGCAGCCGCGGTTCTTGAGCTGCAGGCAGCAGAAACCTACTCCTGCCGTCTGCAGCGAAGGGCTACCGAGAAGTCGCAGCATCAGCGAGAGGCCTCGGGGAGCTCTTGTCACTCAAACGTCCCACACCAGCCAGCGTCTCAAACACAGCATCTCCGTTCGTAACTTTAGCAAATCTTCCCAAACATCGTTATCAGTGCTTTGTACGGATTAACTCTCTTCGTTCCTCGCAACTCTGTTGCTGTCCTTACTATATCCGTCTTAAGCACCCAAAGGGATCGTAAGTGTCCAAGGTGAACTACGGGAAGTTGTCTTAGGAGTTAACCTTGAACATCCCAGGGCCACCTACCCTCTGCACCCTCATTCTGCCTGGCTCTCTCATGGCCTGCCTGCCTCTGGTTCCTTGCTACGGCCTGGATCCTGTCTCACTTAGGGATTTATGTACCACAGTCAGAGACATTTTGCTTCCACCACTGGATCCCCAGGGCACAGTAAGCACAGAAAATAGAGCGAGTCAATTCTGTTTTCAATGATTGAATGACATAATGTGCGTTTTGTCTGTTTTTCCAGAGCAGATTTATTATGCCGGCCCTATCAATAATCCTGGATTTGAAATTCCCGAGGTAAGGGTTTGGTTTGCTGTTTTATTTTGTTCCTTAATTATTGTATCGAGCAGTTTCTTAAAGAAAGAAGTTGGGTGGGGGAGAGACAGCAGAGGAGGAGGAGAGGGAATTAAACTAAAACCTTCAAGTTTTTGCATCACCTTTCACTGAGAAGACCCTTTCTGGGTGAAGCTGTTACTTCATTATGGGCACTTGCTAATTAAAGCATGATGCATGGGTTTTGGGGTTTTGGGGTTTAACATTTTTGTCTGACGGGACCCTGGGGCACCTCTTGTGGAGACAGCGCCCCTAGAGAGGGGCTCTGGGGCCCTGTCCTGCTGGAGGACTCTGCCCAGGGCCCTCCACGTGGCCAGACTGTTAGAGGCGAGGCAGGCAGCCACAGGCAGGCCGGCCAGAAAGCACTAAGCTCCCCAGTTACTGTGCTTGCTCAGTACTCACAAGCTCTCACCCCATAAATAAAATGTCCACACCTTGCACCTTCACTATTTTTCCAACAATTCCATTTTATTTAAAATACCATTACTTTATGAAATAGCTGAACTCCAGTGACTTGGACATAGCGATCCATTCTCAATAGCTACTCCTGTGGTTTCATTTTTTGGCTTTCAATTTCATCCTTTTCATCTTCCAAAGCCTGAGTATGACTCTAGAAGAGGAGCTCCTTCTCCATAAAGAATCTCTTGAACTTGTTTCATCCCCCAGGGTGTGTTCCCTTTCTGTCCCAGCCTCTGCATTCCTCCGTTTCAAGCTGTCAAGTCTCCAGACCATCTCGGTCTTTCTCCAGCGATGCTCTGGCAGCTGGGGCAGGTCCGGCTTTCCAGAGTCTTCTCCTCAAGCCTTTCAGGGTAACACGCAAGTTGTGCAAACTCTCTTCCCTTCTAGGATGTGAGACCAAATTTCTCCCACAAGGTTTTTGCTTTAAATCTTTGCTATTTGAATTCTTTTTCTTTCTCCATTTTTTCTGCAGATTCTTCCCATGCACCCCCAATCCATCAACTCGAAATTGGCAAGCAATTAATTTTTGGTTTGCATTATTGACTTTTAAAAAAGCAGTTACTCTTAGCAACTGCAATGAAATAGAAAGAACTTAAAAGCCATAGGATCGCTCTGAAAGAAATGAAGCCCAGATGTAACGAGGTTTATTGCATCCACGTAGGCTATGTGGGTGAATGCATTACCCGCATCCACGGCCCACTAACGATGTTCCTTGAGATGTTGCCCAGTGTGAGGCTAAGACACTGGTCAGGTTGCCTGCCCCCGCCTGCCTGTTTAAGCATCCGCAGAAGCCCTCTGCACGGTCCTCCTACCTCTTCAAGACTTTCTGGGCTCATGGAGCAGGAACCTGGCCAGTCCTGACCCCTGAGCCAGGCCTGCAGGGGACAGAACCAGAGCGGATACGTGTGACCCATCACATGAGCCACACAGGCAGCTGGAGGCCTTAATCCCAACCTGGGCTCCCCTGCTGGCCCTGTCTCTTATACACATCTAGATGTNAAATGGCAACCCACTCCAGTACTCTTGCCTGGAAAATCCCACGGACAGAGGAGCCTGGTAGGCTACAGTCTAAGGGGTTGAAAAGAGTCGGACACAACTGAATGACTTCACTTTCACTTTCTTTCTTTCTTACTACAGTTTACAGTGTATTAGGTATTATGAGTAATATAAAGATAATATAAACTATACAGAAGGATTAATGTAGGTCATATGTAAATATTATGCCATTTTATATAAGGAACTTGAGCATTATGGATTTTGGTATCTGTGGGGTCCTGGGACAAGTACCCTGCAGGTACCGAGGAATGACTGTACCTCAATCTCTGTATGGTAAGACCCTAGAATGAGTACTTCAATACAGAAGACATGAAGCTGAAGAATACCAGGCATATACTAGTAGCAGTTAGATCTTGGTGCCCACTGTGGCTTGAGAAGAATGGACAAGGGGGAGAAAAAGAGGAGTTTAAATTATAGAAATGGGAAGAAGAGTAGATGGTGAAGAGTTTTAGATTCTATAGATTAATAAACTGTACTGAGGGCAGGAGTGGAAGTAGGGTTGGAAAGAAGCTATTGAAATAATTCAGGTGAAACATGTTAGTACCTGAATCTAGGTTGATAGCAGTGGAGATACTTAAAAGTAGTCAGAGTCTAAATGAATTGTGAAGGTAGACTGGGATGTGGGGGATTTTTGACCAAGCAACTGGAAGGACAGAGCTGAAATGGGGAAGGCTCTGAGTGGGGCATGCTTGGGCAGGCCAAGTTTGATATGCTGTTTTAGTTATCCAAGTGGAGTTGTGGAGTAGATAATGATATGAATCCAGGGAAGTTTAGGAAAGAGTTCCAGACAGAGGACATAAAACTTGAAGTTCTTGACATCTAGGTGGTATTTTAAACCATGACTATGAATTCACTGGAAGAGTGAGGGTAGATAAAGAAATCCAAGAAGAGAACCTATTATAGCTTAGGAGTCTATAAAAGAGACTAAGAAGAAGCAACTACTTAGCTAGAGGGGAAAAAAATAGCAGGAGTTTGTGGTGTTCTGGTAGCCAAGAAAATATCATTTTTGAGGAGGAAAGATAAATTAACCACATTTAATGCTGCTATTAAATCAAATTAGATGAGCATTGAGAACTGACCATTGGTGATGGACAGGGAGGCCTGGCGTGCTGCAATTCATGCGGTCGCAAAGAGTCGGACACGACTGAGTNGTAGCCAAGAAAATATCATTTTTGAGGAGGAAAGATAAATTAACCACATTTAATGCTGCTATTAAATCAAATTAGATGAGCATTGAGAACTGACCATTGGTGATGGACAGGGAGGCCTGGCGTGCTGCAATTCATGCGGTCGCAAAGAGTCGGACACGACTGAGTGACTGAACTGAACTGAACTGATGAAGGTCACTAGAAACCTTGACAAAAGTCATTTTGTTGGAATAGAGTGAAAGCCTAAGTGAAGCAGAGTTAGAAGAAGATTGAAAACTGACTATAGATACTTTTTTTTTTTTTTAAGGAGTTTTGGTGTGAAGGCTGCAGAAAATAGAATGCATATCTGAGGATGAAGTGGGAACAGTCCCCATAGGTTTAGCTATATCTTTTCTGTTCATAACTCCAAGGTTACACTTCTTTGTGGCACAGTATAGTCTGTGCCTACATTCTATAACTCTGCATGACTGTGCAGCCTGATCCTGTTTTCTGTACCCAGTGCCTACCTTAGCTCCTGGCAGGCAGACATAATGATATAGGTTTGAGTGAAAAAACAAAATCATTTACCTTTTTAGGATTCTACTTTTAAACCACTTTTTTATTACATTCATACTTTCAGATTTTATATGAAGGGTTCTGCAAATACTTATGCATGGCAACCCACTCCAGTACTCTTGCCTGGAAAATCCAATGCTTGGATAGGCTACAATCTTACGGGGTCACAAAGAGTCGGACACCACTGAGTGACTTCACTTTCACTTTATGTACAAAGCGTAGTATTTAAGTCATAATTTACTTCTTCGAGTGTATTTATCAGTTGCTGTTTTCCCCTTTATTAATTAATACTATGATTTTCTGCTTCCTTTCTTTTTTTACTTCAGTGATGGAGTGCCCAGCAATGGAAACTAGTTCAATTTTTCCCTCAGGAATTAAGAAACATGTGAAAGACAGAAGAATTTCAAAGACTACTAAGTTGAATGTTTCTCTTGCTTCAAAAATAAAAACAAAAATAATAAGTAAGTGTCATTTGTCTTAAAGTATACTCATATTTTTACTTTTTTCAACTCCTTTTATTTGGGGGTGCTTATGATGATTTACTGTCAATTATGACAGCTGAATTATCAGCAGTGAGGCTGGGGGATGGGTGGCCCAAGGCAGCTACCTCCTACACCACAAAGAAAATGCCAAAGTGACATTTCTGAAAAAGAACTTGAAAAAAGTGATGGATTGTCCTTCTCATAGGTTGTAGCATTTGGATGATGGGTAATCTAGGGGTGGCTGGACTATATAGTGTGCTGTAGTGGGTGATTTTATATAACCAGAGCTCATCATGAGGGCACTGAGCACTTTGGAGATGGGGTTTCATGGATTCTGGAGCTAAGATGTTGGAAGGCAAAAAAAGAAGGTGAGGAAAGTTCCCCAAAATAAATTTGCATTACTTCAGAAAATTATCTCAATGATTATCTTCATTTTAGCCTAACTGGCAGAGGATTCCTGCTACTGTAGCATATGTAGAAGGTAATTGTGCCTTGTGAAATAGCCAAGCCTCCTGAGTAAACTTTAATTCATAGTTTTGATCCTTCCAAGGTCTCTAGGACCATCCTTTGTATCAAACCACTTTCTGTAGTGGCAGTTTCCTGTTCTCTTTGACAGGACCACTGCACACCCACTGTTATGAAGGAATACACTGAGTTTGAGGAATGTAACAGCAAAATGTTATTATCCTTTAGCTTCTACAAGTCCCGAACTGGTTCTAGTCTTATCGCCCTTTGATTTGTCAAAGGTGGCTGTCATCAGTGAGATACATTATTGAATGAAAGTGAAATCGCTCAGTTGTGTCCGAATCTTTGCGACCCCACAGACGGTAGCCTACCAGGCTCCTCTGTCCATGGGATTTTTCAGGCAAGAATACTGGAGTGGGCTGCCATTTCCTTTCCCAGGGGACCTTCCCAACCCAGGTATCGAACCCGGGTCTCCTGCATTGCAGACAGATGCTTTACTGTCTGAGAATAGTGGCATGTAAATCAAAATTGTGAAAATATAATTATGCTTTAGGTGTACTAAGGGAACACTGTGTAAGGTGAGCTTTACTAAGGAATTCACAAGTAAATTTCTTTGCTAAAAACAGGAAAGCATTCTGAATTAAATTATATTTACATAGTGCTTGTAAAGAGAAGGGATCAAGTATAGATTTCAATAGATGCATAGAACTAAGAGGGTATTTGAGGTAGGGCTAGAAGGTCCCACAGGGTTTAGATAATCTGTCCAACATTACCGTAAGTATGGCTCCCTTTCACGAGAGGTTTTGAAAAATGGACTTTGGGAGCATTAATATGTTCAGTTCTGGAGCCACAGAAACTGACTAAAATTTTCACAGATTGGCCTAATTTCACAGATCCTCTAATTTCTCTGGGACATCTTTAGTTACAGCTTCTCTATCCTGCCTCCTCATCAAAGATAGGATAGAGCAACAAGTAACAAGATTTAGATTTTGTGACTGATCTAATTATCTGGAATGCTGGAATACTGTGTCTATGGGCTTCCCTGGTAACTCAGCTGGTAAAGAATCTGCCTGCAATGCAGGAGACCCCGGTTCGATTCCTGGGTCAGGAAGTTCCCCTGGAGATGGGATAGGCTACCCATTCTAGGATTCTTGGGCTTCCCTGGTGGCTTAGTCAGTAAAGAATCTGTCTGCAATGTGGGAGACCTGAGTTCGATACATGGGTTGGGAAGATTCCCTAGAGAAGGGCATAGCCACCTACTCCAATATTCTTTCCTGGAGAATCCTCACGGACAGAGGAGCCTGGTGAGCTACAGTCCATGGGGTCAAAAAGAGTCGGACACGACTGAACAACTAAGCACAGAACACACAGCACTGTGTCTATACTAGAGTCCTCTTATTCCTGACTCTATTCACAAACATTCTGCATTTCTCTCAACTTTTATTCAACTTGCATCTAGCTTTTATTTCTTCAGTTCCAAACTCTGGGTACATTTTTTTCAAAACTACATTTGTGTTGTCATTCTCTTCTACCTTCAGCTAAAATTTACAAAGTGAAATCAATTTTGTTCAAAATAGTTCTATTAAGAAATATGAAAATGTATTAAGAATTTCAGTATTAACTCTTACAATTTTTTTTTTTACAGACAATTCTTCTATTTTCAAAATTTCTTTAAAGCATAACAACAGGGCATTAGCTCTAGCTCTTAGTAAAGAGAGAGAGAATTCTCGCATAATTACAACTGAAAAGATGCTATTGCAAAAAGAAGTGGATAAACTGAATTTTGAGAACACATTTCTTCGTCTAAAGCTAAATAATTTGGTATGGAAACTATATTGTGTTTGAATTCTGAAACTGTATTTATTATAGAAGCTCCAAAAATGTTTTTTAAATATGCAATTAATGTAAAAAAGTTATTGAAAGATTGTGCTATATTAATGGACAAACTGTTAACGGGTAATGAAATAGGTGTCTTGAATCTACATTCTGAATGTGTACTTGCTGCTCTGCAAACTAGTATAATACCTTGATCAACATTTGATTGCTTATCATAAGCAAAACTTGATACATTAATATATTTTAAGAAGATTGGACCAATGCAATATGTAAAGCAATTATCCTTCAGTTAAAAATAAATACATTTTAAAAATTAGAAAAGAGAAAGAAAGTTGGCATGCTTTCTCCAGTGAGTTGAAAGGAGGGACGTTCTCTTCAGTGTGTTCCCTCAACGGCAGCTTTCCACTGGCTACAAGCCAAGTATCAGCAGATTGAAGACTGTAGTCATTGCTTTCCCTTCCGAATTCCAACTCTGTCCACAGATAGGGCAGTAAGAGCCAGTGCTCAGCTAGGTTACAACAGTTAACTCTTAACTCCATAGTGAGTAGAAATTAGTTTAAAAAGGAAAAAAGACTTACTGTACTTATTGGAGGTGAAATTCCTATGACTGACAGCCTATGGTCACTTGCCACATGATATATTATTATGAGAAGATTGAAAAATGTAAGAAGGGACTTCCCTGGTTGTCCAGTGGTTAAGACTCCACATTTCCAATGCAGGGGGTGCGAGTTTGATCCCTGGTCAGAAAATTAAAATCCCACATTCCATGTGGTATGGCAAAAAAAAAGGGAAATTTTATAGTTGATAGCTCAAAAGCATTCAGAATATATGTGTGTGTCTGTATGTATGTGCCTGTGTCTATTTGAACTATACAGTGTAACACCTTTTTAGCTCAGTGTGATCTCCGTATTTTTTAAGTCTTTTCAACTGATGGTATTCATAAAAATATAGTAAACTCAAAATTTTAAGTGATTAAAAAGGTCTTTATTTCAGAATAAGAAGCTTATAGAAATAGAAGCACTCATGAACAATAACTTGATAACTGCAATTGAGATGAGCACTCTTTCTGAGGTAAGTAGAATTTATGCTACGTAGTGCAATATTTTTTAACATTACTGAAGATAACTAAGATTAGTTACGTAGCATCAAGGTTAGATTCATATCTTAAACTTTGTACAAAGGAATGGAGATAATGCTAATTTTAATTGGCTGACAGCAGACTTATTCGATATAATTGGTTATTAAAATTCTTGTGTAAAAATGAACTTCTGATTACAAGTAACACAAGACTAGACAGCTCAATGGAACACAGGATTAAACAAACTCAAAAACATAAAAGATATTAGTAGAAAAGTAGTATTTCAAATTAGAGAAGAATTGGTATTATTTTAGAAGATAGACACAATTGAAAAACTCTTAGGGAAAAAAGTAGAGGTAGATCCTAGAGCCCCATGTTGTTCAAGGATTAATTGAATATGTAGAAATATTGTGTATGCATGGGTATACATGGGTGTATGCATGGGTATACACGTGTGTATTTATTCATAGGCATAGAATAAAGTTTGGCAGGTTATATACCAAAATACTAATAGTGATTATCTTTGTATAGCGTGATTAAGGATGAACTGTGTTTAACCTTATCATTTTATTATTCTCATTAAACTACTGCAGGCTGAACACAAGAATTGTTCCATTACTATTAATATCCTTGTATAATTTGGTACTTTAAAGACAAACATGGTTTAATGAGATTAGAAATTTCATTCATTTTCATTTTCTTTGTTCTTTTCAAAAATAGTTCCATCAGAGTCCCTTTCTACTGCCAAGTACCAAGAAGAAACGGGTTAGTCAGCAGTGCAAGCTGACACGTCTTCCATTTGCAAGGTAATTGCTTCACAACTTGTTTAAATATTGACTTGTACACTTATGCCTGAATTGGACTTTGAGTAGTTTTTATTTGGACTGCTTCCTGAAACAGAAAAACATTTAAAAATAAATAATGACATACTCATCAATATTGTACCAGTGAAAGAAATTAAAGATATCATCTAATGGAATTCAGTTTTAAACTTTGAAATAATGTTCAGCTTTCCTATAGTTTCTGGAGAGGAAAGTGGCACAGGTACACCTTGAGTTACCTGGGTTTGAATTACAGCGTTTGAGAGCACTTAGATTTTCATGTAACAGTCATTGTCTGTGTGTGTCATACAGTGTTCAGGTTGCCTATTAAGGCAGAAATGAGATGGTTTGCGGTATCTTGCTACAGTAGGTTGTATTTGGTCATCTGTAGAATCCTGCTATTCTTCAGTTCCTTCTTTTCCTCCAGGTCACCACTAGTCGCATGTTTTTTGTTGGATATATCTGATAACTATTTCTACCTTTACTATCTTGCATACTACTCAGACTTTAACTTTCGTCATTACTATCCACCTGACCAAAGTTCCCACTTCTTGAATAATTTGATTATAATCTTAGTATCCTTGTCTGGAGAATTCCATGGACAGAGGAACCTGGAGGGTTACAGTCCATGGGATCACAGAGTTGGACACGACTGAGTGACAAACACTTTCACTTTTCACTATCTTAGTAAATACCCTATTTCAAACCTGTCACTTTTAAAGACAGTTATTGAGGTCCAGAGAGTTTAAATGACTCAGTGAGTTAATAGCATTGATCAGAATGGTCTTGTCTCTTTTAAACAGTGTTCTTCTGTTACATAAATTACAGGTTTAATGCATTTATTCAAGTGTACAAGTAAATGCACCTATGTATTGAAGTGGTACCTGTACCATAGTAAAAAAAAACAATGCTTATATCTATTATATCATTTTCTATTCATTCCACTTTGTGCCATTGTTCTCTCTTTTTTGTACTGGTGCCACACTGCACCTGTACATTTTAATTAGTTTTTAAATGGTACATTTTATTGTCTTGTAGGTGCGCAGTTCTTTTTCAAGAAAATCTTGACTGTTATTATACTTGCATTATTTCATATAAATTTATGAATTAAGTGTTAACTTTCCCTCCAGAAAATTATTTTTTTAAGTCAACTTTTGTTTGAAGTATAATATATATTTTTTAAAAGTGCAAAAATCTTTAGAGAATGGTGAATGTTCACAGTGAACACTGTGGTATAACCAATACTCAGACCAAGAAACAGAATATTGCCAACACCTCAGATACCCTTGTGCCCCTTGCCAGTCACTACTCACTACCCACCCAAGGATAAATATTATACTGACTTTTTACATTGTAGATTAATTAATTTTGCCTAGCTTTGGATTTCATATAATGAAATCATACAGGATATATGATTTTTGTATCCGACTTCTTTAGCTCAGCATTATGTCTGTGAGATTCATCCATATTGTCCTATGTAGTTGTAGATCAGTCTTTCTTATTGCTGTGTAGTGTGCCATTGCATGATCTTTCCATAATGTTTTCCTCCTTCTGGTTCTTTTTATTATTGTTAGTTTTGGTTTCTTATAAGTAATTTTGCTGTGTTTCTGCCTTTTGATTAATATATGTACACATTTTTTAGGTATATATTTAGAATTGCTGGAGTTTAATATATTTGGCTTTGGAATAATCTATTAAACAATTTTCTATAGGGATTATACCAATTTATATTTCTAGCAGCAATATATGAGACTTTTTATTGTTATGTGTCTCCAACAACACTTGTTATTGTCCATCTTTTTCATTTTAGTCATGTGGGGAGTGTTATAGGTATTACACTGAAGTTTTAATTTCCCTGATAATTAATGAAGTTAAGCATCTGTTTATATGTTTATTTTCTTTCTATCAGGTTATCTTTTTTTTTTTAAACAGGTTTGTAATCTTTCTATACACCATGTGTAAATCCTTTCTGCATTTCAAATGTTTTTTACCCTGTGGCTTGCCTCTTTACTCTCTTAGTGGTATCTTTGGATGAATCCAATTTATATGTGTATATCTATTTGCGCAAAATTTGAGACTCCCCTCTCCACTTGTCCTGTTATTTCTCTCATCACACACACTTTACAGCAGTTGTAGTTGTCCTGAATTCTGACCTTGAACTAATACGAACAAAACTAGATTTCTAACTTTTAGAAAATGTGGAACTGAGGTTTGTAAACAGTGGGAAGCTTGTTCTTTTTCCAAGTGCCAACCTCTCTTCTGTATCTAGTTGCTTTATATAGACTCTGCAGTGACTTCGGGTAGTTTTTTATATTTCTTCTAGAATTTATAGCTTTTATACGGTATCAAATTTATAGTTTGATACGGTTGATTCAATAGTAACTATTTAGCCATTTCATGAAGCAGAACCTCTCCTCTGTTTATTTTTGCTAACTTGTTTCTTTAAGTGGTATAGACATTTCCTCCCAATAGTTATTCTATTAATAGTTGCCTTTAAATATTTAACAAATATTTTCTATTTATTTTATCATCATCAGTAATTTTTAAATATCTATAATTTGGCATATAAGGCAAAATCTTTATCGTTGGAGTCTATTACTCTTTATTCTTTGAATTCAAAACAGTCATTTTGTCTAATTGGGGCTTCCCAGGTGGTGCTAGTGGTAAAGAACCTGCCGGTCAATGCTGGAGACATAAGAGACACAGGTTTGATTCTGCATCTGGAGGAGGGCATGGCAACCCACCCCAGGATTTTTGCTTGGAGAATGCTGTGGACAGAGAAACCTGGCAAGCTGCAGTCCATAGGGTTGCAGAGTCAGACGCAACTGGAGGGACGTAGCATGCATACACTCACACACGCTTTATTCTTTGAATTTGAAACATTTTGTCTAATTATTTCTGTAGCTTTCTGTATTTTCCCCCCATAGATTTAATTACTCTAGAAATATGGCTTTAGTTTACATGGATACCTTTTGGAAACAGCAAATCTTACAGCACACAAAACTTTACATACGATTGTACAGGAAGAATTTGGGGTTTTCCATAGAATTAATTACAGGAAAATTATAAATATATACATGAATATTTTTAAGTATGTTTGAACTTTATTCATTTCATTAGTAGTATTATCCTAATAGCTCAACCAGGGATTATATCATTTATCTCCTTTTGGAACCATTGGAGAAAAGAGGATAAGAAGCATTCCTGTTTTATTCCAAGTTCTGTTCTATTAGAAACTACCTCTTTCCTTCCTATAATTGCCTTCATTGAATGCAAAATGGTACCAAGGTGTGTTTGTGGATGGCTCTTAAATAAATGGAGTGTAGAAACAACTATCCATGTAATTTTCTAAATAATTCTTATAAAATACAAAATTGCCCATTCATTCTTACTTGCCCTTAGGGTTCCATTAACTTCAAATGACGATGATGATGAAGATAAAGGGAAAATACAGTGTGATGACAGCACCATATCGAAGATATCACCTGATAGTCCCTCTTTGGTATCAGCAAGACCAGTATCAACTCAGAATAATCTGAGATTGCTATTTGTTAAAGAAAATGATCAGAATGTTTGTAGTGTAAATGATTCAAAACATGTTTCTTCTATTGTTGATATACTTCCCAAAGGTGAGATATTTTTAAAGTTCACTTTGAGTATCAGTATTAAATAGTTAACATTCATCAGATTTTCTTCTTGAGGGCTATCATGTATAAACAGTTAATAAGTTAGATTTCTTATGTTACAGATTTACTAACTTATACCATTTAAAATTTCTGGTGAAAAACTTAATTTAAAAGTAAATGCTGACAAATGTGAGGTCGACAGTGGCTAATACTATTACTTTGGAAACAGTATTTAGAAATGAACTGGCCTAAGAGCTTTTTATGGTATCTTAGCTTATGAATTAAAAGTATGTTATTTAGTTACATCCTTTCCTTTTCATAGATATGAAAATTGAGACTTTAGATAGGTGTAGTGACTTTTTCAAGATCATAACCAGNAACAGTATTTAGAAATGAACTGGCCTAAGAGCTTTTTATGGTATCTTAGCTTATGAATTAAAAGTATGTTATTTAGTTACATCCTTTCCTTTTCATAGATATGAAAATTGAGACTTTAGATAGGTGTAGTGACTTTTTCAAGATCATAACCAGTACTGGTAAAGCAAAAACTTGAGCCTGGGTAATGATTGAGCAAGAAAAAATGGTGACACATATTTTTATGGTTTTTAAAATCATAATCCTGTGATGTAGTCTGGGTTATATATTTGACATAGAATTTCAGATTGGCCTATGGGACCATAGCTATATTGAGTTTGGAGTTTGAATTATTTTCCATTCTAAAAATGTATGTGAATGTGTGTATATAATTTTATAAATTTTAGCTGCTTGCTAATAACATTTTGACAATAAGCCTTATTTGAGTTATCACTGTTATTTGGGTTCATTTGCTGGCCTCCTCCCACTTAGAAACTTACATTAATGTTCATGGTTTTACTGCTGGCTATTCTCCACTCTACACTTGAGGCCAAGGCAGAGTGAATTCCCAGTATATATTTTCTGTTGATAGAAATGTAAAATCTGACTTAATGCCTACTCCAGTCGGTTCTACTTTATTTTTTATCAGCATAGATTCTTCATGATGTAAGTTATCTAAACAATGCATTGTCAAAAATCATTTCTCTGAAAGCAATAAATTGCTTGTTACTACTTATTTCTGAATTTTGTTTCTCTTTATTTTACAGAAAACCTTTCTCACTCAGACCAAAATTCTAGGAGCTCTCTAACAAGTGAGAAGAAAAATGCCCAGGCGATTAGCCACAAAAAAGAGAAGTCATCTCCTAGTAATGTGACTAAAAGGAAAAAACGTGTTTCATCTTGGGAGTCAGATAATCCTGCAGACACTCCCTATGTAACAGATTTAGATCAACAACAGGTTTCAAGTCCAATATTAAATTGGAATAATGAGATAAAAGATTATACTAATGAAACAAATACAGTGCAGAGAAACATACTATGCCTTCCTGCCTCATCTGAGTCTGCAAGTGAACCTCCTACGAAAGGCATGGATCCACTTCAGGGTAATGATTTTGAGCTGCAGAAAACTGTGTATGATGCTGACATGGATTTAACTGCTAGTGAAGTCAGCAAAATTATTACAGTTTCAACAGGCACTAAGAAGAAAAGAAAGAAAAATCCAGATGATTGTGGAACGAAAACTTTCAGAAAAGTGAAAGATCCAAGCTCTGAAAAAAAGAGAGAAAGATCAAAGAGACAATTTAAAAATTGTTCAGGTGCAAATATTGAGGAAAAAACTGAAAATAGACCAGAAGGAAAATCTGTTGACCTGGATGTTGAAGGGGATTCAAGAGATCCAAATTTTATCTTCAGTACTGAACAGTTGACTCAGTTGAACACACTGAAGAAAATAACCCTTCCTAATAGCTTTGATCAGGGTGACAAACAAAGTAGGCAGTGTAACAAAAAGAAGGAAAGAATTCATGTAACAGATGAGCAAGAGGAAACATACTGTTTCTCCCAAAGTTCAGATAAATTCCCACAGGATAGTAAATTTGATTTGTGTCTGAGTTCTCTAGCTTGTAAGAAGAGTAAAGCTTCCAGACAGACATTTGTGATTCATCTGTTAGAAAAAGATAACCTATTCCCAAACCAAAAGGTTCAAGAAACCACCTCTGAAAACCTAGGTGTCACAAATGAATTTCAAACAGCTTATCTTTCCAACAAAGGTAATCCAAAGTTATGTGATGATGAGACCCAAAATATGTTTGATTTGAAAAAGCATGTCACTGATACACAACCCACTCAGCAAAATGAATCAAAAATAAATAAGGTTTGGCAGAAAATAAATCGGAAAACAGAAATTATTTCTAAAATGAACCAAATACTTGGGGATAATACTAAAGACATGCAAGGCCCAGAAAAAGGTAACTATTCCTTCCAAACCCAAGAGAATAAAGAAACCATCTCTAGAAACCTAGTTGTTTCAAGTGAGTTTCAGAAAGCTGTTCTTTCCACTGTCAATAATGGAAACCTGTGTGATTGTGAAACCCAGAATGTGTTGGGTTTGCAAAAGCAGATCACCGACGCATACCCTGTGCAGCAAAATGAAACAAGAATTAATAAGACTCTTAGGCAGAAAGTAAATCGGAAGACAGAAATAATTTCCACAGTGAATCATTTAGATAACACAAGTGCATATTGCCCAGAAAGGGGTAAAGAAATCATCCTTGAAAACCTAGTGGATACACATGAGTTTCAAACACCCAGTCTTTCTTCCAAAGACAACAGAGACCTATATGATTATGACACTCACAGTGTTTTGGGGGTGAAAATGTATGTTCATGATATACAACCTGCTTGTCAGAATGAATCAAAAATAGATAAGAAGCTTAGGCAAAAGGTATGTCGGAAGACAAAAATCATTTCTGAAGTCAACCAAATATATAAGAGTGATGACAAAGGCAGGCATGACCCAGAAAAAGATAACATGCTTTCTCTAATCCAAAAAGATACGGAAATCATCCCTGAAAACCTGGAAGACACAAATGAGTTTCAGATAGTTGACCCTTCCCCCGGAGTTAATAGGAACCTATGTGATTATGAGACTCAAAACCTTTTAGGGGTGAAAAAGCGTGTTAGTGATACTGGGAAGCAAAAGGAATCAAAAATAAATAAGAGACCCAGGCAGAAAGTAAGTCGGAAGACAGAAATAATTTTGGAAATGAACAGAAAAAATGAGTTTAACAATAAAGGTATATGTGACCCAGAAAAAGGTGACTTCTCCCTAACCCCAAATAATGAAGAAACCATTTCTGAAAACCTAAAAGTCACACAAGAATTTCAGACAATGTATCTTTCCACCAAAGATGATGGACATTTATATAATTATAAGACCCAGAATATGTTGGAGTTGACAAAGCGTGTCACTGATAAGCAACCTACTCAGCAGAATAAATCAAAAATAAATAACCTTAAGCAGAAGCAGAAAGTAAATCGGAAGACAGATATAATTTCGGAAATGTGCCAGATATATGAGGATAATGATAAAGATGTGCATGGCCAAGAAAGCTGTACAAAAAANTGCTGTAAAGTAGATGGCAGAATCTTTTAGAAATAGGACTAGGATCTGAGATGTTAGGTGCCTTGGGTTGGGGACTTGTGCTTGTGAGGGCATTGCACCCTCCTCCCCCCACCGTCGTCGTCTCTGTTTCCCCTCGCCCAGGCTTCACAAGGGCTGTGGTGCCGGCTGCAATAGCGGCGGGAACGTGGATGACTCGGACTGTGGCGGAGGTGGTGGCTTGACCTCCCTCAGCAATAACCCCCCCTTGGCACAACCCACACCTGAGAACACAGCAGGTGAGCCAGCAAGGCCTGGTTGAGCCGGTGAGTGGGAAAGGCAGCCTAGTGACTGAAGTCTGCCCTCTTATCTGTCTCCCACAGGCGCTGGGGACCAGCCCCTCCCACCAGGCCCTGCCTGGGGCCCGAGGCCCTCCCTGAGCGGCTCTGGTGATGGGCGCCCCCCTCCTCTGCTGCAGTGGCCACCCCCTCGGCTCCCTGGACCATCCCCCGCTTCACCGGCCCCCGCTGAGGTTCCCAGGCCCTCAAGGCCCCCTGGCCCTGGTCTCCTAAGTTCTGAGGGTCCCAGTGGGAAGTGGAGCCTGGGGGGTCGGAAGGGACTAGGGGGATCCGAGGGGGAGCCAGCCTCAGGGAGCCCTAAAGGAAGCACCCCCAAATCTCAGGTAAGGTTTTTCCAGCGGGGTCAGGTCTGGGCACCTCAGGTCTGGTCTCCCACCACCAACCTGTCTCCCTTCCCTCAGGCGCCGCTAGACCTCAGCCTCAGCCCGGACATCAGCACTGAAGCCTCGCCCCCCAGAACAGTGCAGGACATTCCTTGCTTGGACAGCAGTGCTCCTGAGAGTGGCACGCCCACCGGGGCCCTGGGCGACTGGCCTGCCCCTGCAGAGGAGCGAGAGAGCCCAGCGGCTCAGCCCCTGCTGGAGCATCAGTACTGAGTGGCCTGGCGACCTCTGGGCCTCAGCCCTGTCTTTGAGAACTTGGACCCCGGCCTCTGNCGCCCACCGGGGCCCTGGGCGACTGGCCTGCCCCTGCAGAGGAGCGAGAGAGCCCAGCGGCTCAGCCCCTGCTGGAGCATCAGTACTGAGTGGCCTGGCGACCTCTGGGCCTCAGCCCTGTCTTTGAGAACTTGGACCCCGGCCTCTGGCCCTTTCTGCTGGACCACAGAACCGAGTGGCTTTGGCTTCCACATGTGAACCCTGACCTCTGGCTGCCTTAGCCAGAGCACTGGAACTGAATAGCCCAGACCTCTGACCTTGACCCCTGATCTCTCATCCCTAATCCAGGGCCTGGGCTTCCCAAACTGAGGCAGGCAGCATCCCAGTCGGGCCCTAAGAGCCAAACCCATGGGCTGGTCCCGCTTCAAGCCCATGGCCAGGACTGACTTGGCCCCTCGGCCTGCACCGCCTGCTGGGGTGGCCCTTTGGCCTTGGACTTGGGGCTGAAATGTGGGAAAGGGGGGGGATTCTTTTTTTTTTCTTTTTTTTTTCGTGCTTCGGAGACACCAGAATTAATAACACTATTTTTGATTTTGGTTGGCAGTTTCTTCTATCTGGGGGTGTTTGGGTGGAGGGTGGAGCAGGTGGTCAAGTCAGGGTAGATGAGCACAGAGAGAGGGATGAAGGATGTGGGGCTGGGTTCTGAGGTCAAGGTTAGACCAGGTTGGGACTCAAGTAGGACTGGATCCTCTGCCACAAGTCTGTTCCCTTTTTAAACTTTGACCTTAAGTGTGCAGTTCTGTTTCTCACGCCAAAATGTTCAAAGATTTCTAGTTCCAATGGCAGGTTCCTGCAATTATCAGCCTGACCCTTGCCAGAGCCTTTCTCCGAGCCTCAGTTTCTCCAGTTGTAAATAAGATGACACCTGTCTAAGGCCTTTTAAGAATACACGAGGCTGCGTGTGTAGGGCAGCACTTACAAGTACTCATGAATAGTGGCACTTCTTGAGCACTTGGTCTCCGTGCCCAGGCTGCAGGCCAACACTAGGCGTCCCGGTCTAGCCCCCAAGTTGGTTTGGAAGGCCGGTACACTTGTTCTGGTTTCTCGGCCAAGGGCTGGAAGCCCCACAGTTTCACAGCTTGCCGGGCCGGGCCTGGATCAGGGCAGGCGCTCCGCCTGCGCTCCGCGCTGACCGCGGCCAGGCCTCGAGTCCCCTCCCGCTGCGCTTCCCGCCGCGGAGGACTCCCGGGCCGGCCACGCCTCTCCTCCCCGGCCCCGCCCCCGGCGTGGCCCCGCCCCCAGGCGGAGCCGGCTTAGGGAACCGCCGCTGGAGAGCAGGCAGCTAGCTGGACCCCAGCGCCGGAGGAGGTGGCCGGGTCGGAGCCCCAGAGGTACCGGCGGGAGCGGGGGAGCAGGGGGAGCGGCAGCACTGTGTCGGGCGGGACAGGGGAGGAGGTGGCCTGCCGGTCAGCGAGGGTAGTGTGTGGGTGGTAGGGGTCCTCGCTGAGTTCGCCGCCTGCACCCTCCCAACCTCCCACTGGGCTCTAGTCCCAAGTCAGCACGTCCAGTCCCCTGCCTCTGACTGGTGCCGCCCCCACCTCCTTTGCGTGGATAGCCCGGCCCGGCCTGTGGCGGGTGAGTGGATGCGGCGGTTACCGGCTCCTCTCAGAGAAGCTGGCGACTGTCCGGCTGCTTGCTGGCTGTGTGCTGGGCACCCCTGTTCCGGGGCTCCCTTTCTCTCAGGGCGGCCTCCGACCCAGCTTTTGCACACCGCCCCCCAGTCCCGCGCCTGGCCTGGGAGGAAACATCTGTCGCGCCCCCTGGCAGTAGAAATGGGGTCATGACCTCCAGATGTGCTGGGAAGCGTCCAGAGCCTTCTCCTGGGGCAGCCAGGCCTTCCGGATCTGTGGGAGCAGGCCGGCCCCCTCCTCGCCAGTGACACAGGCCACAAGGAATGTCCTGGCCTCAATGGACCCTGTGTGAAGCTGCTGGGTGGGGGGCAGAGCCCAAGAACACCCCTCAAGGCAGGGCCAGAGCCCAGCCGGAGCTGGGCCAGAGCAAAAAGCAGCCCCCAGCTGTGCACACACAGATACACAGAGCTTGACCTGCACGGAGCGGGGGCCTGCACAGACCCCTGCCTCGTGTCCCCTCCCACCCCATCACACACACACACACCACAGCCCAGGCCCCGGAGCTTGGCCCATGGAGCCAGGGCCTGCATCTGCCACCATACGCTTAACACATGGCCAGCTTCACTTACTTCCCTTTGCTTGCAATCTCCTGGCAGGGTTGGGAAGGGACAGGAAGGGTTAATTAACCCCATTTTGGAGATGAGAGAACAGAGGCTCAGGGTCNAGTTTAGGCCAGCACTTTAAAGTAACTTAATTTTTACAAATTGATAGAAATTTTCCTGGGAAAATATCAATACATTATACTAATAGGCAATATATTTTGAAATGTATTGTTCAACTGGACATCAAAATACGTTACTTCGGACCAGGAATAGCAAGTCCAGAATTAGTTCCCTTGTCAAGATAGAAATTCATCATGTGATTAAATTTACTGTAGTAAAGTTTATTGGGACTGTTATTGGTCCAGTTAGGAAAAAATGAGATCCAAGCCTCACACCATTCACAAAAGTAAATGCCACTTAGAATAAAGATTGAATGTCAAAACCAAAATTATAGATATTAAAATATATATACACATATGTCAGATTAAAAAAAGTTTGCTTGCACTGCATTTTCATTGCAGCACATTGGATCTTCTTCCTGTGACACATGGGGATCATTTGTTGTTCCTTGGGAACTCTTAGTTCTGGCATGTGGGTTTTGAACTTGGAGCCCCTGCATTGGGAGCTCAGGGTCTTATCCTCTGGACCACCAGAGAAGTCCAAGCCCATTTCTCCATCTTGATGGCGAAATCTTTCACTGATTGAGAAATCCACCCCATCACGTGCTCTGCTGGTTCAGAAGAGTTTACTAGGTGAGTTGAGCAGTCACCGCGTGGGCCTCCTGACCTTCCACCATCTCCTGGGTCTCTCTCTCTTGGTCTCTCAGCCCTGCCCCTCACCCTCCTCCCTTACCCATGAGCTGCAGGGTCTTTATCTTTATGACTATGGATGCTCTCCAGTTCCTCTCAGATTTAGGAACCCTAACAGTTCAAAGTGCAGAACAGAACAAGGGACATTGTATGTAGGGAACCAATGCTCCTTAGAAACTATGAATACAACACACAGGAAGGAGGTTTCTATTACTGATCATTATCCTCCCCTGCCTCCTGACACATCAGCCCTGTTTACTGTAGAGGGGCATTTGGGACTGCTGAGGAGGAGGCAGGTGTTCCCACAGCCCTAGATTCTAGATTATAGATTTTAGTGTCTCAAACCAGGGGATGTGGAACCTTTCTGTCACCTCTGTCTGGGTGATCAGACCCTGAGAATTGGGACTGCTTCTGCCCAGGTGCAACTAAAAATTCCTATGCCGGGAGATCAGCTTCACCTTTTATGGGGGAGTGCAGACCTGATATGCTTTTTGTAGCTTGCATTTTTCCCTGATGGTTGGGAAACCTTGAAAAAAATGTGACCTCTGTTTGAGGTGAGACCTTTGCCAGAGTGGATCTGTGGACAGATACGAGTCAGATGCTTTGGATTGCAGTCAGTGCTTTGGGCAGCTAGTTTAAGGAATATTATGTTTGGCATTTTACCCACTATTAACAGTTATTAACACATAATAACTTTATGTGTTATCTCTTTCTTCTTGGGTCAAGCCCAATGCCAAGAAACTATGGGTAAGTTTGTGCCACAGGGAAAGGCCAAGGTGTGCACTTCTTGTGTGGGCTGTTTCAGAACATATAGACTTAAAATATTCTGCTTCTGTAAATATTCCTGTCCCATCTGACAAATCAGATACTTGAAAGGGATGTTTTAAAAAACGCACAGTTGCTTTGTGATAATCAGGAAGAGACCTCAGCATTTTCTCCCTCAGGAGTCTTGGAAAACTCTAGAAAGTAATGATCAGTGACAGTAGCTGATGTAGTAGCTGAGCTCCACATGTACTCATGTGATCTTTACAGCTGATCCATGAAACAGGCCATTTCCCCCATTTTGCAGATGATGAAACTGAGGCACAGAGATGTGAAGCAATCTCCCCAGGCAAGGGGAGGAATCAGGATTGGGAGTCAGGCTATTTGGCATTCACGTTGTTCTTCCTACTCTTGTTAGGGGGTCATGCATGCTAAGTTTTTCAGTCATGTCCGATACTCTGTGACAGTATGGACTGCAGCCCACCAGGCTCCTCCGTCCATGGCATTCTCCAGGCAAGAATACTGGAGTGGGTTGCCATTTCCTTCTTCAAGGGGTCTTCCCGACCCAGGGATCAAACCCAGGTCTCTTAGGTCTCCCTGCATTGACAAGTGGTTTCTTCACCACTGGTGCCACCTGGAAAACCTCGTTAGGGGACACTGTTTGCTTAAAGGTGAAATCTCCCTCTTGCTGTCCCTCAGATAACTTGCCAGTTCTTCCTATCTGGACTGATGTCACTTTGGACAGAGTTGAAAGTGACTAGTATATCACAACCCCTGGCGCTGCTGTCTTCCTTTGTAAATAAACTTGGCTCCCCAGCAAGAGTTCTTTGTGACAAAGTGGGAAGACTGTTTCCGGTGTGTTGCAATGATTTTCCTTTTTGAAAGACAATTTGTCACTTTAAAAGAGGAACATGTCGTGTTTACTCTGGTTTCCAGTTTGCATGCCTCTACCCTTTTCTTATCTGAGCCCCAAACTGTTCTTCAGGTGCCTGAAGGCTGTTCTGTGTGGATGTCCACCATCATCCTGGCTTGTTCCCAGCTGAACTCATCTTTGTTCTCTCTCACCTCTAAAAACAGCTTCCCCGTTCTGCCTGTGACCCCAGTCTTCTTCCAGGCCCCGGCTGGTGAGTCACTCTTGACGCCCTTCTTCCATCATGCTGTCTCCAAGTTATTCTTGTTATATACATCTTAAAAAAAATTTTATTTCACTATGCCATGTCTTCGTTGCAGCATGCAGAATCTTTAGTTCAGTGTATGGAATCTAGTTTCCTGACTATGGATCAAATCTGGGCCCCCTGCTTTGGGAGCTCAGGGTCTTAGCCACTGGACCACCAGGGAAGTCCCCATACATCTTTTTTAATAAACTTGATTTTTTTGGCGAGGAGGGGCTGTGCAGCTTGTGGAGTGTTATTTCCCCGATTAGGGATTGAACTGGGACCCTCTACAGTGGAAGCACGGAGTCCTCACTACAGTTGGTGCATTCCAGCAGCTCTCTGATGAAGCTCACAGCCTATCAATCCATCCTCCACCCCATCCCCAGATGAATCATCACCATCCTGGCAGGCTTCTGAGTACTACATCCCTGCCTTCTAAGAGAAGTCAGCGTTCCTCCTCTCATCATTCAGGACTTCCCCATCCTAGGATGCCCATTAGAGCTCTTCCCAGCTTACCTCCTCATGATATTCTATCAACACAGGCCCTCCACTGCTGGGGGACTGAACACTTAGGTCTACTGAAAGTGATACTGTTGCTTCCTTTTTTTTTTTTTGGCCACACATCACAGTTGGCAGGATTGTAGTTCACTGACCAAGGATTGAACCTGTGCTCCCTGCAGTGGAAGCATGGAGTCCTAACCACTGGACCACCAGGGAATTCCCAAGTGGTGCTACTTAATCACCCCAGGCTGGTCCTGTTCTCCCTGCTTGCTGCACGCATCAAGGCCTCATCAGGTCCTACTTTTCTTCATGAAGCTTCTCCCTTTGCACTCTCCTCCTTCCTGTAACCCTGTTACCAGTGCCATTTCTTTTGGCACATAGAGTGAAGTTTGCAAAGTAGACTGTTTCATGTCTGTGTCTGGACATCTTTACATCTTAGAACTCCGGCCGTGTGCCTTTACCATTTAAAAACAGCCCTTGTCAGGACCAAACCTAGAACTCTCACATAGTGGGCTCTCAGTAATTGCTCATTGAATTGGATTGTCGTTGCCCTCTAGTTATTCTTAGGGGTCCTCCTTTATAGCTAATGACCCTAAAAAGAGGTCTTTCAGAGGAAGACACTACACTTATCTCAATATTACCTCCTTTCTGAGAATGAAAAAATCATTTCTGGAAGTATGGCTGTGAACTTTCCCAGTTCATGTACAGACAGAACTCTACCTCCAATCTCCACATCCCTGAAGCATTTGAGACTTAAATAATTCTATTTATTAGTTAGTATTCTTCTCTCATAGCTCCCTTTTAAGCATTTATTTCTAAGCATGTAACTTGGATGCTGTGTTAGATGTAGGGGCTACTGTGTGGGGAGGACGAGGGCTTTCCTGGGTCTGGCTAGCTGGGTTTGGGTCCTGGTTCCTTCATTTACTAGCTCTATGACCTTGCACGCTTTTTCCTCATTTGTAAAACTGAGGTAGTGAGACTTGCCCGAGGGGCTCTCTTGAGGCTTAGATGAGATGATTCATGTTGCATTCTTTACAAAGTGTCTGGCCCCATCATTAACAGTCTGTTATTTTTAGTTGGGTTGCTGTTTTTGATGATGAATGGTGTGACTTTAACATCATTCTCCAGTCTCATCCTCCACAGTCCAGTGGAATTGGACCAGAAGGAAAAAAAAAAAACAATAGAGGAAGGCGCGTGGTCTTCAACACATGCCACCCTGGACTGTTGGTGGCTAAACTGCTTTCTCTTTTCCCAAAATGATTGAGTAATCATGAGCAGAGATGGCCAACAGGAGGGGCCGGGCAAGTTGTCCAATGTCCATCCTCCCAGCCCATGTGGTTGGGCTACTTAAAAACTTGACGGTGATGCAGAAATGGAAAGAATTAGCTAGGACTAATTCAATCAAGTGTAACTGACCATTTTTTAATGGGCACTTATTATATGCCAGGAACGTTGCTCCCTTCTAGGCTTATAAAGTGTGAATGACATGAACAAAGTCCCTGCCCTTGTGGGACTTTTGAGAGGACGGACAATAAACAAGAAAGTAAATTAATAGATAAAAATCACGCAGACTGACACGGTTAAGGAGAAAATAAAAGGATGGAGCGTTACTGGGGGGAATTTTCTTTAGTGGGCACTCAGGAAAGGCTCCCGAGAAGGGGGCATTTAAACCAATACCTGCAGGATTGGAATGGGCCCTCTTGTTGGGTTGGGAAGGGAAGGGGCTGAGGGAGATGTCAGAGGAAGCAAAAGGCACAAAAGACCTGAGGGGGGAATTTCAGAACTGACCTCATTAGGGCAACTGGACACTATGGCAGAAGAGTCCGTATACAGGAATTGTGCAGATACAGACTTTGTGCTCTGGACAGTGTTTTTCAAACGTTTTCTTCCATCAGTATACTTGAGGGGGCAAGGGATACGCTCTCGGGGGGATACCTTTGGTGGGGTGGGTGATGAGAAGGCTGGGATAAATGTCATTTGAAAAGAGTCCTCCATAGCTTAAATATAACTCACCACAAAGTGAGAAGCGCTGCTCTTGATGATCCACTCAGAAGCCTTGGGATCCAGGACATTTGCATCTCTTAATTTTCAGTAAATGTTGCAGGGTTATGTAGGCACACTGTAGGAACACGGAATCCTGCCTGTTGTTGAGAACACTGGCATGGGCATTTGAGGTTGAGTCACTGTTGAACTGGATCACTGTGTGGCCAATTTAAATAATACTGTGGGTTTTTTTTTTCCCTTTAGTCCTTGGCATGGCATTCAAGGCCTTTTTGAAAAATTTATTTTTCGGCTGTGCTGGGTCCTCTTTGTTTTGTGTGGGCTTTCTTTAGTTGTGGCCAGTGGAGGCCACTCTCGTTGCAGTGCACAGGCTTCCAGGTGTGTGGGCTTCAGTACTTGCGGCACCTGGGCTCGGTACCTGCAGCTCCCGGGCTCTGGAGCACAAGCTCCATAGTTGCGGCTCACGGGCTTAGTTGCTCCTTGGCATGTCGGACCTGTATCCCCTGAGTTGGCGGGCAGATTCTCATCCACTGCACCACTGGGCAAGTCCAATACTGTCTTTTCAATAGAAAAGTTATTCACATTCTTTTGAAGTTATTTAGAAATGCCTTGGGCGATGTCCTTTAAGATTTTAATGAGTATAGATGTCCTTTTGTTAAGAGAGGCAGTGGAGGGGAGAGGAGAGAAGAGCTTCCGGAGTCCTCAGTGTGAGTCGGGACCATACTGTGTGGATGTGGATGGGAGATTAACCTCTCTGGGTTCTGGCTTGGGAAGCTATCCTCTATAAAATAAGACAGATAAGTCTTGCACTGCCTGTCTCACTGACTGTCGTGGGACAGTGCTTTATAAACAGCAGAGTATCAGAAAATAAAATTTACTTTATAAAGTTAAAATTTTTTTGCCTATGATAAGCACATTATAGCCAGGATATAAATCCATGACCATAGAAAAGAACTTTCCACTGCTCATAGGTGACTGATCTCTAGAATAATCCAAAGGAGACTATTTTTATAACTTTTCAATAGGAATGGGCTTTCTAAGTGTGCTGCAAAACTTAGAAGCCATAAGGAAAAAATTGATACAATTCATTACTTAAAAACAGCATAGCAAAACCCATGTAAGCAAAACTAAAGGCAGATTACAAAATGGAAAAATATATATGTTTCATGTTATGTGTTAAGGGTTAATTTCCCTAATACATAAAGAATTACAAATTAATAAGGAAAAGAACAGAACAGTGTAGGAAAATGTCAAAGGACATCAACAAAAAGTCCACGTAAAGTAATTTAATGACTCCTAAACACAGGAAGAATGCTTGACCTCACGCATAATTTTAAAAATACCAATTGAAGTGCATTGAAACATGCTACACTTCACCTACCTGGGGTTGCCAAAAGTAAAAAATTTTGATGACCATCCATGTTAGGGAGGATGTGGGAAAACAGAACGCATACATACGCACTTTGTGAATGTGTATTAGTCCCCTGCAGAGGGCATCTGCCAGAACCTGAGTTAATCATTCACATTGCCTTGCTTGATTCAGTCCACTTAGAGACATTTATCCTTCAGACAAATTTACACGAACTTGCTGAGCACCGTTTCTAATAGCAAAAGAGTATCTGTCAGTGTGGGAGGTGGTGAACTGAATTGTGCTCTGGCTGTGCACAGTGCAATAGTACCCAAAAAGAGAACCAGGGTGCTCTGTGGACAGCTGCGGAGCAGTCTGTGTTAAGAGTGAGGCATGGGAAGTGATGTTAGCGTTTACAGAAAAGGGAGTAGGGGGTAGGAAATAAATAGGAATATATCCTATTTGCAAATGCATAAAATGTCTCTGGAAGGATACCAAAAAATGACTAAGAGGCAGAAGAGAGAAGGAGAATGTTTATTCTTGACCTTTTGGCATTATTTACATTTTGAAACAAGTGTTAAGCTTTAAAAAATATAAAAGTAAAATACAGAGCAAAAAATAGAAAATAGTGGTTGAGGTGGGGATTGATGAGCTGAATGCAGTAAATTCCTCAGCAGTGTGTTTGATCCCCAGATTATCAGACATCTTTAGATGTCCACCAAGTATTATCACTATCTCTGTTTGGTGGTACTCCTTCAAAGAGTTCTTGGTGGATTTGGGAGGTACAGAACTAATGTCCACCTCAATCAGAGGCCATGGAAGGGCCATATAATCCAGCCTTTGGGGATTGGTGCAGCTCCTGAAGTTCAATGGGGGCCATTGTGTTCAAGGTTTATGTACAAAGAATGTGGTAGGTAGAATAACAGCCTCCCCATTGGTCTACATTCTAACCCTTGGAGCCGGTGAACATTTTTCGTTGCATGCCAAAAGGGACTTTGTAGGTATAATTAACTTAAGGGCCTTGATCAATGAGGAGATTATCCTGGGTCATCCAAGTGAGCTTGATACAGTCATGTGCATCCTTAAAAGCAGAGAACCTTTCCCGGCTGTGTTCAGAGGGAGATATGACGGCAGAAGGGTCAGAGAGATGATATGTTGTGGGCTTTGAAGGTGGAGAAAGGTGCCATGAGCCAAGCCTTGGGAACCAGGGGAAGGCAGGAAACAGATCCTCCCCTAGAGCTTCCAGGAGGAACACAGCCCAAGCCCTTGATTTTAACCTGAAGAGATCTGTGTTGGCCTTCTGACCTACAAAACTAAGGTCATAAATTTGTGTGGTTTCAAGCCACTAAGTCAATGGCAGTTTGTTTCAGCAGCAACAGGAAACTAATACAAAGATGATGTAGAAATACCCCAAGGCCTTAGTCAGGGGCTTTTTAGTCTAAGAGGGGAGAGAAGATAAGAACCTAGCCAGTCCTCACTCCAGCCAGTGTGGAAAGTGGTCTGGAGATTTGCAAGGCGCTCTGCACGAGGTGTCTGCGGAGGCCAGGAGAGACCTGGGGAGGAGGTGGCAGTTGGAGGAGATGGCAGTTGGAGTTATGTCGTAAGAGGCACTGCAGCTCCCTCTTTGGGAGCAAGGACTTGGGTGCTGCCTGTGGGGCCTTGAGACAGTCACGTCATTTCTGTGTGCCTCAGTTTTCTAATCTGTAAAGTGGGGATACTAATAATGCCTCCTGAAGGGGCTCTCGTGCTGAGGAAAGGAATGGATGTGTGTAAAGTGCTTGGAGTAGTTCCTGGCCTTTCCAAGGGCTGTGGGAGTGCCTGCAGCTGATGTTTTGTCCTAATGAGGGGAGAGTAAGGCAGGGCCAGGCAGAGAGAGGTTGGGGGGCATCTGGGGACAGCAGGCCTCTTGCTGGGGAGACGAGGAGTGGGCTCTCACCTCAGTGGTGGGCGCACTGGTGAGGAGGCAGCAGAAAATGTGTAGAGTGTGAAGCCAGAAGACGGGGGCCTTGGAAGCTGGGCTGAGGTGGCCGCCTAGTGCCTGAGGGTTTCAGTAGGTAGGGTGACCTCGGGTGCAGTTAGGGCACTGGTCAAGTTTCTTTAAGAGGGGAGGGAGGCTTCGTTTCTGAGCCCTGCCTTCAGAATCTTCTTCCCCCTTCCCCTCGTCGTCTCTGTCTCCTTACCCCGAGCAGCCTGACCTCTAACCATGATGATCACGCCTCATCCCCTGACTCTGACCACTGGGCAACCCTGGAGGTATATCTGGATCAGGGGCCATCACCTAGTACCTGGGCTGGTGGTGGTGTTTAGGCGCTCAGTCATAGTCAGTCTTGCAGCCCCATCGACTGTAGCCTGCCAAGCTCCTCTGTCCGTGGGATTTCCCAGGCAAGAACACCGGAGTAGGTAGCCATTCCCTTCTCCAGGGGATCTTCCTGAACCAGGGATTGGATTCGCATCTTGTGCGCTGCAGACAGATTCTTTACCACTGAGCCACTGGGGAGCCCTGGCACCTGGTGCTAGACCCTAGGACGCAGTGTCTGGGGAGGGAACCCTGTTGACACAGTGGCTCTCCTGGGTCCCTGCAGAGAGAGGAGCAGCAACCCCAACTGTGTGGCTTTGGCAGGTCCCCAGGGGCTGATGGCTGGTCCTGAGGTTGTCTTTCAGAAGCCGACTCCCTTCCGGCCTTGGCCATTTGGGGGCTGTGGCCTCTCAGTATGTAGAATGGCTCTTGTAGAAGAGTCACAGGCTATCTAGTGGAGACAGAGAGCAAACAGGAAATAAAAGCATGTGTGATTTTGACACACAAGCATACGGTAATGTCGGTGACCGGGCTGAGTTGTGATTTGCAATGGCGGTCTTTGGTTAACTACTCCCTGTGAGGCAGCAGCCTGGGCTGTGGTCTCCTTGGTCCTGGGTGGTGGTGAATGGGCAGCTGAGAGCCCTATTTTTTCCTTTCCCTGAGCTGGTTTCCCCATCTGGAGCACCAGATGCACATGGTTTCTGCCTGAGTCGTGTGTGTACTATGTGTGAAGCGCCTGGAATGGGTTGCCTAGTATCTGACAGCTGGAAGACGGTCTGTGAGGGTTCCCTTCCTCCGCCAGGGCTGACAGGTGAGCCTGGTGCCCAGGTGTGCTCCCTGGGTGTGGGCCTGCTTCCTGGGCAGAGGGGCTCAGCTTCGCAGCAAGGCAGAGACTTTGGGCACTGTCGACTTCTCATTAGAGTCACCAGGAGGAGTAAGTGGGGATGTTGCTGTTGTCCAGCTGCCCAGTCCGACTCTCTGAGACCCCCATAGACTGTACAGTCCATGGAATTCTCCAGGCCAGAATACCGGAATGGGTTGCCATTTCCTTCTCCAGGGAATCTTCCCAACCCAGGGATCGAACCCAGGTCTCCCCACATTGCAGGCGGATTCTTTACCAGCTGAGCTATCAGGGAAGCCTAAGAATACTGAGGTGGGTAGCCTATCCCTTCTCCAGGGAACCTTCCCGACCCAGGATTCAACCTGGGGTCTCCTGCACTGGCAGGTGGATTCTTGACCAGCTGAGCTCCCGGGGAAGCCCCATTCATCTAAGAGAGACGTGATCTTGTTAGATCCTGTAAATGAATTCTTTCCTCCCCAAGGCTATAGTGTCACTCACCTTAGGCACTTTTCTTGGTTTGGAGGTTGCTTAACTGGACTTTTCAAGATTGCTTGGCCTGTCTGGTGGGACCTGCAACATCTCTAAATCTCTGGAAAAAATGTGCAGAGGAATTACATGCCTACTGAAAAGGGGCAGATAGTTTAGGCCTTATGTGAATTTAGGCTCTGCCAAACCAATGTGGCTAAGTTCGTAATTTTCCCTTTTTTCCTGAACATTCACATAGCAAAACTCCATCTCCTGCTTTTCTCTACTTTTTCTCACCTCTTAAAGTTTGTTGTTCACGTGTGGCAAAAAAATAAAAACATTGTGAAATCAAGGCTATTGTTGAGTGATAATCAAAATCCTGAAACCCTGAGAACCTATTTGACAAGTAACAAATATAATTTTCCTTTTTCTTTTTAAAATCTTTTTAGACTAAAATAGCTTGCCTGTGGATATTTTCCTTTCTCATAAAGAACTTAATGTTTTTACTGGCTTAGTAGTTTTACATTGGGAGTGAGTGTAATATGGGATGGTGCTGTATGACTTGCTTAAAAATACGATATTCTGAAACACTTGGGCTTTTCCTTGTGACAGTGGCTTGTGGAGAAGTACATAGATTTGGTAACTGTGTGTGTGTATGTGCATATATATAGTTTCCTTTATTACAGTTGTTTTCAGTTTCACAATTGAGTGTTAAGAACCTAGCTTGTGAATGACATGTGATTCTGCTTAAAGTATTTTAAGAAAAAAGATATTCAAGGAAGGGATTGGAAAGCTAATTAAACTAGCAGGAAAAATAAAATAGAAGCCATATGTAGTGAGAAATCAATCAGAAGAATCAGAAAAGCAGTTTATTGTTAATAATGTATTAACCGGGTTGATGAGAGTCCATACCTCACCCTGCCCTCCCTTAGCTGCGAGGATGCTGCCATGTCCATCTCACCTCTGCGAGGCTTTGTACCTGAGATCCTCTTCAGTTCTGAAGAAGACCACGGTCTCAAGTGTTACGATGCCCATACATCAGTGAACACTGGGCTGCCTGTGCTTCCTTAGTGCGGTGCCTGAGTGGCCGAGTGATTTCTGAGCCCTGTTTTCTCCCATGTATTTGTTCAGTCAGTATAAATGTATGTAGAGAACCCATTAATTACCTGGTCCCTTAAGGCAGAGATCTCCCTTTAGGCCAGAGATTCTAAATAAAGAACAGTGTGAGCTGTGTTGTCCCTGAGCCTACAGTTTGGTGGGGAGATAGACATTAACTGAATGCCTAAATGAATAAGGGTAAGAATCTCGCTGAGATCAGAACCACAGAGGAAGAGCTTGGTGCAGGGGAAGTGTAACGAGGGGGATTTGACTCTGTTGGAGGGAGTTAGGGGAAGCTCCCCAGAGATAGTGAGACGGGAACAGAGATCTGAAAAGGGAGTAGCAGTCATTTAGTGAGAGATGGGTTTGAATTCCAGCATCGCCTCTGAGCAAGTGGGTGACCTTGTGGTGGTTACTTTGAGCAAGTTACTTCCTCTTTCTAAGGCTTAGTATCTTCCTCTGTGAATTGGACGGTTGTGAGAATTAAATGAGACAGTGCACAGAATATACTCAGCATGCTGCCAGCATGCAGTTGACACTCATAATGATAGCTGTTTTATTTCTCTCTGTGCTTTCTGTTCATTTTCCTGGAAACTTTGAAAAGACACTTAAATCTTTCCTTGTTCTGGTTAGCAGGAGTTAACTCCAGAAGAGTTAACTTGGAAAATGGAAGCTAAGGGAGATTTAATGATGGTTTTCAGACAGGCCAAGTGTCCTCAGCTTTGAAGCTAGGGGAAAGGCTTCTTATAGAGTCATTGGTGTGAAGTCACATTCAGGATGGGGCTACTTTGGAAGCCGTTGAATATACTAGGATTTTAAGATACATGAATTATTAGATCACATCTTCTCCATTTCCCATGGCAGTCAACCATGAATAGCTAGGCTAATGTATGTTTTCTGTTCTGATACTGTATTCTGTTTGTCCAGTAATTTTTGCCATGGTGTTTGTAGTTATTTATGAGTATTTATTATAGCTAAATGTGCAAGGGTCTGTCTGCATCCTTTGAAAGAGGCAGGTCTTACTTTTTCTCTGATCTTTGGAGACCCACATGTATATATATATATCCAATCTAGCTTTTTACTCAAGTAATGCAATTTTTTGCACTTTCCATTGTTTTTACAAATATTTTGAAAAAAACAGGTACCAAGAATTTAGCCAGTGATCAAATTTAATTTTTACTGCACATTTGCTCAGTGCTTAAATTACTTAAATAGTTCTCACAGTACCCTTATAAAATAGGCACTATTAAGAATGCTTTCCCCCTCTTCTATAAGAACATGTAGGCTCAAAGAGGTTAAGTAGCTTGACCAAGGTCACACAGCCATCAGTGGCATAGTTGGGATTTGAACCCAGATGTGAATGGCTCCAAACCTGAGCTCTAAACATTTTGTTGCTGCCTTTCAAGCTAAGTTTTTGAAGATGATCTAACTGCTGTGTTAGCAAGGTAGGTGTGTGTCAGAAGATTTGTTATACATTACATAGTTAGGAGGAAGGCTTATGAAAAATGTTAGTGGCCTCTGAAAAGCATTGAGGAAGCTTACTGAATTTAGATTTATTCAGTGAATCAGAAGTAGATATTGTAGTAATGTCCTTCTAGGTTATTTTCCTGATAGTTGTAAACTTTGCTTTTGCGGTACAGGCTTTAAGAAGCATTAGTGTATAGCAACCAAAAATTAAATATGCTTAGGAGTGGTAGGACTTTATACTTCAAATAAGATTTTCGTTTTTCCCTCATTCTTACCTCAGTGCCTATGTTAATAACTTTACAATCATTAGATCAATTATTGTTTGCTGCCTTAAATCGATTGGAGAACTACTTCACATTCATTTGGAAGCAAAGGGAGGATGCATTATAAATAAAAGATATAGGGAATTCCCCAGCAGTCCGGTGATTAGGACACTGAGTTTATACTACCAAGGGCCTGGATTCAATTCCTGGTCAAGGAACTAAGATCCCACAAACCGCATGATGTGGCCCCCCGCTAAAAAAATTTCAGAGATGGGTGTAGACTCTGTGGGTGGAGTCAGAAAGGCGTATCACGGAGACATTCGGCCAAAAAGCTGCTGGCTGCCGGCGCCTGATACTGCCGCAGCCTGAGCAGAGCTCATTTCTGAACCAATTTGTTCTGCCCTTCTTATTTTGTTCTCTGCTAGTGCAAATCCTGCTTCAAAAAGTATGTGTTGTTCTTGATCAGAACTAAATAAAAATACAACCTGATGTGTCAGCTAAGGGAGGGAGAAATATCCAGCAGCGGTGGAGAAGGGGGCAAGCCGGGGCGGTCCCTTCTCCAGTCTTGCTTTCTGTTCTAGTGACTGGTTTTTCCTGATTGAGCAAGAGGAATAACGATGACTGGGGTGAGAGGCTCTTGTTTATTTTATATATGCTTTATGTCCTTACAGGTTTATTTGATCTATAGTTTCAAATCACAAAGGCAATATATTAAAAAAAAAGTTGTCAACAGTCCAGGAGTGTATAAAGTAAAAAATAAGAAAATGGGTCCTTCTCCCCTGTCCTACATGCATATGTGTATATATACATGTGTACGCTTTGGCGTGTATCCTGGAATCTTTTTCTGTGCATCCCTGTGCATATCAGTGTGTGTCTTCACATTGTGTCTGTACTTAAACACTGGAATCACCCTGCCGGCTGTTCTGCAGTCTCCCCTTTGTCGTTTCCCCTTAGTGTGTCGTGGACACGCCCCCTCCCCTCAGTACTTCCAGATTACCCTGTGTTTTGAACGTCAAGGTTTTTGTGAATGGGGTTCACTTTGTTTAATCACTCCCTTAGGAATGGGCATTCGGGTGGTCTCAACTTTCTTAGCAATAAACATGGCCACAGTGAGCAGACTCAGATGTGTGGCTTAGTGCCTAGGTGCTGGTCCTTCTCGAGGATCCCTTCCCAGATGTAGGGATGCCAGGTTGAAGGGTGTGTGAGCTCCAGGCTTTGGAGCCAGTAATCCTGTGTTCTGGTCCAGGTGGAGTGTGAGCCCTGGCCTGGCTCGGATAGAGTCCCGTCTTGGTTTCCATCAAGGCAGGCAAAGCAGAGGCACCCGGAGCCCCCGAGCCTGGACAGAGCTAGTTAATGAGCATGACGCTTCTCCCCGCTGTTTCACCCTTTCCCAAACTTTATGCGGGTAACAGTTTTCAAATCTTGACTCCTGCTCACTCCAGGATGCCCAGCCTGCCCCGAGAACGAGGCCAGTCCTGGTTTTCTTTTCCACTCCCCAGCTGCTTGCATTTGTTTTCCTTCTTGGTGTTTTGTTAACCTTTGGACTTCTAAAAATTGCTGACAAGATCACAAGATTAGCCTTCTTTGAAACTGGTTCCCACTGGGTTAGTTTAATTTGGTCAGTTTTGTGACGCCTTGTCCCGAGCTCTTTCCTGGCCAGGCTACCTTGGTCATGAATTCACCACAGCCTATGAATTCACGCTGCTGCTCTGACAGCGTCCCATGATTTTGGTCACATACCCGGAGGCAGCGAAGAAGGCCGGCTGACCACTGGGCATCCTTGTGAGTTCATTGTCCTCACTTCTCTGGGTTCAACAATGACTTCTGTTAAGGGGCTACACAAGTCACTTAAATTTTTCACTTATAATTTTCCAGGTAGTTTTTATATTGTTGTTTGTTGTTTAGTCGCTCAGTTGTGTCCGACGCTTTGCAGCTCTTTTTACTGTAGCCCGCCAGGCTCCTCTGTCCATGGGATTTCCCAGGTAAGATACTAGAATGGGTTGCTGTTTCTTTCTCCAGGGGATTTTCCTGACCCAGGGATTGAACCCCCGTCTCCTGCATTGCAGTTGGGTTTTTTACCACTGGGTCACCAAGGAAGCCTGGTTTGAATATTAGGAAGGGGTTATTTTTCTGGATGCATTGCGCATGCCAGTCTCCCTCAACTCCATCTCCCATCTCCTGCCCACCCTTCTCCCTACTGTGATAGATGTCACTCATTGATTGAATGATTGATTGATTGATCCTGACCTTTCACCGTAGAGCCAGGGGCCCCCGGTGCTGCAGAATTAAGAGTCAGTACAACTGTGGGCTTAGTAAACCTCCAAGGGCCGCAGTTGAGAAGGAGAACAGGGAATACAGAGATGAATGATACCCAGTTCTGCAGAGTTCTTGGGTTTCTAAAATGATAGAAGAAAGTGAAGGCCTAGCACAGGATCACCAACCTTTTGCTTTTTATATAAAAGTCATAAAAACCTTCTCAAAACATATCAGATACAATTATTGTTTTCTTACAAAAGAGAGGCTTATTTTGATAACCCCAAAGTAGAAAAGACATAATCTAAAAATAAGGCAGAGTACTTTACATAGAAAGATTTTAGCTTTCTAGAAATTCAGTGCATTGGTTTTCTTTTTCCCATTTTACTGTGGACCGTTAAAAACTTGGTCATGGATCTAAATGCCATTTAGAGACCCCTGTTATTTATTTCAGAGTGCTAGAGATGGTTTTTTTAAAAATATATTTTGGTGGAGAGAACTACAAAGCAAAAATTTAATTCCTTTAATCCAGGTAATATTGTATATTGGTGTTGATGTGTTCTTGGATGAACATTTTATTTCATTAATTTCATTATTTGTGCATAATAGTAGTGGTTGATCATTTTGCAGAACAACACAAAGGGGTTAATCAGTTCAGTTGCTCAGTCGTGTCCGACTCTTTGCGACACCATGAATCGCAGCTCGCCAGGTCTCCCTGTCCATCACCAACTCCCGGAGTTCACTCAGACTCATGTCCATCGAGTCGGCGATGCCATCTAGCCATCTCATCCTCTGTCATCCCCTTCTCCTCCTGCCCACAATCCCTCCCAGCATCAGAGTCTTTTCCAATGAGTCAGCTCTTTGCATGAGGTGGCCGAAGTATTGGAGTTTCAGCTTTATCATCATTCCTTCCAAAGAACACCCAGGGCTGATCTCCTTCAGAATGGACTGGTTGGATCTCCTTGTAGTCCAAGGGACTCTCAAGAGTCTTCTCCAACACCACAGTTCAAAAGCATCAATTTTTCGGCACTCAGCTTTCTTCACAGTCCAACTCTCACATCCATACATGACCACTGGAAAAACCATAGCCTTGACTAGATGGACCTTTGTTGGCAAAGTAATGTCTCTGCTTTTGAATATGCTATCTTAGGTTGGTCATAACTTTTCTTCCAAGGAGTAAGCGTCTTTTAATTTCATGGCTGCAGTCACCATTTGCAGTGATTTTGGAGCCCCCCAAAATAAAGGCTGACACTATTTCCCCATCTATTTCCCATGAAGTGATGGGACCAGATGGCATGATCTTAGTTTTCTGAATGTTGAGCTTTAAGACAATTTTTTCACTCTTCCCTTTCACTTTCATCAAGAGTCTTTTTAGTTCTTCACTTTCTGCCATAAGGGTGGTGTCATCTGCATATCTGAGGTTACTGATGTTTCTCCTGGCAATCTTGATTCCAGCTTGTGCTTCTTCCAGTCCAGCGTTTCTCATGATGTACTCTGCATATAAGTTAAATAAGCAGGGTGACAATATATAGCCTTGACATACTCCTTTTCCTATTTGGAACCATGTTCAGTTCCAACTGTTGCTTCCTGACCTGCATACAGGTTTCTCAAGAGGCAGGTCAGGTGGTCTGGTATTCCCACCTCTTTCAGAATTTTAGTACTTTTCAGATTGAATAGGTCTCTGTTCTCATGGTGATTCTCTGTTCAATGTCATTCATTCCTTGTAGTTATATGCTATCCATCTGCTATTATGGGGTGGCTCTGGGGTGCAGCAGTGAACTAGCCAGAGTCTCTGCCCTCTTGGACCCCACATCACAGGGACAGATACACCTATAAACAAATAATAGATTCAGGTTGTGTTGAGTGCCGTAAGGAAAATAAAGTAGTATAATTGGAAAGAGAATGACTTTGGGAGGAAACTTTTAATTAAGGTGTTGCAGCAAAGATGACTCTGGTGACATTTGAGCTGAGGACACAGTCAGAAAAGATCTAGAGAAAAATGTCCTAGAAAGAGGGACTAGTAGGTATAGAAGCCCTGGGATGGAATGAAGTTGGTATATATAAGAGATGGAGAGAAGGGCAGAGAGTAAAGGAGAGAGTAGAAGTAGGTAAAGTAGGCATGTAGGCTGGGATCAGACCACGGGGTCTGTAAGTCGGTGGGGAGCGGGGAGGCTTTTAAGTCATGGTCAGAGATTTGGAGTTTATTCTCACTGCAGTGGCCAGTGTGGGTGGACTTGAGGCAGAAGAGGCATTTGATCTGAATTTTGTATTGAGAGGTTCATTCTGCATGTGTGAAGCATGAGTTGTATGGGCACAAATGGAAAAGTCACACAGGCATGCTGGAATTGAATCTGGCAGCCCTTAATCAGGGAAGAATGCAGAAATTGCTTGGTCTACAGGGAAACAGGGGACTCCCCTGTTCATAAAAATGGAGTTAGTGAAATTCCTCCTAATTACTGTTTTTTTTGGCTGTTCCTCACTTAGGTTGAAATTTCTCTTGAAATTTATACATTGGTCCTCTAGGTGAAGGTGAAGGTGAAGGTGAAGTCGCTCAGTCGTGTTCTACTCTTTGCGACCCCGTGGACTGTAGCCCACCAGGCTCCTCTGTCCATGGGATTCTCCAGGCAAGAATACTGGAGTGGGTTGCCATTTCCTTCTCCAGGGAATCTTCCTGACCCAGGGATCGAACCCAGTTCTCCCGCTTTGCAGGCAGACACTTTAACCTCTGAGCCAAGTACCCCACAAATTCATTTCCTTTAAAGCTATCTTGCAGCCACCTAAATGTTCAACAGTAGAAGAAAGGTAGCATTTACTCAGTGGAATGCTGTGACTTGACTATCTAGGAACATAGAATGCTATTTTTGTTGTAATGAAAATTGAAGAAAAGATGTAGGTTTGTGAAAACACTTGATTATGATGGTAAAATATACACATAAGAAAAAGTCAGCAAAGAAATATACGAAAACTGTGATGATTCTTTTGAACAGTGGATTATGCTAGGGTGACCAGAAATAACTTACCATTTAAACCACAATGCTTTTGAGCACTCTTAAAATGTGTGTGTATGCGTGTGCATGCTATTAATAATTACAGAGTGACCCATATAAGCCAGTACTGATTTGACTAACCCAGGCCATATGGTCATCCTAAGTATGGGTGGTAATTTTACTTCTCTGTTTTTCAAACTTCCTGAATTGTACCACTTCAAATTTAATTTGAACTAAAAAATGCAAAATAGTTCTTTTGCTTTAGAATATTTACTTTCAGAGGTCAGAGAGCATTTCTTTGGGCTCTGTTACTTAGTCTGTCCTTCTGACCATGGGGAAGGACCATCTTGGTCTCTTTCAAGCTGGGAGGCTTTGATGCTGTGATCATTTTCCCCCCTGAGATTTTCAAGAAAGAAGGAACTAGAATAGCACCTGCAGATTCCAAGATGACCTTTTCCTGTGATTGATGGATTATGACCGCAGTAGGCTCAAAAATGACCCAAGGACTTGTTTGGATTATTTGGCAGACCCGGTCTTTTTTTTTTTTATTTCCCAAAGAAGTTTTCAAATTAAAAGTTAGTTTGGGGGATCTGCCTTTTAGTTTTTTCTGCTAAAGTGTTCCAAATAGAAATCTATATTTGACAGACTTGTATATAACCTCATAGTAGTGAGGAGTAAGGGCTTCCCTGGTAGCTCAGCTGGTAGAGAATCCATCTGCAACTCAGGAGACCCCGGTTCGATTCCTGGGTCACGAAGATCCCCTGGAGGAGGGCATGGCAACTCACTGCAGTGTTCTTGCCTGGAGAATCCCATGGAGAGAGGAGCCTGGTGGGCTACAGTCCATGGGGTCTCAAATAGTTGGACACGACTGAGCGACTAAGCAGAGCACAGCACAATGAGGTGTGAAGGTGACAATGTACTGGACACTTACAGTACCAGGAAAAAAATCAGAGAGGGCTTTTTAAAATAGGGTAATCTTTTCAAACTAAATATGTATTAGCATCAGTGCCACAGCTTCCCTGGTGGCTCAGTGGTAAAGAATCTGCCTGCTAATGTAGGAGACATGGGTTTGATTCCTGATCCAGGAAGATTCCGCATACCGTGGAACAACTAAGCCTGTGGGCCACAACTATTGAGCTTGTGCTCTAGAGCCTGGGAGCTGCAGCTACTGAAGCCTGCATGCCCTACAGCCCGTGCTCCACCACAGGAAAAGCCACCACAGGGAGAAGCCCACACAATTCAGCTAGAGAGTAGCCCTTACTCTCTGCAACTAGAGAAAAGCCCACACGGCAATGAAGACCCAGCACAGCCAAAAATAAATACATAAAATTATTTTAAATAATTAAAAAAAATCAATGCCAAGGGATCATGGCACTGATATTTATCTCCATGGAATATGGGGGAGGTGGTACTGTCTAGTTAATGGTAAAACCTTGAACGAGTCAGTTATTCCTTTGCCCTTTCCACGTTCAGATGCAAGAAAACCACACACCTTGGTTAAGAAAACGGTGAATGTGCCCCTCCAACTGCTCACTACCTTGTGGAGGAGAGAGGAACTTGATCAGACAAGGCAGGCCATTGGCCTCGACCAGGTGATAGGAAGCCGCCTGTCTGGTCCCACCTTTCCCTGGAGTCCCACTTTCCACCACCTCTTGATCCCAGCCACAATGAGCCACTTCCTGTTCCCCGAAGTGATTTGTAACTTCTTGCTTCCCTGGGTAATCAGACCACTCCTCCCACCTGGAACCCGCCTCTGGCATCTCACCTCCATCATTAGGGCAACGTACTGTAAGGTTAAAGGGATGAGCAGCATGGACATGGCAGCAAGACCACCTCGGCTCAAATCTCAATTCTTTTGCTTAGTAGCTTATGACCTTTGACAGATTACTTGTTACCTTCTTGGTACTTACGTTTTCTTAAGTCTAAAGTGGCGCTAATATTCACATCTACCTCATAGAATTTTTTATGAGGATACATGTAAAGTGCTTAGCACAGTGACTGTTGGCAGAAGGACTCTCTGGGTGTTGATTATTATCATTGTCTTTTGAAGTCTGGCCCTTCCTTTAAGCCTGTGCCCATTAACCAACATGGGATTTAGGGACTGCAGACCTAGGTTTGAGTCTGAGCCCTGCCCCTATGTGTTGGATGGCCTTGGGTAGTTATCTTTCAGTAACTTCTTTGAATGTCGATTTCCCCATCTGGAGCACAGTATATCACATGGGTTCTGGGTGAGTCATGTGTGAAGCATATATGAAGTGCCCGGTTTCATCCTTGACACCTGGAAGACAATCTCTGTATTTTCCGTCCCTCCCCCGCTATAGCACTATGTCTCCTGATACCTTGTACCTGCCTGGCTGCATTTCTTCCACTAGATCATATCTTTTTTAGTTTTCTTTGTTTCTACACAGCGTTCATTGATTCTTTTGTTTGATTTCCTCACTCATCTGTTCACTCAGTCGTTTTCTTTATTTATGCATTCTCTTTCATTTGTTCAAAAATCATTTATAAGCACTTGCTAAGGGTAACCGGCCCAGGAATCTACCATTGTTCCAGCTCGAGCCCAGGAGAGAAGTGTCGAGAGCCTGAATTAGGCTAGAGACATTGGAGGCTGTGAGCAGGGAATGGGCTTTAGAGAGAGAGGATAGTCAGGGCTGTTGACCAGCTGGATTTGTAAAGTAAGGGAAAGGAAGCAATCGAAGATGGTGTCTGGGATTCTTGCTTGAGTCAGTGTGGATACTGACACCATTAACTAAGACGGATGGCGTAAGAGGAGGGAGAACTGGCTGTGTTCTGGGGGTGGGCAGGAAGAGGTGGCATGCGACAGCCAGCCTGGATGGGACACAGTCAGTTTGAGGTGCCTGAAGGATGTCTGGGGATGTGCACAAGGAGGTTCTGATCGTGGCCTCCTTTGGGTGTGAGATGGGGGTGGTGGCTGAGACAGAGAACGAGTGTGGAGCAGCAGAGACGACGCTGTGGTGACCCTTTGGGAACTGCCCTGATTAAAGCGGAAGGTGAGTGTGAGTCTGTGGCTTCTGCTGGGAAGCCATGCGTAGTGCCTCACCACAAAAACTACTCAGGTCCCCCAGCAAGCACAGGCCACTCACCATCTGCAAGTTAAGACCAGCCTCTGGTGTCAGTGTGGAGGTGGGGAGAAGAGCACCCCCTTCCCCACCAGGACCTCACTCAGCACCTGCAGGGCCTCAGCTACCGTGTCTGTCTTCTTCCCCTGAAGCATGTCTCACAGAACCTTTCTCTTAAAAAAAAACCCAAAACTTTATTTATTTATTTTAAAATGCATTTATTTATTTTGGCTGTACTCTGCAGCATGTGGGGTCTTAGTTCCTTGATCAGGGATTGAATATGTGCACCCTGCATTGGGAGCACAGACCACCGAGAAGTCTTGAACCTTTCTTGACTAGATAGATGCCGTGGTCCTTTTCTCCTAGCAGCCGTGGGTCATTGCTTACTCTCTTGTCCAGCTGGATATGCACAAAGGGGGAAGCACACCAACAGCCACTTCCTCTCGTACCTCCCTCTGCTGCCGCTCTGTGTCTGGGCCACCACCACCTGTGGGCTGTACCACGTCAGTAGCCTCCCAACAGACCTTCCTGCTTCTGCTCTGGCCCCTGATAGTCTGTAAGTCAGATTATGTCTCTCACCTGCTGGAAATGCCCGCAGGGTGTCCAGATTCTTCACTAGGGTCCACAGGGCGCCTGCCTCCCTTTCTGAGCCCCTCTCTGTCTTCCACCAACTCCATCCCCGTGGCTTCCTTGGCTCCAGGTAAGCCAGGCTTGTTCTGCCTTGGGACTTCGGCACAAGGCGATTGCTCCTCCTGGAGTGTTTAAAAATTGAAGTACAGTTGATGTGCAGTGTTATATGTTACAAGTGAACAATGTAGATTCACAGTTTTTAGAAGCTGCTGCTGCTAAGTCGCTTCAGTTGTGGCCGACTGTGCGACCCCAGAGATGGCAGCCCACCAGGCTCCCCCATCCCTGGGATTCTCCAGGCAAGAACACTGGAGTGGGTTGCCATTTCCTTCTCCAATGCATGAAAGTGAAAGTGAAGTTGCTCAGTCGTGTTGTGACCCCATGGACTGCAGCCTACCAGGCTCCTCTGTCCATGGGATTTTCCAGGCAAGAGTACTGGAGTAGTTGCCATTGCCTTCTCCTGTGCTCCATTTATAGTTCTTATAAAACATTGATTATATTGCCTATGTTGTACAATATATCCTTGTGGCTTATTTATTTTGTACCTAATAGTTTGTACCTCTGAATCCTCTACTCCTATCCTGACCTTNGTTGCCATTGCCTTCTCCTGTGCTCCATTTATAGTTCTTATAAAACATTGATTATATTGCCTATGTTGTACAATATATCCTTGTGGCTTATTTATTTTGTACCTAATAGTTTGTACCTCTGAATCCTCTACTCCTATCCTGACCTTCTCCCTTTCCTCTCTCTAGTGGTAACCATTTATATCTGTTCTTTATATCTGTGATTCTGTTTCTTTTTTGTTATTTTCACCATGCTGTGCTAAGTCACTTCAGTTGACTCTGACTCTGAGACTCTGTGGACCGTAACCCGCCAGGCTCCTCTGTCCGTGGGATTCACTAGGCAAGAATACTGGAGTGAGTTGCCATTTCCTTCTCCAGGGGATCTTCCTGACCCACGGGTTGAACCCATGTCTTATGTCTCCTGCATTGGCAGGCGGGTTCTTTGCTACTAGCGCCACCTGGGAAGTCTGTTATAGTCACTGGTTTAGTATTTTTTAGATTCTGTGTATAAGTGATATCATACTGTATTTGTCTTTCTCTGTCTGGCTTAATTCATTAGCATAATATCCTCTGAATCCGTCCATGTTTTGCAAATGGGAAACTTTCATTCTTTTTTATGGATGAGTTGTCCATTTATTGGATAACTCTCCTTCTTCTCCCACTCTGATGTAAATAAACCCAGGACCTGGTCATTGTCCCATCTCTGATGTCTACCGCAGTGCCGAGTCTTTCCTAGACTGATGGACTAGCCAGGCCTTCCCCTCTACCCTGGGGTGAGAAGAACCCGAGCTTGCTTGTTGGGGAAGGAGAAGGGACTAGCGAAAAAAAAGAAGCTGGAGTTATTAAGGAGGTGGAATAATTGATGGACTGACGTACTGAAGAAGGTAGGGAAGATAAGATCATGAAGACAGGGAGGAGTTTTATGGGGGTTTTTTGAGACTAAGGGAAGTGGGACTAAGTATGGGTAGATTTCAAGGTAGCAGAGGACCAAGATGAAGAGTATAAACCTGATGGTCTTACTGTTTGATGAAGTGGGAGGTACAGTTATCAGATGACAGAGGAGTAGACCAGGAGGAGGAGGAAGCTGCTGGATGAGATATAATGGTCTGAAGCTGCTGGCTGAGTGGAGGGACTCCTGAACCCTGGAGGATCCCACCTAGGCTGGAATTCAGAACCTGGAGATGGAGCCTGTCACAGAAATGACTGGATTTTTCTTTGATAGTGAACAGGACAAGAGAGAAGTGGAGGAGACAGAGGCTATGTTGATCCGTGTTTCGGGGATTGGCAGATAAAAGGGGCTGTGTGTCAATGGAACAGGAAAATAAGGATGCTGGAGGGGAGAGAACTTGAATGGTAAGGAAGTGAAGTCCGGAGCAGGAATAAGAGGGTAGGATCAAAACTTCTGGTGGCTTTCCATTCAAGTGGAAGAGGAAATTGTATGACAGTGAGAAAGTGAGAAAAGGAAGGGTTGGCTGTGGTGGTCAGAGGAGGCTTTTCGTGTTCTGTTTCAAAGAACAGTTCCTGGTTGGGATGTGGCCACATGATTGATAAATTATTGATAAAAAAGGATTAGGTTACAGGAATGAAGAGGAACAGGCTAATAGGGTGAGACCAGGGACCGTCATGTCATACTGTGAATGAGATCCTCCTTGGAGGGATCAGGAAAGTGGCCGGGGAAAACTCAGAGGAGGCCTCTAAAAATGTAGAGATGAGGAGCAGGAGTCTGGGGAGAAGGAAATGATGCTGGGAGGTGAGGAGAAGGGAGTTGGATCCCATGCCTAGGTTCTGGGTGCTTCTTGGCAGTTACTGTCTGGAGATGACAATGACCAGGGAAATTTGGTTTCTCCTCATCTTGAGAAATGGGAGTGCTGAGGACATGAGCAGCCTCAACCTGGGAGGGTTACAGGGAAGAAGAGTGGAGAAGCCAGGACTAAGCGCAGCTAAAGCTGCTGAGATAATGCAAGTGTGAGACATTTGCTGGCTTGGGATTGAGGGTTCCTGGGGCATCGGGAAGACAGGGTTAGAAGAAGAGATGGCAAAGGTGGGAGGGGGTCAGAACCAGGCAGGGATGAGGAAACCACAAGGGCTGGGAGAGATGGTGCCTGGAGGGTCTTTCTCTTGGCAGGTGTGGTTTGCAGGATGATTGACACTAGGGGTATGAATGAAGGGTTTTAGATAGTACTCTACTTTTTTTTAAATAGCTTTGCCATGGTATCTGCATACTGTACAATTTCCCAATTAAAATATACAATTCAGTGGTTTTTAGGGTCTTCATAGATAGGTGCAGTCATCACCACAGTCAATTTTAGAATATTTTCATTACTTTATTTCATTGTCCTTTAGCTATCACCCTTTGTAACCCCAATCTCCATTCTTTTACCCACTGTTCCCCGCCCCAAGCCTTAAGCAACCCCAAATCTCTTTTCTGTCTTAATAAAGTGCTCTATTCTGGATTTTCATGTGAATGGAAATTGCATAATATGTGGACTTTTTGTGACTGGCTTCTTTTCACTTACCACCATGATGTTTTCAAGGTTTATTTCTGTTGTAGCTTGTGTCAGTATTTCATTCTTTTTTATTGTCAGATAATATTCCGTTATATAGAGATACCACACTTTGTTTACCCATTTGTCCATTACTGGACCAAAGGTCCAGTATACTTTTTTTTTATACTTTTTCACTATTATGAATAATGCTAATGTTTATATACCAGTTTCTCTGTGGACATTTGTGTCGTTTTTCTTAAGTATATACCTAAAATACAATTGCTGGGTCAAATGGTAACTCTGTTTAATTGTTTGAGAAAATATGAGTGTTTTCCTAAGGGGCTGTACCATTTCACATTTCCACCAGCAATATATGACAGTTCCAATTTCTCCACATTCTTGCCAACATTTGTTATTATCTGACTTTTTAATTCTAGCCAGCCTAGTGGAAATGAAGTGGTATCTCACTGTGGTTTTGATTTGTTTTCCCCAGTGATTAATGACATCTACATCTTTTCATGTGTTTATTGTCCATTTGTATATCTTCCTTGGAGGAATGTCTATTCAGGATCCTTTGCCCATTTTTGAAGTAAGTCTTTTTAGTTGTTTTTTTTTTACGGCTTTATTGAGGTACAGTTGACCAATTTTTAAAATGNGCATATCTGAGGCTATTGATATTTCTCCCAGCAATCTTCATTCCAGCTTGTGTTTCTTCCAATCCAGCGTTTCTCATGATGTACTCTGCATATAAGTTAAATAAGCAAGGTGACAATATACAGCCTTGACATACTCCTTTTCCTATTTGGAACCAGTCTGTTGTGCCATGTCCAGTTCTAACTGTTGCTTCCTGACCTGCATACAGATTTCTCAAGAGGCAGGTCAGGTGGTCTGGTATTCCCATCTCTTTCAGAATTTTCCACAGTTTATTGTGACCCACACAGTCAAAGGCTTTGGCATAGTCAATAAAGCAGAAATAGATGTTTTTCGGAACTCTCTTGCTTTTTCCATGATCCAGCAGATGTTGGCAAGTTGATCTCTGGTTCCTCTGCCTTTTCTAAAACCAGCTTGAACATCAGGGAGTTCACAGTTTACTAATTACTGAAGCCTGGCTTGGAGAATTGTGAGCATTACTTTACTAGCATGTGAGATGAGTGCAATTGTGTGGTAGTTTGAGCATTCTTTGGCATTGCCTTTCTTTGGAATTGGAATGAAAACTGACCTTTTCCAGTGCTGTGGCCACTGCTGAGTTTTCCAATTGCTGGCATATTGAGTGCAGCACTTTCACAGCATCATCTTTCAGGATTTGAAAGAGCTCAACTGGAATTCCATCACCTCCACTAGCTTTGTAATTACCAATATTTTGCTATATTTACCTTTACTATCTGTTTTCTGTTGTAGTGTCTTTAAAGCATATCCCTAATATTGAGTCATTTACTTCCTAAAACACTTCTGTGTGCATACCTCGAAAATAATATATATATATACCTAGAAAATAAGAACTTAATAAAACTGGACAACAGTAATCACAACTAGAAAAATTATCAATAATTCTTCACTGTCATCTAATAGCAAATCCCTATTCCCATTTCCTTGATTATCTCAAAAATGTCCAAATGCCTTTTATATATGTTTAATTCAAAAATCCTATTTTTTCCAGGGATAAATAGCTCTTTCAGAGAACCTGATCATATTTTGGATGGTACTTTTTAAAGGATAGAAATATCCTCAGATTTTCTCTTTGCATTGTCTCAGTGTTTGCTTCTTTATAAAATTAAACATTGATTGTTTTAACACGTATTTTTAAAAAATAACCAGCAGATGTCAGTAGTGTAAGAGAGTGTGCAAGAGAAGCAGTCAAAAATGAAGGACTAAGGGCTTTTCTAAAAAACAGCTTTTTTGAGCTATAGTTCACATTACCATTTCATCCATTTAAAGTGTACAGTTCAGTGGTTTTTCAGTAGATTCACAGACATGTACACCATCACCACAGTCAATTTAAGAACACTTCTTCATTTCAGAAAGAAACCCTATGCCCTTTAGCTGGCATTGCTATATCCCTCAGCCCTAGACAACCAACTGATCACCTAATTCCTATCTCTACAGATGTCCTCTTCAGCCATTTCATATGAATGGAATCATATAATATGTGGTCTTTGTGACGGGCCTCTTTCACTGAGCATGTTTTCAAGATTCATTCCTGATGAACATGTATGAGTAGTATTTCATTCCTTTCTATGACTGAATAAAATATTCTATTGAAAATACACCACATTTTATGTATCCATTTGTCTATAGATGGTAATTTACTTGTTTGCACTTTTTGGCTATTATAAATAATGCTGCTGCAAACACTTGTGAGCTTTTGGGTATATATGTTTTCATTTCTCTTGGTTATATGCCTAGTTGTGGAATTGCTAAGTCATATGGCATGTGTGTGCACACTTACATTGTCATGTCCAACTCTGCGACTCTGGACTGTAGCCCACCAGACTCCTCTGTCCATGGATTCTTCAGGCAAGAATACTGGAGTAGGTTTCCATTTCCTTCTCCAGGGGATCTTCCCAACCCAGGGATCGAACCTGGATCTCCTGTGTCTCCTGCATTGGAGGCAGATTCTTTTACTCACTGAGCCATCATGTTTGTTTGAGGAATTACTAGATGGTTTTCCAAAGCTGCAGAGAAGTATAACTTCTTTCATCCCTACTACCTTATTCCCATTACTCCTACTTTCTACCCTATTTTTATTACCTCCTGTGGATAACCAGTTCCTTTTGTTTCTAGATTATATATTTCTTGTGCACAAATAAGCAAATATGTGTATATCCTCCTTTTTCTTGCATAAAGGTAGTAAGTGTACCTAGCTGCTTTCTTACCAATTCATTCTAGAAATCACTCCATATCAGTTTGGAGAGATTTTTCTCATTCCTTTCTACAGCTAGGTAATAGTTAATAAATTCTTTTAAAAGAACTACCTATTCTAAACTAAATATAATAAAATGCTCTTATGAATTAGTGTTCTATTTTAGTTTAGATCTACTGGGCATGCAGATTATCTGGCAATCAGTTTAATTGGTAAATTTTTAAAAAGCAAATAACACAATGTACATCAGGATAAATAACTAAGAATGATAACAATCCAGTTGCCACTTTTTCTTTTTGGACTGGGAATGGCATGCAGCAGGTATATCATAGCTTTTGATAGGCCCCCAGTGAAAATAAATCCTGATGAAAACTGCTTACAATATGTTATGGAATGGTCATCATAGGCATTGAGAATGGGAGCAGTTATCAGGAAAGTAATACAAATATTTTTTAAAGTCTTTATCTCTTAACTCTCAAAAAGAAAGGGGATATTTTAAATAGTAAAAGCCCTAATCCACAAAGAATATATAAATAGTTATGATATTATATACCAAATAGCATAACTACTTTCAGGAAGCAAAAACTATAGGAGATACATAGAGACAGATAGGAATACGTGAATAAATTTTTATATACTATTCAATATAAAGCAAATAAAGTGAGGAAAAAATTAGTAAGGAGATGGAGATCTAAACAACATAGTTAGTAGGGTAAATCTTACGGTTTACATATCAAACTCCACACTCTGAGAAGAGAGAATATACACCCCTCTTAAGTGTTCATGGCCCCATTACAAAAGCATATCCAACACCATGCTATGAAAAACATAAAACCACCAAATAAGGTGTATTCTGGGAATGCAAAGTTGGTTTAATATTGGAAAACTTAACATTGTATACCATGTTAATAAGTCTAAGAAAACAAAACATATGATTTTTTTTCATAGATACTGAAAAAGCCTTTGACAAAATTCAGTAGTCACTCATGATTAAAATACTCAATAGACATTGAAGGATACTTTCATAAAATGATGAATTGTACTTGCATGCCTAAATCCTAATCTTGTTTAATGAGGAGACAATAGAGGTATTTACACTTAAGAACAAGTCAAGAATGTCCACTATTCCTGCTAGTAATTCAACAAGGGATTGATGAACTCAATTCAAAATAGTGGTTACTTGGGAGATGAGAGAGCTGTGATTTTGTCTCCCAAAGAGAACACTGGGTAGGAGCATACCAGAAGCTTGTGAGATGTGGTAAGAGTTTATTTCTTAACCTGGATGTTTGTGTATCAGCATTTGATTAATTTTAAATTGTACATTTTCATATATTCTTGCTGCTACTGCTGCTGCTGCTACTGCTAAGTCACTACAGTTGTGTCAGACTCTGTGCGACCCCATAGACAGCAGCCCATCACACTCCACTGTCCTGGGATTCTCCAGGCAAGAACACTGGAGCGGGTTGCCATTTCCTTCTCTAATGCATGAAAGTGAAAAGTGAAAGTGAAGTCGCTCATTTGTGTCCGACTCTTAGCGACCCCATGGACTGCAGCCTACCAGGCTCCTCTGTCCATGGGTTTTTCCAGGCAAGAGTACTGGAGTGGGGTGCCATTGCCTTCTCCAGTGTATGCTAAAGTTCATAATTAAAAGGAAATATATAGTAAAACATGTAATATATAAAACCTGGATTGATTAATTTTTCTTAAACCTCATCTGTAATTCCCCCGTCATAGAATGTTTTAAATATGTGACTCAGCTTGTGGTTTGAGGAATCTGCATTTTATTTTTATGATGCAGCAATTTTCTTTCCATACTTTGCAGCAAAGGCATTAGCTTTAGGTGGTTGTTAATCTTTCTTTTTTTCTACTTTGCAGGAAGATGAGAAGATGAGGTGAATTTATGCATTCTGGTTTTCCTGAATTCTCAAATGATAGCAGTTCAAAACAGGGATCTAACTAGGATCAAGAAGATGAAAAGCATGATGAAAAATTCTGGGTTTTATTTTTTTTTAATCTGCTTTTTTGTGGAGTGTTTATGTGTAGATAATATGCATAAAAAGCTATTTTGTAATATTAAGCACTTTAAGTTATTTTGGTCATCTTATAACTTATCTTCCTGCTCATTTAATCTCCTTTCAACCAAACAGCCTTTAACTAAACAATAGCTATTAACCTTTTAACCGAATAAAATGTATTATAAATACTTTTGCACTGATTATCTTGTTATACACCAAACTACCTTGTTTTATTTTATTTTGTTTTTAAAACCATTCAGTAAATGTGAACACCTATAAGATTTTAAAAGTCACCTTCTGCCCTGGTCAGTTTTCTCTTACTCTTCATTCTTCAACTTTCAAAATTACTTGTTTACTGTCAGCTGCTGCATTACTTCCATTATATGTAATCTGATGACTTGAGTGGGTTTCTCTCTCAGGTGCTTTTGAATTTGGTTTTTGTAACTTTAAAGATCACTTATTATTCCAGTATTAAAAAGTAGTAAATCCTATTCATATCTGAGATTAACAAGCATAGCTTACTGTATTGAAATGATTAATAAAAATCTATTCTGCCTAGATGGAAAAGCTTTCTTATATCCAGCAACTAAATATCCAGCAACTAAAGAGTGAGCCCAAGAAATCTACATTTTGTTTAACAAACACCTCAGATAATTCTGGGACAGACTGTCCTAGGACCAAACTTTGAGAAACAGTTGTAAGACTACAGAGTCCCACAGAACTTACTCATTTATCAGCAGTGTCTGTTGAATGGAGGCTACATGCTTTATTAAAGGAACAATTTACACTGGTTTCAAACTTGGCACCCTGACAGTTTTTCCTTTCCTGTACTATTATTACTTTAAGGCTTTGAATCTCTGTCATTATCTGGTATTTGGTTTCCTAGTGTTTCTATTTTTTCCTCCTTTCCATGAGGTTTGTCTTTTCTGTTGTTGTTGTTTCCATGCAAATTATTTTTCATTGTATGTATCAGATTTATAATCTTCTATTGTTGGAACTCAGTCACATTAAGAAAGTTTTCCTGTTCCTAGATTAAGAAAGACATTTACCCATGGTCTCATTTTGTTTTGACATTTAAATTTCTGATTTACGTGGATTTTGTTTTATGGTGAGATATGAACACAATTTTTGACCTTTTCCCAAAGGATCACCCATTAATTAAAAAGTTCATGTTTTCCACTACTAATTTGAAGTGCCACGTTTTTCAATGTTGTATTTCCATATACACTTAAACTTATTTCTCAATTTTCTGTTCCCTCTACTAGTTTCTGTCTTTTTATGCCCCTCTATTGTTGTCTTGTAGGGACTTTAGGGGAGTTTCAAAACTTCCCTCATGGAGGTTTTCCACATTTCCTGATGTCTTGGCATTCTTTTTTCCTGGTAATATGTATAAATGTAATCTTTGAGTCTCTTTTGTAATCGATTAACACTTGTATATATGAAGATTATTGATTTCTATATGTTGATTACTAAACTCTGTTATTGTTTATACTATTTTCCAGATATATATACTTGAAAACCAGGCTATTTTTCCTCCTTTCTCTCAAATTCTTAGGCCTCTCACTGCTTTCTCTTATGTAACTGCATGGCTATTACCTTATATTTAGTGTTAAATAGCAGTGAGAATAGTGGATATCATTATCTTGTTCCTGATTTTCATAGGAATGCCTCTGGCTTTACCGCATTAAGTAAGATGCTGTGGAATGAGCTGGTTGTGTATGCTTATAATCACATTAAAGTATTACCTATCAATTATTTTATTCAGTGCTTTTTTATTAAATTATGAATGAGTGTCAGATGAGTTTTGGTGTGGATGGAGACGGTATTAGTTATGGTTCAGCCAAGACCAAAACCACAATTATCAATTGTTAATCATATTCTAGAGATCTGAATAAGAACTGAAAAGACAAAGGACTAGTGGTGTATAATATAGGAAGTAACTATGGGAAGCACCCACCATCTCTGGGGCTGAGGGAATATAAAGAAAAGAATGGAATTATTGAAACTTAAAGACTTAGAAGAAGAGTTCCAGGACTCTAGGGGGAAGGTGTTCAACAGATATCTACCTTAGAAAAAATTAAATGTGTATCTTTATTAGGGTATACTCTAAAAATTGTAAAGAAATCTTAAACTTTTATTCACTAATCTTATTGCTGTCATAATATTGATGTGGTTGTTGTGAAATAGATCTAAGGACAAGATAAAGCAATTATGTCAAGGTTTTAGAATCATGATTTTCGGCATAAGCAAAAAAGAGATACAATTATAAAACCCAAGAAGTGAAAAAAAAATTGAATCTGAATTTAATCAAAGGCTTTAGACCCATAGACAAGATACTGGAAGTCAGGATGGAAGAACAAAGAATACCAGGGAGAAGCAACCAGCCATATTAAATATAGCGTATTCGTTCCACAGGACAACTGACCTGGTTTCTTCTTCAACACGTTCAGTTCAGTCGCTTAGTTGTGTCCGATTTTCTGTGACCCCATGGAATGCAGCACGCCAGGCTTCCCTGTCCATTACCCACTCCTGGAGCTTGCTCAACTCACGTCCATTCAATCGGTGATGCCATCCAACCATCTCATCCTCTGTCGTTTCTTCTCCTCCTGCCTTCAATCTTTCCCAGCATCAGAGTCTTTTACAGTGAGTCAGTTCTTCCCATCAGGGGGCCAGAGTATTGGAGCTTCAATTTCAGCATCAGTCCTTCGATGAATATTTAAGACTGATTTCATTTAGGATGGACTGGTTGGATCTCCTTGCAGTCCAAGGGACTCTCAATTCTTCTCCAACACCACAGTTCGAAAGCATCGATTCTTTGGTTCTCAGCTTTCTTTATAGTCCATCTCTCACATCCATACATGACTACTGGAAAAACCATAGCTTTAATTAGAGGGACGTTTAGGCAAAGTAACGTCTCTGCTTTTTANAAAACTTTCCTCTGTACCTGCTGCCTGAGTTTCACATTGGATAAGATGAGTTTGTTTTTCCTGAACTTTGCTGAAGGCGGGCCATTAGGATCCCCTCACAGGACTGCTATGAGAGTGAACCTGTCTCTTATACACATCTAGATGTGTATAAGAGACAGGTCATAGCGTTTCTTCCAAGGAGCAACCATCTTAATTTTGTGGCTGCAGTCACCACCTGCAGTGATTTTGGAGCCCAAGAAAATAACGTGTTAATGGCATTAAAAATGAGGAGTGGGTGAGGAGACTTTTAGATTTTAAAAGGTTAAAGAGACAACAAGGGCATCAAATGGGAAAAGGCATTTTTTTTTTAAGACCCTGGTAAATTTAAAGATGTTAAAATATTTTGTTATATGTTGGCATTTTGGCTTTGTAAGAAAAAACATTTTAATGCATATTGAAGTATTTAGAGGTAAAATAATGTGTTTGAAATTGGGCTTTAAAATATTCCAGAAAAAATGTGGGAGTGTGGTAAAATGTTGAATGTTTTTAAAGCTCAGTGAGTCAGGTGTATGGGGATGCTAGTTGTATTTTATGTACAAAATTTTAGAAATTTTCACAATAAAATATATATATTTACATCTAGGTATGTTAAAGAGAAGTCTGGGAAAGAGTTTGCATCCATTTGAATTTTTAAAAGGTGTTATAGTGCAGATTTCAAAAATGTGAAAATAGACCAGAAAGTTAAATTCTAAGTTGTGGACACGGGTGACTTTTATTTTTATGCGTTTCAGTATTTTCCAAGTTTTACTTTTTTTTTTTTTTTTTTTTGAGGTGCTAAATACTCTTTATTTGATGCTATACATAAACCACACTAAAATGCCTTTCATTAAGTAAGAGGCTAAATTTTAGAGAATTTTAATTAAATTGGCAGTTTATAAAACCAAACAGATAAAGTGGACTTTGTCAGTATATTTTCAATCCATGCCTTAACAAGCTAATGAACACAACTTGAAACACATGTGAATCCTCCTCTGTTCTATGAAACAGTGAAGGGACTGTTTCAGTATTTAAATATATTAATGTAACCAGTTATAGAAATCTAAATATAAAACCAATCTCTTATAGGTTTTGAAAAGGAATGTAACATCTTCCTAAAAAGTTTAATATTCGTTATTCAAGTTCAATCATCTCTTTAGAATGGGAAAAGTGATAGTACTTGTTGAACCGGAATTACTATCAAAATTTAAAAAGCTGACCATATTTGTTTAGCCACAGATCAATCTTATTTAAATCAGGACTGTCCAACAGAATTATTCCATCAGCCGTTCATGATCTGAATTCTAGTGTATGAGATCAACTTAAATATGATACACATAAAAGGTCATGAGACACTTCTGTTTCATAATAAATAAGGCAGTGGCCAACTATTACTCATTGGTAGCTTTTTTGAGATAAGCTATCAAGGCCTCCCTCTCTCCCTTCTTTTTAATGCCAGCAAAGATCATCTTGGTTCCAGGGATATACTTCTTGGGATTCTGCAAGTACTCCATCAGCGTCTCCTCTCCCCAGGTGATACTTTTGATTTTGTTGGTATCTGTGTAAGAGAATCCAGCAGCCTGACCTGTCTTTCGTCCAAACAGACCGTGGAGGTTTGGCCCAGTCTTGTGCTTCCCTCCCTTTTCCACAGTATGGCACTGGGCACACTTCTGAACAAAAATCTTCTTGCCCTTCTCAACATCACCCATTTTTAAATCGTTCTTTTTCTGTGCGCGACCGAGAAGTTCCAGCTCACAAGCTGAAAGTCCCGCTTTCTCCAAGTTTTACGTTTAAAAAAGTCTTTCGAGATGGTTTACATCACTATTGACACCAAATAAACGTTACGGTTATTTACTGGGCAAATTAATAATGATAAAACTTTAAAAATGTTTATATCAACGTAGCTCCTGATATTTAAAAAAAAAGCCTGCAATAATTATATCTAAAAGTGTGAGAGAAAGTTATAAGACCCTCTGTTGTCCTTCAGTTCCTCTCTTGCAAAATCGGACTGCGTGTGATAGTTTATCAACTATTAAAAGTACAGACTGCAGCAGGCATGGTGGGAGCGGAGATACAAAAAAACTCCTACTGTTCCCGGACCTCAAATTTAGCTGGAAAGCCATTAAAATGTACTAATATACGGCGACCGAAGCGACGTCAGTACCTGCTAAGAGGAGGGGAAGGCGGAACAGACGCCTGGCGCCTGGGGCGAGGAATTCAGGATCGCGTCCAAATATCCCAGCCAATGGTCTCAGCGCAGAGGGAGCCGGGCGATGACGTTCTGGGATCCGAAGAGAGTTTTCCCAGCAGGGCGCTCCCGGAACTTTGCATCTAAAGTGGGACTTGAGCCCTCGAGGGTGGTTGCACTTCAGGTTCCTTCGACCCCTTCTGCGTGTCGGGACCTCGGTGCCGGTGACTTCTCCTGGGGACCTTCGGACCTTTGGACCCCACCACCATGGAAGGGGGCGCCGAGCTACTCTTCTACGTGAACGGCCGCAAGGTGAGCGCGCTGCCCGTCCTGTCCCGCCGGGTCTCCCGGTGCTGGGGCGCCGGCCCCTGGGCTGCGTGCGGGTTTGCCTGCGCGTCCCACCTGCACCGTAGGAGCAGGGAAGAGAAGCGTTTTCTAGGTCTGCCTGGATCTTTGAGCCCCCGCCTTCCTGATGTTCCTTTCCCCTCTCCCTCCTCGACGCAGGGGCTGATTCCCAAGCCCACCCCAACCCATCAACAGGAAGAGAAATGATTGTTCTTATTCAGCAGAGTCAGGACTCCCGAATCTTCCTCTTGTCAAACCTATCAGCAGACGGGAACGTCTTTCGTTAGGCCTCGGTCTTGGGTGCGTTTGGATAAGCGGAGAGCAGTTTGGAGTCAGGACAGGGCCGCAGAGATGGATTCACCAAGACTTCTCATTCTCATCGTCTCCAAAGTTACAGCACGTGGCAGCGCTGAGCCCAGGTCTGGCTCTGGGGACTCCAGGGTCCTCACTGGGTCCCCTGCTGGCGGAAGCCAAGCTCGCTCCGTAGATCCCCTGGGGCAGTTCCAGCTGTTGCCCGAGGTTTGGAGGCAGCAAAGCCCCCAGAGAATACTTTAAAACCTGCCCATGCACGAAGCCACAGACCGCTTACTCCTCATGTTGTCCCAGCACTTTGCAAGGGGTATACGGAAGCAAGAAGATGAAAGTGAAGTGAAGTGAAAGAGGCTCAGTCGTGTCCGACTCTTTGCGACGCCATGGACTATACAGTCCATGGAATTCTCCAGGCCAGAATACTGGCGTGGTAGCCTTTCCCTTCTCAATGGCAACCCACTCCAGTGTTCTTGCCTGGAGAATCCCATGGACAGAGGAGCCTAGTGGGCTGCAGTCTATGGGGTCTCACAGAGTGGGACAGGACTGAAGCGACTCAGCAGCAGCAGCAGCAGCCTTTCCCTTCTCCAGGGGATCTTCCCAACCCAGGAATTGAACCGGGGTCTCCTGCATTGCAGGTGGATTCTTTACCAACAGAGCTCTCAGGGAAGCCCAAGAAGGTGAAAGGGCTTCCTTAAAAGCAAACAAGGGGGCAAGGGCTGTGATACCTGTCCTTCAGAGCCCCAGTGATCCCTGTGTCTGAGTCAGGGAGAGCTTGACTTTCCCTGACTGGCCCTGGGACTCATCAGGAAGCTAAGGAAAGTCAAGTATCATGGCCTCTCACTTGTGAGGCCTCTTCTAAAGCCCTGAGCTTAATTTCAAATTTGGATTTTGTATCATTTTTCTTAAAGAGGATTTCCGCAAATCATGTAAATTCTAGGTTCTGTATAAAACTTTCCTCTGTACCTGCTGCCTGAGTTTCACATTGGATAAGATGAGTTTGTTTTTCCTGAACTTTGCTGAAGGCGGGCCATTAGGATCCCCTCACAGGACTGCTATGAGAGTGAACCATGATAAGGATTGGGGTGGGGGGTGAGTTGAAGTGGTCTTATGGTGTCATTTCTTTCTTCTTTTGCATAACTAAATGGTGCAGTAGACACAACTGTGGCCTTTTTATTTAGACAAACAAGGATTCAATTCCAGCTCTAACTCCTAGGGAGACAATATAACCTACCCTCAGTTCCTCTGATAAAAGGAGAGAGTACTACTTACTTCACAAAGAATGGTAGTGAGTTTTTAATCCATTGATTTAAGGGCCTGCTCTATGCCTGTATGGCCTTCCCAGGTGGCTCAGTGGTAAAGAATCTGCCTGCTAATGCAGGAGATGGGGATTCAGTTCCTGGGTAGGGGGAGATACCCTGGAGGAGGAGATGGCAACCCACTCCAGTATTCTTGCCTGGGAAATCCCATGGACAGAGGAGCCTGGCAGGCTCCAGTCCCTAGGGTCGCAGAGTCAGACAGGACTGAGTGACTGAGCACATACTTGCGTATGCTAGTGTTCAATGTCCTCAGGGGACTCAGCCAAGCACAGAAATGACCAAGTCCCTCTGGGAGGCAGACAACAAGGATATAAATAAAGGGAAATGTACCATGTCAGGCAGTGATAAATGCCAGGATGAAAAACAAAGCCAAGTGAGGGGACAGAGAATGGATGCGAGCTAGTGCTTCAGGCAGGATGGATGTTTAAGACTGGATGAGAGGCTGACATTTGGGTAGTCACCAGTGTGAAGTGAGGAGCAGGCGTCTGAGGGAAAAGCACTCTACACCAAGGAAATGGAGGTGCAAAAATCCTCAGAGACAAGGATTTCTTCATGTTCGGGGGACAGCAAGGAGACTAGAGGGCCTGGAGATGCGGCCAGAGGCCAGATGACTAGGGCTTTTTAGGTGATGGTGAGGGTTTTGGTTAAAGGAGGAAATAGGTGTTTGAGTCTAGCATCTTCTCCCCCTCTTCTCTCCCCTGCTCCCAAACAAACTGTAGTGGAATTTTTAACATAACAATAATAGTTTGTACTCTATTGATTTTTTAAAATAAATAAACTGATTCTTATCTGTGGGCTTGTTTTATCTATGGCCAAACATCCTATGATCGTTTGGAACGTGCATATTAGAAATACCGATGTCATTTTTGCAGTTGCCCTGTTAAAAGAAGTTATGTCACCCTTTCTCTTTCCTGCCCCTCCCTTCCAAATTCTGTTAGGTATGTGTTTCAGTCCTGGCAAGCAAACCTGATTGCCACATGGATAGAATTAGAATAAAGTCCCTGAATCAGAGAGTGAAGAGCTGTTGATAAAAGAGGAAAAAGCCACCAGGAAGAGGGGTCTTGAAGTCAAACATAACCTCTGGGATTAGAGTCTAGCCCTTGAAAAGAAGCTTTGAAGCCAGTTAGGAGACTGAGTGATGTGACTGCCCTCTGCTCTGCTTTTTGTGGTATCCCCCCAAGTCACTGGGTTTCCCTGGTGGCTCAGAAGGTAAAAAATCTGCCTGCAATGCGGGAGACCCAGGTTTGATCCCTGGGTCAGCAAGATCTCCTGGAGAAAGGAATGGCAACCCACTCCAGTATTCTTACTTGGAGAATTCCATGGACAGAGGAGCCTGGCGGGCTACAGTCCATGGGGTTCCAAAGAGTCAGACACTACTGAGTGACTAACACTTTCACTTTTCATTCCCAAGTCACCAAAATGTGTCATTGGGCAGGGGCTTAGGCTGAGTACGTTGATCAGAGATCTACTTGCAGAACTATTCCTGAAATCTTCACCTATAGCCTCCAGAGTAGGTGACCCAGTTCATTCACCTGGAGTTGAAGGATAAAGAGCCCATGAATAAATTATGCCCTAGATGCCACATCACAACATATCTCAGGAACTGGAACAAGTTGTTCTATGAGGCAGTGAGATGTAGAGATCAAAGATGTGGGCTTTGGAACTAGTTAGGCATGGATTTGAATCCTGTACTCTCTGCTCTGACACTCAGCAGTTTTGTGGCCGCAAGCAAATGTCCTCACTGGTCATCCCCTCCAACCTCTTTCCCTATTCCAAGGCTATGCTATCCCACAATATATGCCATTTCTTCCCATTTTCCTCCTCTTGGCTTTCCTTATTTTCTGTTCTTTTCCCCTTTTTCTCTCTCCTCCTGATCTCCTTTTTCCTCCCTCTTTCTGCCTGTCTTGTGTCTGGCAAGGCGCCCCCTTCACAAGTCATGAGCCCTGCACTGAAGAAGGCCATTTCTCAACTTTGTGTAATGTGAACTTGACATCTCCCAAAGGGCCAGTGGAGATACACAGGGACACATGCTCCCCTTGTAACATGCAAGGTTTTGCTGAGACAAGAATATGCAATGCCCCTGACTTGAGAGCTGGTATCAGCTTTCCCAACCAGAGTCAGTAAGGATAACTCCTTTCCTCATTGCCTCCCACTCCCCAGCCACCATCTGAATCCTGACCTTCCTGTTTCACTCCAAGACCTGCCAAGACAGGGTGCATGCCGATCCCTACCCCACTTCCCTGCTCCAATGTGCCAATCACCAAATCAAGAAAAATAAACACATTTCAAGTCAGTAGTCCTTTGAGCCAGACTCCAATCTCTTGAGACATCTCTTGGAACAAATACCCAAACAAGGAAAATCTGCTCTTCCATTAATTCCTCAGGAAAACACAAATATTTCTCAAGCCTAAAATGCTCTTCCTTGTTACCCAGATCCTATCTCTCCCTTAAAATTGGGCCTCTGTGGATTCACCGTCATATGTATGGTGAATTAGGATTAGTTTCAGCTGAAAATAACTCAAACTCAAAACTAAGTAGTTCAAATAAGCTACAAGTCATTCTTACTTTTACACAAAGGATATCTGGAGAGAGACATTGCATTCTGGGCTGGTTCAGAAGCTTCATGGTGCCATCTGATATCCAAGTTTCTTCTTTTTCCCCTGTTGCCATTAATGTGTTGCCTTAGGGTCTAAAGTAGCTGCTGGCATTCTAACCATTTCATCTTTATTCCAGGCATCAGGAAGAAAGAAAGCCTGCTAGGAGAGACAACTAAAAGTTTCTGCCACCATTATTGGCTCTTCTCCATTTTATTATGTCCCAGCCTGTGAGATATCATCCCTCCCTCCTTAACGTCCTCGTAGCAAATTATACATATCAAGTTATTCATTTAAATTAATTAACATTTATTACATCCTTATCATATACCTCCAGCACCTAGTTCAGTGTTAGGCATGAAGAATAGTGGATGGTGATTTCTCTCAGGATCAAGAAAGGCTTATGCATACACAAATAATTGTGATGTAGGGTAACAGGCTCTGTAAAAGATGTGTGGATACTGACCATGGGAGCACAGAGGAGGATGGTTGCTTGGAGCAGAGGGTGGAAGGCAAATATTAGATGGTTGCACAGCCCACAGGAGAGAACATCTGAGCAGGGCTTCAAATGGCATACAGGATTCTTACAAGTAGAGAAGAGAGGAACGACGTTCAGGGCAGTGGGAATCCTATAAGCAAAAGATAAAAGTCCCTGCGCTACTAGGACCAATCACTTCTGGTTACAGTTCATGTGACCAGAGTTCAAGGTACATGGGTTGAGTGGCAGATGATGGAAAGTTTATCAAAGAAGTCTTATAGCTATGGAAAAGAGTTTGAATTCCTTCTCCTATTCCAGAAGCTGGTAGAAATTCACCTAAGACCCACTCAATGTCTTTCTTAAATATGCATGTTTTCTGGTTCTCTCTCCTGGAAATCCTGATCCGATAAAGGTTTCAATTTAGCAAGCACCCTGAATGATTCAGGAATTCCCAGCACAGCAGCGTGGTGGCCAGGAGTCAATGTTGATTTAGGTAGACACAGGAGATGAGCAGATTTGGATTTTGGAGAAGTCACTCTGGTAGTGGTATAGAGGGTGGCATCCTGGGTGCCAAGAATGCGGACAGGAGACCTGTTAGGCAGTTGTTATCATTGTTCAGGATGGAGGTAATAAGAGTGGATTTCAGGGAGTGACAGGAGAAGTGAAGGGTGTTTAGAGAATTGTTCTGGAATTGTAAATGGCCAGGACTTGGTGATGCTGATTGTGATGGATTGAAGGAAGAGAAACATAGAAAATAGCACAGGCGTTTAAAGCTTGGCTGACCTATGAGATGGTGAGTCTATTAAACAAGTCCAGGAAAAGAAGGGAAGAAGTAAGTTTGGGAAATAAAATATAGAATTCCATCTGAGGGCCAAGTAAGTTGGGGATACCTGAGGGCACTTCACAGTTTTCTTGTATTACAGTATGTGCACACACACACACACACACACACACACAAATCATTTCATCCGTATGATATCACAGTTTCCTCTAGGGTACAGATCCAACCTTGGTAATTGGCACCTGCCTCACTTTGCCCAGCCTATGGCCACCTAGAATTGAGGGTTAGGATGCTTCTATAGCATAAGCATATTTACCCTCTTCACCTACCTTCCAGTAGGGAAAATTGGTATAACATGGGTGAAGGGTGAACTCTAGTTCTGAAATTGTGAAGAAAACCATGCTTTTATTTATGAATTTTAAAGAAATCCAAATTTTCAATTAAGAAAGGGAAAACATGATCACTTTGGAAAACACAACCAACCATGACATTTCAATCATGCCATCCATTGGATGCTGCTGTTTTAACTGCCATGCTGCTAGACTGCCCACACAAACTTGCTCCTTAAGTGTGTCTTTGCTTGCACATATTTGTATCAATTGGCATATGCATTTTATCTTCTCTTTTGTCTCTTAGTTTTGGGAGGAATGGATGGTTATGATCTCTTTCTGGAAACTGTAATTCTTTGAATATGGTAAACAAACAAGTCTTTAAAAAAAAAAAAACCTGTATCAACTTCTCAGATGTCCAGAAGACCTCCCCTACCTCTCTGTCTGCTACTTTCAGTTCTGCTGTTATCTTTTCCCTCACTTGCTTCAGACTTTGTAGAAGTTGGAGAGAAGTCACTAGTGTTTTGTTACTGGAAACAACCACTGCCTTAGAGAACAGTGATAGTTCAGGACCACGGACAGTAGCAATGTAGTGTCAAGATTTAGCTATACACTTAAGAGAGATGACTTGTATATCACAGGTGTTCCACAAATATTATGTCAAGCTGAGAATATAAGAGTTAGTTAATATTAATCTTCATGAAATTAGCATGAGCCAGCCATGTAAATATTCTAACTCTCCTAACTTTGTGTGTTAATCTCTTATTTTCTTTTGGTACAGGTGATAGAAAAAAATGTTGATCCTGAAACAATGCTATTGCCATATCTGAGGAAGAAGCGTATCCTTTGCTTTGAGTTTGTGTGTATGTGTATCTGTGTATAACCCCGATATCTTCAAGTGATATTTTAAGTATCTTTTTAGAGCCACACTGAGTCTTATCCCCTACTTTGAGAAAGTCCTACACTTGAGTTTTGTAGACAGTGCACAGTTACGCTTATCAGACAATCAAGTTCTTTCTAATCTCTGTTTTGGCATTAAATATATTGGGTAAAATGGAGAATAGCAAGAGGAATTAAAGCAACAGATGCTAACATAGCTTAATTTAGCATCCATTAGAATCAAGAGTCACAATATTGCTCTTCTAACCTCAAGGACTAATCATCATGCCCATTAGAAAAAGAGAGCACAGAAATCTCCTAAAATGGCAGTGAAAGAACAATGGAGAAATTAAACCTGAAAATGCAACCTTGAAAAAACTTCCTAAGTAAATAATCTAAGGAATGGATTCTTATTCTGCTGTTCATGAACTCCAGTGGGCTTCCAGCAGTCTGTGGATCCCACTACTTTGTATGCAAATTTGTGAGACAATTGGAATTTGTACATTTTTTCCCCAGAGAAAGTGAAATTCCCCAAAGAACACAAAACTCAAAAACATAATAACAATTTTCTGGAAGTCATTCAAGGTTTTTGGCCATAAAAGTAATGAATACTAATTTCCTGGTTATCCATGGTACCAGTGTGATGTTTAAGATTTGTTTCATTTGTGAGTGACAGAAAATCCCAATAGCAGTAAATAAGGTAGAAGTTTATTTCTTTCTCATTGTATTATTTCAGGTTCTCTGGGAAGCAGACACCAAAAAATGAGATTAAATATGCAAGAGTTTTATTAGGAAAAATGCCTGAGTGAAATAGAGGGGCAGTCAGAGAAGATTTAGACCTGGAGCAAAGAGAGAGAAGGCTGAGTGGAGGAGTCTCAGACTGCATGTAATCCAAGGCAGATTCATCAAAGCCACTGAGGGTGGTTGACAAGGACTCCCACACATCTCCATAGCTCAGAGCCACTAGTGGGAAGCAGCCCATGGGAGTCATGACCTTGATGAAAAGTGGGGTGATAGGTATCAAGTGCAGCAGCTGGGTCTCTTGGTCAGTTTTCCTCTATGTTGGAGGAAGTCTCTATGTTGAGGCACATTCTCATGACGGTGATACTTACATAAAGGAATCCTGAAGGTAGGTCAATCCAGATTAACAAAACAATGTCACAGCATTATCAAGGGCTAAGGTCTTTCTGAGTGCTGCTTCACCCTCCTCAGTTTGAAGCTTTCTCTTCATGGTCATAGATGACTAACTGAGGTCCAGCCATCATATCTGAATTCCAGCACAAAGGAAGAAGTAAGAAATGAGGGAGGGGCAACCCTCTCCCTTTGAAGGTGTTTCCTTCCTGGAAGTTATACAAAGCATTTATGCCTCTATCTCTGTGGCCAACATTGTTAATGACCCCACCAAGCATCAGAAGAGGATAAAAAATGTACCTTTTTTATTCCAGGCAACCACATGTGAAGCTCAAAATTGAGCATTTCTATTACCAAGCAAGAATAAGAGAAAAGATATGGGGAAACAACTAGCAGTTTCCTGCACTGAGAAACAGAGAAATATAGCAAATGTGGATAACGTGACACAAATATTCTAAGAATTAATTACACTTTGACATTTTACTTTGTATATCATCAGAGACACACGTAAGGAAAGAACAGATATGCGAGGTACTCACACCTGCAAATCCTCAAGGCCACTGATATGTCTAGACTCTTCCTTCTTCTAAGTTTGGCCCTCTTTTTGGCAACCTGAGGTCCAGTTGTTTAAAAAGGAGGAGACTAGACATAACACACAAGTGGGGGACTCTCCTGGCCGTCCCGTGGTTAAGACTCCACGCTTCCACTACAGAGGGCACAAGTTCCGTCCCTGGCTGGGGAACTGAGATCCATGTGCCCTGTCGTCAGAAACAAACAAACAAACAAACAAATCACATACACACAAATGAAAATCAAGAATTTATAAGCTTATAAATAATAGCAGCTAAGATATACACACGTCATTTGATTAATAAGTATCGAATTTAAGTGTACATTTAAGAATGTTTGATGTTGTCTGTTAAGGTCAGAGCTATTTTACAAAGAAAATTATGGAGGACACGTTATCTTTAACTATGCTTTTCCAGTCCGACTCACAGGAACTAAATATGGCTGTGGAGGGGGAGGCTGTGGTGCCTGCACAGTGATGATATCACGATATAACCCCATTACCAAGAAGATAAGGTACCTTGCTGCAAAGTCCACATATGGTTGCATTTTTGTAGCTTTCCACTGTGTTGTTTTCCTTCCTTTGATAAATATGCGCACCTGCTATGTGACAGAAACTGTGGTAAACACTGGGAATGCAATGATGGGCCTCAAACCATTCAGGTTCCAGCAAAAATGTTGCTTTCTCAGCCCTCCCTGATCACCTCCCCCATACCCATGCCCCATTTCACCTCTGCAACTCCCTGCTCCCTTTTTAATGGATTCATGGCACTTCTCATCGTGTGTGTGTGCTGTGTGTATGTATTGTCCAAGTACACACGTATTGTCCATCGTCCCTCGATGAGAAGATATACTCTCCATAGGCAGGGATTTTATCTGTCTTGTCCACTAGTCAGTCCCACTGTCTGGTCACTCTGCCTAGCATACGGTAGGTACTCAATGTTTACATTTATTTATAAGTGAATAATATCCTTCTAAGGCCTTCCCTGGAGCTCAAACTATGGTAAAGAATCTGCCGGCAATGCAGGAGACTTAGTTTCAATCCCTGGGTCAGGAAGATCCTCTGGAGAAGGGAATGGGAATACACTCCAGTGTTCTTGCCTGGAGAAGCCCATGGACAGAGGAGCCTGGCGGGCTACAGTCCATGGAGTCGCAAAGAGTCGGACACGACTGAGTGACTAACACTGCCACTACCAATATCCTCCAGTCTTTCTTTGTGTACACATTTATGGAAGCATACTGCATGTACAGTTTAGAAACTTCCTTTGCTACACTTCTTATGAATATCTTTTCAAAATAATAAATATAATTTTAATGGCTGTATATGTGCTATCATATATATCACCATCACCAAAAGCTGCTGACTTAGATTATTGTTTAGTTTTCACTATTATAATGGAGTGGATCAGTGAGCACTCGTATGTCTGTGTATATTTATATTTATGTTTGTGATGATTTCTTGATGATAGATCCATAGAAGTGGAATTGGAGGGTAGAAGGATGAGTGCATCTTTAAATTTTTATGGCTTCCAGCAAGATTCCTCTCAGAACAGTTCTATCAATTTACATTCTTTTCAGCAGTCTATGAATTCCGTTTTCCCAAACGTTTGCATTCTTAGCACGTTACAATTTTTAAAAATTGTTGTCATTTTCTTTGATAAAAATGGTTTCTCATTGCTTAATTTGAAACTCTGTTGATTTTTATTGATGTTGAACCTTTGTTTCACATATTTGTTGGCCATCTGTCTTTGTCTGGTAAAGTGAGAACATTTTAGGAGTCCTTTTGAGTTAGATATTTTCTAGCAGGTGATTTGTGGAACTGAGGAGTTCTGTGTTCCACGCTCTATTTCTTCTTCTGAGGCAAAATATCAAATTAACTCTATTGCCCAAGCAACCCCTGGCCTGGCATCTGCTTGGAAGATGGAATGTGCTCCAGGTGATTGTCACATGTGACTAGAGAAACGAATGTCAGCCCCTCTGTCAACAAAAAAAAAAAAAAAAAAAGACAGTTAGTGGAAACTATTCTGGAGTTAGAATTGAAGGCCTAATTTGAACCCCATCTGACACTCCAGCTGTGATCCTGAGCAACTCACTCTGACCCTCAGAGTCGTCTTCTACAAAATGGCCATGAACTAAGGGCAAAATGTCTATGCAAAGCTTGGAATATCTTATAAAACCTGCCATACTGGAGGCGCTGCTTTCCCACTAGATACAATGTAGTTTGTGCTTCTCTTTTTCATATGAAGACATTATCCAGCTAATGCCTGTCTGACGCCCATCTGTTCTCTGAATGGGGCTGCCGTCACCACAGTAGAAGGCATAGGAAGCACCAAGACCAGGATTCATCCTGTTCAGGTGAGAGAGGGCCTCTTCATCATAGGGTTTCTGTGCTTTGAAAATCATTAGTCACACGAGGAGTTCCTGAAATTAACACAGTAGAGCAGTGGGCCCTGCTGCCTGGGCATAGGCCACGGATGACACAAAGTAGGAGGCAGGAGTGAAACTTGGGACACGTGACCGGCTTGTTAGAAAAATACTTTTTAAGACTAGAGAACTCTTTCCTAAAAAGCAAAAAAACACTTGACATCACTGGGTTGTTTTCTATATTCTAATTAAATGAGACCTGTCCATTTTATATCTTCCAAACTTACATAGCAAAGAGAGCCATCTATGCATTGGGGAATAAAATCTTGTTATTTTTTTTTTTCTATAAAGGGAAATGTAACATGATTTTTAAATTGAATGAAAATATCAGCTACCAAAAAGATTTGTTGAATTTAGGGCTTATTTGGAAGCTATGTCACGGTAGCTGTCAATGAATTGTGAGGCTTTTCTCCTAAGGAGGCTCCTTGTTAGAACTTTGCCTGAAGTGAAAGGACACCTCAGATTCCTGACTCTTTCAATTATTTATATGCTGCCCAGAAAGATGCTGTTGCTACTTGTTTTTGTCCAAGATAATGAGTACCACTCAAGAGGAGAGGAGAGGGGAAAGATAGTCACAGCGCAGAAAATGGGCAAGCTTCATATTCTTCAGGCAATCTTGGCTTCAGTTTACTTGGCTTCGGTTTACTGTCTATGAAACCTTGTTACCTAGAGGGAGCAGATTCTGCCTGAATATGCTTGTGAGACTTGGCTGTTCGGAGGCATGAAAACACTCTGTCACTTAGTACCTGCTGATAGCACCCCCACTCCAGTACTCTTGCCTGAAAAATGCCATGGACCGAGGAGCCTGGTAGGCTGCAGTCCATGGGGTCCTGAAGAGTCGGACATGACTGAACGACTTCACTTTCACTTTTCACTTTCATGCACTGGAGAAGGAAATGGCAACCCACTCCAGTGTTCTTGCCTGGAGAATCCCAGGGACAGGGGAGCCTGGTGGGCTGCCGTCTATGGGGTCGCACAGAGTCGGACACGACTGAAGCGACTTAGCAGCAGCAGCAACCCAGTTCCTGGCAGCAAGGTAGCCAGACAACAGCTTCCAATGGCTTGAACCACTGAAGTCAGACTCAAAAGAGAACAGGCTGGGATGGGAGGCAGGGAGATTTGGAAGAGAAATCAAAGCAATCTTTTCTTCTTGATTGTTGTTTGGATTAACGATAGCACTTGGTAAACAAATTCCTGCATGCTAAAGCGTTAGGGCTATATGCTCAGTTGCTCAGTCGTGTCCAACTCTTTGCAACCCCATGGACTGGGCCAGGGTTCTCTGTCCATGGGATTATCCCAGCAAGAATACTGGAGTGGGTTGCCATTCTCTTCCCCAGTTAAGGCTTTACTGGGCAGATAAAGGCACTCAGGAAATACTTGAAGTTTTTTCAACTTGAAGATAATTCAGTTCATTTATTTGAAGGACTTCCTTTATCTCAGAAATTCCCCTTCTGGACTACAGGTTGAAATACTCAGGAATCTTTTAAAAATACGTGTCATTGACCCACCCCCAGAGATTTTGTCAGATAGTTTGGGGTGCTGCTTGGACCTTGGGGATTTTAAAGCTTTCCCCTGCAATTCTGAAGGCTGAGAACTTTTGAATGAAGCTCAAAAATCTGGTGAGGATCAGTCATCATGGCTACCCCAGTCCAAGAAAGGGAGAGATACCAAGGCTGAGAAGGATTTTCTGGGGCCTCTTCTCCAACTTTAATGTGCCTGTGAACCACCCAGGGATCTTGTTTGAATGCAGGGTCTGATTCAGTAGGTCCAGGGTTGGGCCCAAGATTCTACGTTTTAATGTTTCTGTGCTTGCAGGAGAGGATTGCCAAGTGTCATGGCACACAATGTGGTTTCTGCACCCCTGGGATGGTGATGTCCATGTACACGCTGCTGAGGAACCATCCGGAGCCCACCCTGAGTCAGCTAAATGATGCTCTTGGTGGTAGGTTATATGTGTGTGTGCTTTAATTTCTAGTTTCTAAATGATGATGCTGATAATAGCTATTAAACACTTACCAAGTGCCACACACTGCATTAAATGCTGTATAAACAGACCTTCATTTACTCTTTATGATAACTTTATAAGGTAGGCACTGTTATTATCTCCCATTTCATAGATGGAGAAACTGAGGTTTAGAGAGAGTAATTTACTAAAAATTATACCACCAATAAGTAGAGGAGTTAATTTGTTTGAATCAAGTTTCAGACAAGACCCCCATACTGCACTTGACTGACACATATCTCAAGTCTCTCTTAATCTATAAGGGTCTCCTCCTTGTTTATTGTTTGCTTATTTTAATAATAGCTACAACACCAGTTTATTCATTTACCCTCCAAAGAATCCAGTTATCTCCAGTTCTTTCCTACTGGCATGGGTGCTCTCAGGACAGTATTATCAGAGGGCTCCTAATAAATGCAACATGAAATCAAAGAGACTGACATCTTCTGGTGATACTTACTTCAAAGAACTGCCTTTATTTGGAGCTAGTTTATCAAATTCAGGATCTCAGTGTGTGTGTGTGTGGAGCTGGTGCTGGGTCTTGGAGGAGTCTTCATTATCAAGATTCTGAACAACTCAGGGAAGCCTGGCGCACTGCAGTCCACGGGGTCACAGAGTCAGACACGACTGAACCACTGAACTGACTGAACAATTCTAAAGAATAAGAGCCTTCCAAATGCTATTTCAGGTGATATCCTCCATGGCTCTTTGTCTCCTGTCTCCCAGGGACTTTATTTCTCTGCTGTATTACATGGGCCTAAAGCTCATGTGCTCAGTTCCTCTGCTGAAGTGTTCCAGGGAAGACAGGACTAAACAGAAGTAAAAAGGAGAGATGGTGCATAAGACACAAACTGGACCTATTTGTCCTTTGGTCTTTGGCCTTATTAGAGCTTATTATGCATTTGATCTCATGGCCATTTATGATGTAAAAAAGTGACAGGAGGTTCTCAAGTTTTAGGGTGCTTGAGACTTACACGGGAATTTGTTAAGAAGGAAAATTCCTGAGATCCAACCCCAGAGAGGTTGCTTCAGTGGCTTTGTTTTTTGAATAGATGCCAGATTTAGGGGTTGGAGGAGAACATAGGAAGTGGACCACTGTAGAGAAACGCTGGCCTAATGATTTATTGTAAATAAATTGTGTATCTGTTGCTTCTAAAACTTAAAAACTGCCTTTGCTTCTATATACCTTTGATCTTTTTAGCAACTGAAGCTTAGCTGTCTCTCTCTCTTTTTTTAATATCAAAATTTAGCTTTTTTACATTGTCTTTTACTGATATTGAAAACCAAAAATTTTAATTGAAGTACAATATTGATTTACAATATTGTGTTAGTTTCAGGTGTACAATACAGTGATTGAGTATTTTTGCAGACTATATTCTCTCATAGGTTATTATAAGAAAATGGATAAAATTCCTTATGTTATACTGTAAGTCTTTATTGCTTCTGTATTTTATATATTATTGTTTGTCTTTGTTAATCCCATACTTGTAATTTATCCCTCCCACTTCCCTCTCCGTATTGTAATCACAAGTTTGTTTTCTATGTCCATGAGTCTGTCTCTGCTTTGTAGATACATTCCTTTGTATTATTTTCTATTATTTCACATATAAGTTATATTGTATAATATTTGTCTTTGATTTATTTCACTAAGCATGTTATTCTCTAGGTCCATCTACATTGCTACAAATGGCAGTATTTCATTCTTTTTTATGACTCAGTAATATTCCAACATGCACACACACACACACACACACACACACACATCTTTTTAACACTACATCTTCTTAATCTAATTATCTGTTGATGACCATTTGGGTTGTAAAAATTAACCCCCAAATATTGCTGTAGACCAACAGTTTTTGGCTTGAAATCACTGTGTTCTTTGAACAGCTATCACAAGCAGAGTATATAATAACTGTTGGCAGAGAGAAAATACAAATAGCTGAATTGTTAGACTCTGCCACAAGACTATCAGCCAGATATCCCGTTGTTGACAAAAAGAAAAAATTTGATTTTATGGATTTGGTGGACTGAAATGTCAAACAGCACTTCTTTCTTGGGTGGGATCCTTATTTCCATCAATCTCTTGGCCAACTGTGCCTGTCTCTAGATTCCTTGATTAACAATACTGTTTTTCCCCTTCAGGTAACCTGTGTCGTTGCACTGGATACAGGCCCATAATTGATGCGTGCAAGACTTTCTGTAAAGTGAGTAGAAAGGAACACATTATTGAGTATATTTTTTCCCTGGTTAAATAAAATGGTAGGGGGCAGCAGATGTGATTGGAGAAGGAAATGGCAACCCACTTCAGTGTTCTTGTCTGGAGAATCCCAGGGACGGGGGAGCCTGGTGGGCTGCCGTCCATGATGTCGCACAGAGTCAGACACGAGTGAAGTGACCTAGTAGCAGCAGCAGCAGCAGATGTGATTAGAAGAATAGCCCATTGTTACTAATGCAGGAAAACTTCTTATCTCAAGGTCTGTAATTGCTGTTTGTTACTTGATCTTGGGCAGGGCGCCTACCCTGGTTCATTGATCTTGCCCTGGTAACCACACAATAAGCACCTGAGCACTTTGACATTGGCCATTGGTCATTGTTCATTGTGCTGAGGGATCTTTCCTGACCTGTTTGTCTGGGTCAGGTACCCCATCCTGGTGCTCCTGGGGCCCTCTGAGCACACCCCTACAGCAGCCTTGGTCACATGGTGGTGTAATTGCCCATTTACTCTTTCATCTTTTCACCAGGAGGTGGGCTACTTGGTGCTTCACCAATGTGTCAGTTGAGTAGGCACTCAATCAACACTTGTTGAATGAACAGATGAATAAACAATATGGAAATGAGGCCCATAAGATTAGCTTTTGGAATTTAAATGATGCAATAGTGCATCACAAGAACAGAGTGATAATAATAACCACTTGTTATTATTAATAAAATATTTTACAAATAAATACTTAACAAATATTTAACAAATAAATCAAATTATTGATAAACTGTTAATAATAAATTATTCATTGTTAATAAAATATTAAATCAACCATTGTTGTTACGTGCCAGATTTTGTTATAAGATCTTTACAGCATGGTTGCTATAGTAATAATACTGTGTTATGTACCTGAAAGTTGCAAAGAAAACAGACACATACACACACACAAATTTTAGCTATGTGAGGTGATGGATGTGTTAATTAACCTGGTTGTGATCATCATTTAACAAAGCATACTTATAATGTAACATCAAATAGTCACATTGTATACTTTAAATATATATAATTTTATTTGTTAATTATAGCTCAATAAAGCTGAAAAATTTAGTAGAATCAATAATAAATTCTTGGTTATTTGTTTTTCTCACCCACTAGACTTCTGGCTGCTGTCAAAGTAAAGAAAATGGGGTTTGCTGTTTGGATCAAGGAATAAATGGATTACCAGAATTTGAGGAAGGAAATGAGGTCAGTAAAACGTAAATTTTTAAAGATTTTCCCAGGACATCAGTAGAGACCAGCTTACTTTTAGGAAGAAAAATGGCTGTGCAAGTTTTTGAGGCGTGTCAGCACGTCCTTTCCCCCATTCTCACTCCATCATCCATCTTAACAACTTCATCCCTCACTCCAGATGTTACTCTCAGTCACTTACCACTATCTGCAGGAGGGAAAACACATTGATCTCTTACTGTCTCTCAGTTAAAAAAAAAAATGTGCTTCAAGTCTTTTCTCTAGTGGAGATATTAGGGAAAATGGAAGGGCAGGATGTTCAAGGGAAGGCTCTTGTTCTCAGCTGTGTCTGGCCTGCTGCCTCCTCTGCTTCCCCCAGACCCCAAGGAGCATGTGCAGGGCTGGGGGCCCACCGGCAGCTGCACTCAGTCGCTAGCAGCCTGGTCTGTGTGAGAGCCCTCGGCTTAGAGCCCAGGTACCATGGCTGGTCAGCGGGCTTTTCTGTCTGTCTGTTCTGTGTCTATCTTCATCTGACCTCATTCCACAAAGGATTTAAAGTAGGGAGAACTGTCTGATGACAATAACTTCTGGTACTTTCTCTTTTTAAGACAAGTCTGAAACTCTTCTCAGAAGAGGAGTTTCTGCCATTGGATCCAACTCAAGAGCTGATATTTCCTCCTGAGCTAATGGTAAGTAAGGCAAAGTTGAACTCATGCCAGAGGAATTCATGGTGAAATGTGAAGAAGGATATTTGCTATGGATCCTCTTGAAAGTCGATTGGCAAGTAGGTAGTATCCATCTGCCATTCTCAGTCCAGTCTAAAGAGTGTGGGACTGAGGGAGGAACAGTTGATTGTAATAATCAGCAGATAGTGTCTATTACAAAATGCCCTTAAATGACATCACAGCATCTGGAGGTTTAGAGATGCTTTTTTCTTCCAGTTTTGCTGAGTTTTGTTCTTCCATCAAATGTTTTGATGGAATTAAATATGCAAAGTATTTTTAAACTTTGAAATAGATTATTTTAATATATAAAAGAACCAACAGGAAATATAGTCTCCAGAAGGAGTAAAATATTGTCACATTTTTGTCCCATACTCTGATTTCTAGTAAACACTACTTTTAGGTCACTGTTATTTTATATTTTAAAGAAATCTCTCTTTCCTTTCCTTGTTCCTATAAAGACAGCAGAAGCAGGTGGAAATGTTATCATGAGATGATCTTGAATCTTTATTGCTTTTTCAATAGACAATGGCTGAGAAAAAAACACAGAAGACCAGGATTTTTGGTAGTGATAGAATGATGTGGATTTCCCCAGTCACCCTGAAGGAACTTCTAGAAGCCAAAATCAAGTATCCCCAGGCCCCTGTTGTCATGGGGAACACCTCTGTGGGTACGTAGAAACCAGGAACTTCCTAGAAGAAAACTGAGGAAAGGGGCTTCAGGGAGCAAAACCTCGAATATGCATTTTCTTTGGAAAAGCAATCTGAAATAATATTTTAAATCATCTATGCTTGACTTCCCTTGAGAATTGCTCAAGAGACTTGCACAGCTTCCATGACATAAGTGAATTCCTGTCACTCTAACCGGAGCAGTACACAGAGTTGAACGCCAGAGTCCTGCTCTGTAACAAGTCAGCACAGCTGTCCTGTCTTTCCATGCGGAGTCTGATCTGGGGCTGGGATTTGCAATGACTCTGTTTCCTCTCTTAGGGGTGTCTCAATGGTTATAGTAGGTTTTCTTAAATTGCAGTGACAGGGTCTTTCTGTTGTGTCCATTGTAAACTCAGTTTGACTACCTGCTTCTTGGAGGAGTCTCCCAGAAGTCTTCCCAAGGAGAATTCTGAATATGCCCCAAGATGACTTGGATGTGTCAGCCAAGTTTTAACACTGACAAGACCAGATGGCTCCACAAATTTAGTGAAATTCTGTCTGTCCTTTTTCTATGTGTGTGATTTAGCAATGAACAGAGCTATAGAAAGATATGTAATTTTTATATGTTCTAAGGACATCAGTTTTAATCACAATTTCAAAAATTAAAAGGCAGTTAGGCCCCCCTTCATCCTAGTTTACTTATTTTTTTTTTTCTAATCCTCAGGCCCTGACATGAAATTTAAAGGCATCTTTCACCCAGTTATAATTTCTCCTGATAGAATTGAAGAACTGAGTGTTGTAAACTATACAGATAATGGTGAGTCCTCAGGATCCCTACTTTCTTAGTTAAAATGCATTAAACAGTTTATTTCTTTGCTCAGTAGACATGCAGAAGAAATCTTCATGATTATAATCTACAGAGAGATTCCCTTGTAAGGTGATCACATTCTGGAGGAGGCTCAGGGAAGAATCCTCTATGATTAGAAGAGATACTGTCTGAATAGTTAGATTTTCACTGAAGAACTTTTATGTCTGCCATTCAGGGAACTATAACAATTATTCAGTGAAAAGTACAATGCCAAGTGCTGGATAAACAATAAAGTTGAGAGTCTTTGCTCTCCAGAAGCACAGTAGATAACCAAAGCGAGTTTATGTATTATGCAGCTTCCAAGCTGGCTTTTCCATTTCAATAAAGGAAACTGATGTAATGACAATGATGAGAGGCAGTGAAATGTGAATTTGAAGTCTGGCTCTGGAGTCCAGTTCCTGACTATGTCATGTATTAACTGAAAGACCTTAGTCAAGATACTTAACTGAACCTCAGTTTGTATGGGGCTATTACTATTTCACATCTTTGTTAGAATTCAAGAAGATTCTGTAAAGTATTCAGCATGGTGCTTGACACAGTGAGTATTCAAAAAATTTAGCCTCCATCACCTCCACCACTATCACCCCCACCGTCACCAACACCATCACCTCCTTCATCACCACCATTACAACCACTGTTAACTCCTCCTTTGTGTGTGTTCAGTGGATCAGTGGTATCCAACTCTTTGCGACCTGTCAGACTGTAGCCTGCCAAGCTCCTCTATCCATGGGATTTTCTGGGCAAGAATACTGGAGTAGGTTGCCATTTCTTCCTCCAAGGGATCTTCCCAGCCCAGGGATCAAACTAGCATCTCCCGCAATGGCAGATGGATTCTTTACCACTGTACCACTTGGGAAGCCCACCTCCATTTCCAACCATGATTGCTGCCACCACCACCATGAGCACCAGTATCATGGCGACATGTATCCAGCATAGAATCCCATACCTGCAGTCTAAAATCCAGTGGACATTTCCAGGTCAGCAGTGATCACATTGTGTTCTCTGCAAATGATTCCATTTCAGGGCTGACCTTAGGTGCCGCTGTCAGCCTGGCTGAGATGAAGGACATCCTGGCTAATGTGACCCGGAAACTCCCTGAGGAGAAGACACAGATGTATCACGCTCTCCTGAAACATTTGGGAACTCTGGCTGGGCCCCAGATCAGGAATATGGCTGTATGTATTTGATGAAAGTAATAGCTAGTGTGTGCCCCTTGGATGACCATTCCTATCAAATCGTGACATTTTCATTCTTTGAGAACAGACAAAAAGAATAGTTTTCCAAAGCTTTGATTCTTGTAATAAGCTTGATTCTTATTTTACCACTTGTGTCTTTATAATTTCACAACTGGAGTGAAAATAACCCATTATTTTAAAAAGTCTTTAGGGGGCCACATAGTGAGCAGGCATCCAGATTCAGATCTGAACCCCCTCCTGGCTGTGGGCAACTGTACCCTCAACCTGCTGTCCAAAGGTAAGTGACGCCTCCTTCCTGGGGCTTAGTAAACCCTGTTCCTCCTCTCCTTTGGCTTCTCCAGGGTTATAGGAAGTCCAGTTTTACAATGAGTATTCTTTCTAATATTAATAATTCCATCTCCCTTTTCAGATGCTTGGAAAGTCAGTCAGTCGGGTCCTACTTGTACATGCACCTAACGTCTTCATCTCCTTGCTTTTGAAGGCTTCTGGTAGATATTTCCCTATGCTGGTTGCCTGACCAGTGTTGGTTAGCGTCCTGCTGTAATCTGAAGAGTGAAGAAAACTTTAGGCTCAGACTTGAGCTGTCATTGATGGAAGCCTACAAGTCTTTTTCTATTGAACAGTGGTTGAGCTTCATCCTATACTTTTTTGAGTTTTGTTTTTTAAAACTAAGTCTAAGATTTTTTCATTTATTTCTTTCATTTCAATTTAGTCAAAAATTGTTAGAAAGATTCAGATGGTCCTCTATAAATCTGTATTTTTTTATTTAAAAATATGTACTAACTTTCTCTTACCTGCATTGTTAAACGCCATCTCTTCATAGCTTCTAAACCGCAAAATTATCTTAATGAAGAAGATGTACATTCTGTTCTAAGTTCATCAGTCCATATTTCTCAATTCCACATAAATGCATTAATATATGATACTGGTTTTCCCTTTCTGACTTACTTTTTACCTCACTACAGTTGACTCAAGTTTGTCCCTTTTTATGGCTGAGTAATATTCCATTATATAGATGTACCACAACTTCTTTATCCATTCATCTGTCAATGGACATATATACACTATCATGTAAAATAGTTAGTGGAAAGTTGCTAAATAACACAGGGAGATGAGCCTGATGCTGTGTGATGACCTAGAGGGATAGGATTGGGGGAGGGGAGGGAGGCTCAGGAGGAAAGGGAAATGTATATAATTATGACTGATTCATGTTGTTGTATGGCAGAAACCAAAACAAAATTTTCCACCAATTAAAAAATAAAGTTCTAAAAAAGATGTATATTCAGTTATCAACTTAAGTAACATCCTTTAAGAAATCGTTCATGGAGAATTAGGTTTTGTGATATAAATATAAACATCAGAAGATTCTTAGTTTTTATCCCAAAGTCCTATTTCATTATAACTTTAAATAGTTCCTCCCTCTGATATATTGATTAAAGAACAGAAATTCTTTAGGTGCTGAGAAAAGATAGAAACAATTAAGACTACATCTCACTAGTGTAAAAATTCATTAAAGGCAATTTATTCACTATTGTACTGAGTAGAGTTCTTGATTATACACAATTAATGTTTGTTGAATGACTTGATTAGAATATCAAAAGAGATATTAATATCTTCTTTCTTCTCACAAATCTCAAAATGAATCATACTGTTCAAGAAGTGATTCCTAAGATCCTTCTCTGCCTGACCTCTGGGCTACTCACCTAGATATTTTTATTTATAATCAAGAAAAAAGGCAAAATAAAAATAAAAGGGATGGGCCCTAGATGGGATGAAGCGCTGCAAGACACCATTACATGGTGAAAGACTTTTTAAACAAAGGAAGAGCACTTCTTTTCCTGATCAGTTTCCTGTATTTGGTAGAATTATTTCCCAAATTTTGAGAATTTGATTGTTTAATAAAAAACAGATGCCAAGGAAAATGTTCTTTCTTTCCACAGAAGGAAAACGACAGATTCCTTTAGATGAGCAATTTCTTAGAAAGTGCCCAAGTGCCGATCTTAAGCCTGAGGAAATCTTGATCTCAGTGAACATCCCCTATTCAAAGAAGGTGAGACTGTCCTTTCAATTTCTTCATTTTACCTGTGAGCATACAGCTTGTTAATTCCAACATATAAGAGTTAAAAAAAAAAAAAGGTGTGGAGTGTTTGTAGTGGAGAATATGAGGATCTGAGAATATTTTCACTTGTATTAAGTACTCTCCATCATTCCTACAATCAGGAGACCTTTGACTCTGCTTTTCTCTCCATCCTTCTCGCTCTCCCTCCCTCCCTACCTCCCCTCACTGAAACCAAGCCCTAAAGTTACCTTCCTACAGATTTTTAAAAATTCTTTGTACTGTGAGGCTTTGTCACAAGTATGACTTGAAACTATTCCTCTTGAGGTTTTGAAGAAGCTATAAATTTACAATAGAACTTAGTGGTAGGAAGAGGGCTTTGGAGTGAGACTCAAGAGTGAATCCTAGTTCAGACCTACTGAATCAGTTTGAGCCTTGGATTCTCATCTGTAAATGGGAAGGATCGAGCCTGCCTTGGAAAGTGTATGATTTTGCTAGCTAGGGCTGCAAAGAACCACAGCCTCAGTGGCTTCACTATACTGTCACTTCTGGAGGCCAGAAGTCTGATATCAAGGTGTTGGCGGTGTTGATTTTCTCTGAAGCTTCTCTCGTTGGCTAGTAGATAACTATCTTCTCTCTGTATCTCCACATGGTTTTCCCTCTGTGTCTCTGTCCAAATTTCCTCTTCTTATGAGGACACCACCGTGTTGGATTATTGCCCACCTCGATTATCTCATTTTTAACTTAATTGCCTCTTTAAAGACTCTAACTCCTAACACAGTCACATCCTGAGGTACTACTGGGAACTAAGACTTCAAGATGTCACTTTTGAGGGGAGACGGCTCAGCTCAAGAGAGTGTGGCAAGGATCCAGTGAGGCAATGCGTTCAAACTGCCTGGTGCATGGTTGTCCCTCAGCGTGTTTCTACCAGAGCCACTTCACTTTTGCTTTCAGTGGGAGTTTGTGTCAGCCTTCCGACAAGCCCAGCGACAACAGAATGCGCTTGCAACAGTTAATTCGGGAATGAGAGTGTGTTTTGGAAAAGGAGATGGCATCATCAGAGAGTTATCCATTGCATATGGAGGCGTTGGTCCAACCACCATCCTTGCAAAGAATTCCTGCCAGAAACTCATTGGAAGGTATGGAATCATGTCCTGAGATTCCAGGGAACCAAGTGGCTCTTTCTATGGTGACGTGTAATTACAAGAAGAAAAATACTTACCACCTTTCTGTTTAATGACTTGGAATTCCAACAAGATTTCATGATTATTTCCATGTGTCTTAGTGAATCCTGAAGTGGGCACCATATAGTGTGTGTGTATGTGTGTGTGTATAGCCATCTCCCAATAGTATTGATATAGAGACACAGTAAACAAAGTGAGTAAATCTGCATTCTTTATTGTGAGAGAATAATTTATCATTATGAAAGATTCATTATGGGAGTTTGTTATACAATAACTTGCTAAGTGTATTGCATACCTGGCTGTTTATTTCTACAGGTGATAACTTGACTATAGATATAGCCATTAATTCTTAAGCCTTCACTAGGTATTGATTACCATTTCAGAAGTAATGAACTAATGGTTAAAACCATGATCTTGATCAAGCCACACTGCCTAGGTTAGAATCTCATTTCAACTCCTATATATTATGTGATCTCAGTCAGCTTACTTAATCTTACAGTACCGCAGTTTCCTTATCTGTCAAAGGGGAATAATCATATCTCATGCCTCATAGGGCAATTGAGAGGATTAAGTGGGTGAATACGTTGTTGTTGTTCAGTAGCTCAGTTGTGTCTGACTCTGGCACCCCATGGACTGAAGCACACCAGGCTTCCCTGTCCTTCACTCTCTCCAGATATGNGGAATAATCATATCTCATGCCTCATAGGGCAATTGAGAGGATTAAGTGGGTGAATACGTTGTTGTTGTTCAGTAGCTCAGTTGTGTCTGACTCTGGCACCCCATGGACTGAAGCACACCAGGCTTCCCTGTCCTTCACTCTCTCCAGATATGAATACATATATATGAATACATGTCTCCTGGAATCAATACATGTAAGGTGTCTAAGTAAGTAAATGTTAGTCACTCAGTCATGTCTGATTCTTTGCGACTCCACGGAGTGTATAGGCTTCTATGTCAATTGAATTATCCAGGCAAGGATACTGGAGTAAGTTGCCATTCCTGTCTCTAGGGGATCTTCCCAACCGAGGCATTGAACCCAAGTTCTCTGCATTGCAGGCAGACTCTTTACAGACTGAGCCAGCAGTAAGCCCCATAAAACAGAATTAAAACAGAACCTAGCATGCAGTCAACATTCTAGTGTTATAAGGGGCAGTTACTCCTGGGTTGAGGACTTAACACAAGTTGTCGTTTCTTTCTCATGACCATTCCAGGAGGTGAATTCTACCATGATTGCCCTTTTATAGGTGATGAAGTGGTGTGCCCAGGTCAGACACCCTGAGAGTGGTAGTGAGGTAGTGTGGGGTAGTGAGTCCTGTTGGGCTAAGAATCCTCTTTTGAACCTCACAGGCCCTGGAATGAGGAGATGCTGGATGCAGCTTGCAGGCTGATTCTGGACGAAGTCTCCCTCCCAGGCTCAGCCCCAGGTGGGAAGGTGGAGTTCAAGAGGACCCTCATCGTCAGTTTCCTGTTCAAGTTCTACCTGGAAGTGTCACAGATTTTGAAGGGGATGGTAAGTGGAACTGACCACGTGTTCACTTTCCCAGGCCTGGGGACCTCTGAGAATGCCCAAAGCAGAAAAGGCAACAACCCCTGCCAAAAAAGTTATCTCATAGAGTAGAAAAGACAACCCACATCGGAAACTCACAAGCTTGCAGGGCATATGGCAGGCCATCTGTTGATAGGGTTTGGGGGAAAATTGCAAGTCAAGCACAGAGTTGTATGGGATCTGATTTAGCACCACTCACTTATTTTTTTGACCTGTTGTGTGTCTCAATGGTGTTCAGAGAACTCGTTACTGGTTTGAATATATTTTCCCTCAGAAAAGCGTTTCTTCCACTTGCTGAGGTTTACCTTTGTATGTTTGGCTTTCTTCTCTGGGTTCAACTTTGTTTCTCTCACTTGTAAGATGCTGATGGAAGCCTCTCCATAAGGTTACTGAGAAATGGGTTATCATGGGAAAAGGCTTCATATGGTCCCTAATACTTCAGAGAACCGTGGTGAAGACTGCTTAATAATCATAGTAGTAATCATCTGGGCATTCTTGCAGCTGGTCTCCCTTATGACAAACAGTTAAAGTTTATAAGACTGTTGACTGGGAAGGACACAACAAAAAAATATTTATTTCAGAATAAATTTGCTATACCCAAAGGGAACTTGAGCCTTGTTGATCACATTAATCCTAAACTATAGCCACCAGACCAAACTAGATCAGAAGCCATGAACAATCCTCATGTGGTATAGAAATTAGTATGTATGATAAAAAAATAAGTATGTATAATCATAAAAAAGTATGATCACTTTAAATCAGAGACATAGAGTTCTCTCATCATTGCTTCTGCAGGTATCTTCTCATCATACATGAGAAGAACAAAAAACCAGAACAGTCATATCAACGCTTTCAGAATAGAAGCTTGAAATCATATATAAGTGACTTACTGTCACCAGGTTATCCAAAGAGAGAAAATAAAGCCAACTCCTTCAATTAATAGCAAACTAATGTAATTTATTGAATGAATCAAATGATATAAATTACAACTTCCATCTTATAGTCTTTTACCTTCAATTCAATTTCTTCTATTAATACTGCTCTACTATTCAAAATAATAGGCTTTGTTGGCTTTAATTTTCTCTTAAAAATTTTATATTGTAAAAAATCACCATTAGGTGGTACAGATGAACTTACTTGCAAAACAGAAGAGGAGATACACAAACTTATGGGTACAAAGAAGGGAAGGGAAAACAGATGAACTGGGAGATTGGGATTGACATATACACACTACTATGGATAAAATGGATAACTAATGAGAACCTACTGTATCGCATAGAAAACTCGACTCGGTGCTCTGTGATGACCTGTAAGGGAAGGAAAACCAAAAAAGACAAGATTTCTGTATATGTAGAGATGATTCACTTTGCTGTACAATAGAAACTAACGCAGCATTATAAAGAAGTATACTCCCCAAAAATTAAAAAATAAAAGAAAAAAGAACCACTAGGTGCACTGTTTAAAATCTTGTGTAAGGATCAAATGACCCAGGTTTGCTCAACTCTAGAAGTGTTCCTCTTAGGGCCCTAGCCTGCCCTGCTGGGAGGCTGTGGCAGAGAGGCAGCCCCAGCATCTTCCCCCTTTCTGGTTGACTAGGGGATACAGAACAGCGTTTGATACTCATTAGCAATGGTGCACCTTTGCTCTGACTTTTTCCTGGTTTAAGTCCTCTCTTCCTTTCGAATTATTTACTTAGCTTCTACCTTCCTGTTTTATTGGTTTGTAAGTCCTCAAATCATTTAGGAAGGCATGTGAAAGAATCCTAAAAAACATAAAGATATTGGGAGTCAGTGATCTCCTGTACTCACTTAGCTCTTTGTTAAACATCGTTCTATGCATGGATCTTCCAGAGATATGTCCTGGAGGTCAGGGAGAACCCCGCTTATACTTCTGGGATTCTGAATTAGGCAAGTACTTAAAAAAGGTTAAACTTCACAGCAGAGCTAAGAACCATGCTAGCCTCTTTCCCAAGACAATTCTGGCATATTTTAAATATCTACAATGGTTCTACTTTTCAGGACCCTGTTCACTATCCTAGCCTTGCAAGCAAGTATGAGAGTGCTTTAGAAGATCTTCATTCCAGACATTACTGGAGTACATTAAAGTACCAGGTTAGTGACTTTTTTTTTCTTTCTTTTTTTTTAATTCGAAAGACCCAGGCTAAAGCTTCTTCATGTGGACATCCCACTTATCTCTCAGTGATTCTCATGACTTTTTAGCCTGAACTCCGCTTCTGGTGAAACTACAGCCTACTTAGTGCTGATCAAAACTTCAAAATCAGTGAAGTATTGTGATTAATAATTAAGCTAGCCAAGGTTATTTTTTTTAATGTCTGTTTTGAACTCAAAGAGTTCAAATGTGTTTTTGTTCTGTGGCTTTGTACCACTGATATGAACAAGCTGCCTAGTCTGCCACATGCCCTTGCCCTTGCCCTTGGCCCTGTATCAGGGCCGTGGGCTGCTTTGATTTTATTCACAGAGCCCTTGGAGGCTGATGAAAATGCAGTAATGTTTTTTGAAAGAGCTGCTGGTTTATTTTGTTTGAATGTGGTAATGCTTTGTTCTCCCAGTCTCCCTTCTCCAACTGTTCTCTCTGTGAATTAGAGTTTTAGAGCTGAATCAAGCATAAGTTCTAAGAGTTAATTTCAGGCTCTCCTAATGAAAGCTTTTAGAACAGAATTTCTCATAACCTTAAAGTGGAATTTTCAGCTACAATGTCATAAGCGTATCGCCTGAAGTCATCCTATTGGTCAACTGGATAAGATCACTGTGCTTTTCCTTGAAATTATTAGCAAGAAACTTTACCTTGAGGGTTTTATTAAGTGAAGAACATGAAAAGGCTTTTAAAAGATTCTTTTTAAATAGATTCAGTTCATTGGATCTATTGTTGGACTTATAAAACTTTGCAGTATGTTGTAATGAACAATGAAGTTGATGTATACCTCTTCAGTTTTTAGATTCAATATGTTCAAAAATCAAATACACCAAACTCCATTGAAAGTGTTGAAAGTGATCATTTTGAAAGTCAAAAATAGCTTCCTTTATTCCCAGTGTAAAATACAGTTACTGCAATGTTTGGCTTATAAATACCTTAACGTTGCCTTGACCATGGAATAAACTTCAACAACCACAGTAAAAACAACAAATGAATGGGCTTCCAAATCATTCAAAGTGATAATCTTCACATAATTTGTTATTATAGATTGCAAGACCAAGTTTTGGAAGTAGTGTATTTCTCACACAGATGTTTTGATTTTGCTTTTTCTGGGTTTTCACACACACAAATACCCACTTTGCTAGAGGAATTTCAGCATTCATGACCAGCATTGTTTTTCTCCAAATCAGAGATCACCTGTTAGAGGTGACAGTGTTCTTTCCTCCATGGTGTCTTTAGCTGTATAACAAGCACAAGCAAGTAATCAAGTACATACTCTTTCATTAGTAGATTCATTACAACTGGCTTTTTAAAAAGTGTTATGTCTTCAGCTAAATTAATCAGTTTCATATTTATATAATATGTTCATATTGCCTGAATATGTAAAATGTCCTCTCATTTCCCCCTTCCTCTACATTTGTGACCTACTAGCCACCTTTAGTTAATGGTACCTGGGCCAAGTTCTAAATTATTTTTTATTCATAATCTTCTGCTTTCTAGTTTATATTAAGTCAGGATGAACACACACACAAAAGCTCAGCTAATACTAATTTTTTGTGCCTTGTATTGTAGTAACTACGAAATTGAAGTTTACATTTAAGTGAAACAAATATGGACTTTAAAAAAATGTTAATCAGTAAACGTATATTTTGCTATAAAACAGTACATTTTATATGAAATAGGAATAAGTGCAGAGGGTCCAAGGCTTTCTAGGTGGCACTAGTGGTAAAGAATCCACCTGCCAATGAAGGAGACTCAGGAAATTTGGGTTCAATCCCTGGGTCGGGAAGATCCCCTGGAGAAGGGAATAGCAACCCACTCCAGGATTCTTGCCTGGGAAAATCCCATGGACAGAAGAGCTTGGAGAGCTACCATCCCTGGGGTCACAAAGAGTCAGACATGACTGAGCACACATACACCACTCTAGGTGATAGTGAACATCTCATTTATTGTCAATATGCAACGTGTAACTGCACATTCTGGGACTCAAATACGAAAGTATGTACTTTTAGAAAATTTCCCAGTGTGCGTGCAAGTTGCTTCAGTCATGTCTGCCTCTTTGGACCCTACAGACTATAGCCCGCCTGACTCCTCTGTCCATGGGATTCTCCAGGCAAGCATGCTGGAATGGGTTGCCATGCCCTCCTCCAGGGGATCTTCCTAACCCAGGGATCAAGCCCTGGTCTCTTCCATCTCCTGCATTGGCAGGCAGGTTGTCTACCACTAGCGCCACCTGCCTTAAATGATACTGATTTAGAAACAGCTTCCATGGCTTCTTTTCCCCCAGGAAAGGTCTTGACCACGAGGTGTTCTGTTGGTGACTGTTCTCGCTTCCCTCCTGCCATGTGCTGCAATCACTGTGAGCCTCATCTCAAAGAGAGTCCCTGCCCCAACCAGGCTTGGGGTCACCCCATGAACAGCAGTGTAGGGCAGCAGGTGGGATGGGGAAGAAAGGCTGTTAGCTCCTTTAGCTCTCTCTGGGCCTCACCTTGGCTGACCAACCTCGGGCCCAAGTCTTCTAGAGCAAAGGCTCTGGGCATCTGGTCTCAGCCCTGGTGCCGGTTGAAAGACTGATCCAGTGAAGTGTGGATGGAACGGCTCAGCACTGCCTCACAGGGCAGAACTCCAGGCCTCAGAGCTGCCTTCTCCTTTGAGAGAGTAGCCTTTAGATGGTGGCTGCTTGACTGGCAATTTTCCTGGAATCTCCACTCCCATAGTTCCATCAGCAGCACTTGTGGCAACTTCAGCCTTGCCCTAGTCTCTGAACNCTCCAGGCCTCAGAGCTGCCTTCTCCTTTGAGAGAGTAGCCTTTAGATGGTGGCTGCTTGACTGGCAATTTTCCTGGAATCTCCACTCCCATAGTTCCATCAGCAGCACTTGTGGCAACTTCAGCCTTGCCCTAGTCTCTGAACTTGTTCTGTTGTTGCTGTTGTTTTGCTCGATCGTGTCCGACTCTTTTCTGTCCCCATGAACTGCAGCACTCCAGGCTTCTTCTGTCCATGGGATTTCCCAGGCAAGAATACTGGAGTGAGTTGCCATTTTCTTTTCCAGGGCATCTTCCCTACCCAGGGATCGAACCTAGGTCTCCTGCAATACAGGTGGATTCTTTACCACTGAGCCACTAGGGAATGTCTCTTAATTCTTCTTTCTTCATACTTCCAATCTTCTTCTTCCAATTAGCAACCAGGAAAGCTAACAATTCTCTCATATTTGAAATACTGGAGGAGATGTTGTATTTCTTAATTTCATTTTGGTTAATGAAACACATGTAAGGTATTTATGGTAGCACAAGGTATTTATAAAGTACAAGGTATTTATACCTTGTACATGGTATTTATAAAGCCAGTGGCAAGACATTTTACTCCATGGGTTTCTAAGAAATAGTAACATTAATGAATCATTACTCAAAATGCAGCTTTCTGTGTCTTCATTCTTTATCAGGATTGTCTAAGTGATGAGTCTTACCACTGGTAAGACTTCTTCACTCAAAATAGAAAATAATAAAAGCTCTTGTGATTGAATGCACTTGAGATTTTCTACAACCATGGTAATTAGGCTTTTCTGCAAATAGTGCACATGACATGCCTAGCTACAAGAGTAAGATAATTTTGATAATGAAAGTTAAGGATATACATGAGCATTTGTAAAAAGATGTAATTTTATATAATCAAGAATAAAGATTTATATTCATTTACTTACACAAATAGAATCTGTGTTAAAGATATTTGTGGTCTATATTCAAAATAGTGGGGAAAAAAATAAGAACAACACCATGGCTTCACATCCCAGTTTGCCTACTGAATTACTGAAATAAGTTTACTGTCCTGGTGTTATTAACAGTGATGTTTTTATTTTCAGAAGTGTTCTGGCTTGAATGTAAATTATGTAGAGTTGTGCATAATAGGATTATAGAAATGATATGTTGGTTATCGATTAAACAGAATGCAGACCTAAAGCAGCTTTCTCAAGACCCAATTGGCCATCCCATCATGCACCTGTCTGGTATTAAGCATGCCACGGGCGAAGCCATCTACTGTGATGACATGCCTGTGGTGGACCGGGAACTGTTCTTGACTTTTGTAACAAGTTCAAGAGCTCGTGCTAAGATTGTGTAAGTGATAAAGTTTTTATCCAACAGACAATAATGATTGCTTTGGGGGGATAAGTCATGTTAGTGAAAAGTAATTGTCTGAAGAAGATGGGCTATTTGTTGGCAATGTCCAATGTAGAAGTGAAATGGGGTCAAAGTGTAGGATTTACTACAATTTGTCCTTCCATAGAAAAACTTCATTGTCCCAGAAATTCTTTCTCGATTGTGTGGCATAGAACTATTGTAAGGTTTTCAGACATATCTTCCTTCTCTTGTATCTTCTTCTCTGATTAAGCACATTCTCCATGGCCTGCAGGCTGTGGGGCTCCTCAGAGCAGCTCTGTTCTGTGTGTTCTTGTCTAGGTCTATCGATCTGTCTGAAGCTCTCAGCATGCCTGGGGTGGTAGACATCCTGACTGGGGAACATCTTCCAGGCATCACCATCACCTCTGGCTTTTTAACTGACTCTGAGCAACTTCTGTCAACAAATGAGGTACTGCATTTTTGCTTTCTGTTTTAAAGGTAACTTCCTCAGGGACTTCCCTAGTGGTCTGGTGATTAAAGCTCCAGGTCTCCATTGTAGGGCGTGTGAGTTCAGCCCCTTACTGGGAGCTTAAGATTCCACTTGCCTCTTGGTGTGACCTAAAAAAAAAAAAGTAATTTCCTCAGTTATTGGCACTTCATATTTTCTTTCTTTAAAAAAAATTTTTTTTATTTTTACTTTATTTTACTTTACAATACTCTATTGGCTTTGCCATACATTGACATGAATCCACCACAGGTGTACACGAGCTCCCAATCCTGAATCCCCCTCCCACCTCCCACCCCACAACATCTCTCTGGATCATCTCCGTGCACCAGCCCCAAGCATCCTGCATCCTGCATCGAACATAGACCGGCGCCTCGTTTTTTACATGATAGTATACATGCTTCANTTGTGTGGGTCAGCTTATCTGCGCTGTGATAGCCGATTCAGAGGTCCAGGCAAAGCGAGCTGCTCAGCGAGTGAAGATTGTCTACCGAGATTTGGAGCCACTGATCCTAACCATTGAGGTAATGAGTTCAAGGGTGGGGCCAGAAGAGCATATTTAAGTGGTGTATCAGTTAAAATGCCAGAAACAGGAAAGAAAATCTGACTCAAAGTGGCTTCCAAAACACAGGGGCTTTGTTTTTCCTCAAACTCTATCACTATGAGCAAGGAAGCTAGTCTTCCGAATCTCCTCCCTGCTCCCCATGGTCCAGGCTTTGCCTCCTGTGGTCATAGGATGGCAGAGAGAGCACCATCGACTCAGCACCCCACGAGTCCTGGGACCCAGCGTCATCAGGCATTTAGGTTACATGTCCCTCTCTGGATTCATGACAGGCAAGAGCTGTTGGTTACTGCTGGAGGGTCAGATTTCTTTGAGGTTCATGGGCTGTATGGGGAGTGATGAAAACCTCAACAGAAATCTGAGCACTGTTTAGAAGGGGCAGGTGAAAAGAATGCCAGATGGGCACCCAGCCATGTCCAGAAGAGGGAGCACACCCAAGACTCCATATCCACCTTCACCGGGACTCTTTTAGGTATATAGTGAAAACCAACAAGAAGCTCCATGAAGCATATACTGTGACCCTAGTTTTAGACCCTTTAATGTATATGTTAAGTAAGTATGAGAAACAGATCCTATGATGCCTACAGCTATTTTGGCAACTTGAACAAATTGGGGAACTGCATTTCCTATCCTGTTTCTTAAAAACAATTTTGAAATTTATAAAGGTTTTAAGACTCATCTCCATGAAATGATATGAGTATTCTTCTGCATATATTTCATTGGTTCTTATAATTTATAAAGTAATAAAAGCATGAAAGTTGGGAAAACAGCATGAGTAGATTAGATTCAGCACACAGAGACTGAATGTAATCTGGGAATACAATATTATCTCCACGTCGTAATGAATAAATTGTTCTCTAGGTGACTAGCATGCTCTGAGGCAGAAAATAAGGAAATGAGCTGGCCAAGATTAGTGTCTCCAGGAGAACTTGGCCTTGGGTGTATTTCCTATCATGCTGCTTTATGCCAAGGAACATAGAGTTTGTTTCTGGACAATGTCCTCAGTGTTTTGAAATTTTAAAAGAATCATGTCAAGGAAACAAAAATAAAAAAGTTTAGTTGGAGTTAAAGAGTGATTGGGCTTTCCAAATTTTCCTGGCTAGTTTCAAATTCATTCTGTTTCCATCTTAAACCCTTTTCATTCATACATTGCCTCGTATACTTGCTGACTTTTTATACATCCTTCCCCAACATTTTGTTTTAGAGTTTGAATTCTTAGTAAGAATTTATTTGCATAATATTTTATCAAAAATTTTGTTTGTAATTCTTTGCCAAATTCCAGTGACTAAGTGTTTTCCTTTACCCCCACCCCACACTCTGCTTTCCAGCCAAATAAGATTCCAAAAGCAAATAGACACCACTCTCTTCCCACACCCACCTCAACCTCCACCAGCATAGCTCGAATTGTCTGCCAAAGAATCCCAATATCAAATAACAAGCTTTGACATAGCAGAAAAGAAATACCTTGTGTTTCTATCAAAGGTTAAGCTCTCCAAGATCAATCAACTAGATCAAGAAGAGTTCATCAAAGTGTATAGCAAGGAAATATGCCTTGTTCCTTGCATATTACAATTCTTTTATCACTTTCCTGACCAAGAAATATTCAGGAAATTATCTCTGAGTTACTCAAAGAGCAAGCCGCAAAAGACCAAACTCAAAGGAAAAAAAAAAAAAAACTGGATGTATGAAACTTAATTTCTGTTTCGAACCTGGAATATCTGAGTCTTAGATTAATAATAGATCATATGCTTTGTCATACAGCAGACACTAATACAACATTGTAAAGCAATTATACTCCAATAAAAAAAGAAAATCATATGAATTGATTCCAGTAGGAAGTATGTTATCAATTAAAACAGGATAAAAACAAATGGATCTCCATCACTATCACTCACGTTTAACCTAGCTTATGCTTTTTTGAATTTTTAATAGCTTGAATGGGGAAATGCTATCAAAACTCTTGGCTCCAAGAGTCAGGCTGGTAACCATGGTGAGAAAGCTGTGCTCCCAACCAGAATCTCTTATCAATCGTCACAGTCAACAATGTGACCATAGCTAACACCTAGAGCTCTCTGTGTGATTTACCTGGTTCCAAACAGGTTTCCTACGTAAGTCACTAAATGCTCACAACAACTGCAGATGGTGACTGCAGCCATGAAATTAGAAGACGCTTANCTTGCAGTCCAAGGGACTCACAAGCATCTTCTCCAACACCAGAGTTCAAAAGCATCAATTCTTTGGTGCGAAGCTTTCTTTATACTCCAACTCTTAGATCCATACATGACTGCTGGAAAAAAACAGCTTTGACTAGATGGACCTTTGTCGACAAAGTAAAGTCCCTGCATTTTTTAATATGCTTTCTAGGTTTGTCATAGATTTTCTTCCGAGGAGCAAGTGTCTTTTAATTTCATGTCTGCAGTCACCATCTAGAGGATTTGGGGCACTAGAAAAATAAATTTTCTCACTGTTTCCATTATTTCCCCATTTGCCATGAAGTGATGGGACTGGATGCCATGATCTTCACTTTCTGAATGTTGAGTTTTAAGCCAGCTTTTTTATTCTCCTCTTTCATTTTCATCAGGAGGCTCTTCAATTCCTCTTCGCTTTTTGCCATAAGGGTGGAGACATCTGCATATCTGAGCTTATTGATACTTCTGGCAATCTTCTTTCCAGCTTGTGCTTCATCCAGCCCTGCATTTTGCATGGTGTACTGTGCATAAAAGTTAAATTAGCAGGGTAAAAGCCTTGACATACTCCTTTCCCAATATGAAACCAGTCCACTGTTCCATGTATGATTCTAATTGTTTCTTGCCCTACATACAGATTTCTCAGGAGGCAGGGAAGGTGGTCAGGTATTCCCATCTGTTTCAGAGTATTCCACACTTTGTTGTGATACATACAGTGAAAGGCTTTATCAGAGTCAATGAAGCAGAAGTAGATGCTTTTCTGGACTTCTCTTGATTTTTCTATGATCCAATAGATGATGGCAATTTGATCTCTGGTTCCTCTGCCATTTCTAAATCCACCTTGAACATCTGGGAATTTCAGTTTACGTACTGTTGAAGCCTAGCCTGGAGAATTTTGAACATGATTTTGCTAGCATGTGAGATGAATGCAATTGTTCTGTAGTTTGAACATTCTTTGGCATTGCCTTTCTTTGGGACTGGAATGAAAACTGCCCTTTTCCAGTCCTGTGGCCACTGCTGAGTTTTCCAAATTTGCTGGCATATTGAATGCAGCACTTTCACAGCATAATCTTTTAAGATATGAATTAGCTCAGCTTAAATTCCATCACTCTGCTAACTTTATTCCTAGTGATGTTTCCTAAGGCCCACTTGACTTTGCACTCCAGGATGTCTGGCTCTAGGTGAGTGATCACACCATTAAGTCATTAAGATCTTTTTTGTANAAGATATGAATTAGCTCAGCTTAAATTCCATCACTCTGCTAACTTTATTCCTAGTGATGTTTCCTAAGGCCCACTTGACTTTGCACTCCAGGATGTCTGGCTCTAGGTGAGTGATCACACCATTAAGTCATTAAGATCTTTTTTGTATGGTTCTCCTGTGTATTTTTGCCACCTCTTCTTAATACCTTCTGCTTCTATTAGGTCCATACAGTTTCTGTACTCTTGTCTCCATCTTTGCTTGAAATGTTCCCTTGATATCTCGAATTTTCTTGAAGAGATCTCTAGTCATTCCCATTCCACTGTTTTCCTCTATTTCTTTACATTGATCACTTAGGAAGGCTTTCTTATCTCTCTTTGCTATTCATTGCAACTCTGCATTCAGATGGATATAACTTTCCTTTTCTCCTTCACCTTTTGCTTCTCTCCTTTTCTCAGTTATTTGTAAGGCCTCCCCAGAAAACCATTTTGTCTCTTTGCATTTCTTTTTCTTGGGGATAGTTTTGATCAGGGTCTCCTGTACAATGTTACAACCCTTTGTCCATAGTTCTGCAGGCACTCTATCAGATCTAATCCCTTGAATCTGTCACTTCCACTGTATAATCGTAAGGGATTTGATTTAGTTCATACCTGAATGGTCTAGTGGTTTTCCCTANACAATGTTACAACCCTTTGTCCATAGTTCTGCAGGCACTCTATCAGATCTAATCCCTTGAATCTGTCACTTCCACTGTATAATCGTAAGGGATTTGATTTAGTTCATACCTGAATGGTCTAGTGGTTTTCCCTACTTTCTTCCATTTAAGTCTAAATTTGGCAATAAAGAGCTCGTGATCTGAGCCACAGCTAGCTTCCAGTCCTGTTTTGCTGACTGGATAGAGAATCTCCATCTTTGGCTGCCAAGAATATATCCAATATGATTTCAGTATTGACCATCTGGTGATGTCCAGGTGCACAGTCATCTCTTGTGTTGTTGGAAGATGCTGTTATGTTGTTGCTCAAAATACAAGAGTATCCAAACTCTAAGACAAGAAAGATGTTTTCTAAATTTTGTCTCTTCCCCTTATTGCCACATGGTGCTGCTGCTGGTGGTGGTAGTGGTTTAGTTGCTCAGTTGTGTCCAACTCTTTGCAAGCCCGTCATGCTTCTCTGTCCATGGGATTTTTCAGACAAGAATACTTGAGTAGGTTGCTATTTCCTCTTCCAAATGAGCTTCCCAATCCACGTATCAAACCCGTGTCTCCTACATCTCAGGCAGTTTCTTTACCGTTGAACCCAAGAGCTCCTGGGAATTAAGAGATGGATTGCCTTGGGAGAGGNTCTGAGTGAACTCCGAGAGATGGTGATGAACAGGGAGGCCTGGCGTGCTGCGATTCACGGGGTCGCAAAGTGTCAGACACGACTGAGTGACTGAACTGAACTGAAAAACTGTTATTATCCCCATTCTGATGCAGAAACTGAAAGGCTGAGTTACCCAAAGTCACACAGTTAGTCAACTATAGAAGCAATCAACAAACACTCTACCAAAAACTGTGGGCCTCGTGGTAGTATAAAAAAACCAACCCACTTTTTGAATGGAGGAAATGGCAAGATCACAACAACATATCCGTAAGGTATATTGATAGGTAGACACTTACTGGTGGCCAAAGGGAACCAAACTTTGGAGAATCCCTAGCTGCCACCAGGCTGGAATTTCATGGACGGACAATAATCTGTTGTAGAAATACTCCCAGGAGCTGACATGTCACATTTGCCAAGGACCAACGGATTACAGCAAGATGAATTCCCAAGGATAGGTAGGAAAAGCAACCTAGATTTTTTAGCTACATCCCTGATAATGTGTACTTACTATTATAGTCCTTCACTAGGCACCCAGAGGAAGCCATTAGGAACCAGTATATAAGTGGATTTGTGGTACCCAGTCTAGACTTGGAATCTTCCTTCCAGGGCTGGAAGTCCCAAGTGCAAATGCTGGACTCAGTCCCCCAAAGAAGAAGCTTGGGATTGGCAGTCAAGGCCTTCATGTCCTTAACACTAGAGTGCCTTCAGGTAGCATTAACAGAACATTTGTTATATGCCATGTAAGCTCATGCATGCCTCATTTCATTTTATCCTTTTCACAACCCTATTGGAACTGTGTGTACAACTCTACCTTCATTTTACCAATGAAGCTCAAAGTGGTGAAGTAATAGACCCACAGTCAAATAGCTAGTACGTCAGAAGATGGACACAACTCCAGCTGGGTCCAGAGCCCAAGATCTAAGTCCCTGTGCCTTGTTACGCTGGCTGCATAACATGGGCTGTGGGATGAAGAGAATAATTGGCCTGGAAACAGTTCCACCACCTTGGTGCTCGGTGTTTTCTAAGCAGTTTTTTGGTGTTTTTTGTTTGTTTTGTTTTGTTTTTGACTCAATAAGGACATTTGCTTTTGCTCCATGGAGAGTCTCTCTGCAGCATGGTTCTTAACCCAGCTCATGGGGTCCTGACAAGGCTGCATGTGATGCCAGAGCAAGAGAAGCACTGCCCAGACTCAGATGATCCAGCACCATATGTGGCTGCTGCCGTGGGGCTGGTGGGGGACTCATTTTTCTGTTCTCCTTCTAGGAAGCTATACAAAACAAGTCCTTCTTTGAGCCAGAGAGGAAACTGGAGTATGGAAATGTGGATGAAGCGTTTAAAATGGTGGATCAAATTCTTGAAGGTAAAACTATCTTTAATAAATGATGAGAGAGGACAGTCCCGGATCTCCCTTGCCATGGCTCCAGGTGTTAGTTATACAGACAGTGTCTGTTTTCCCAAAGGTCGGGAAACTGAGGCTCAGAGCAGGACCACAGTCATGTTAGACAGTAGCCACTACTGCTGCTACTAGTCATGTTAGACAGCAGGCACCATGAGACACTGCGGATTGACAGCTTTTGTAAGGATTTCCAAAGTCCACGCTTCTTTCTCTGTCATCCTTTCTGATTTCTCCTTCACCCCTCTCCATCTCTGCTTTCTCCTTCCTTTCCTCTCTCCCTCCCTGTCCCCTTCCCCTACTTCCTTGCAGACTTCCTTTCATTACATATGCTGCTGCTAAGTCACTTTAGTTGTGTCCGACTCTGTGCGACCCCATAGACGGCCTCCCACCAGGCTCCCCCATCCCTGGAATTCTCCACGCAAGAACACTGGAGTGGGTTACCATTTCCTTCTCCAATGCATGAAACTGAAAAGTGAAAGTGAAGTTGCTCA
>SJYV01034801.1:474023-554032 GCA_006410875.1 Neotragus pygmaeus | reverse complement strand
GTAGTTCTAGATGTTAAATTTATAGTATATTTGGTAGTGACACTTTATCAGTTTGAGTAATTTATAAAAACCTTACCTCCCTTTATCCCTTTGCTCTCCCGTATTTATAATATGCATGCATGCTAAGTCACTTCACTCGTGTCTGACTTGTGCCTTCCAGAGTCTTCTGTTTCCTTTACTATGAATGATGTCCAGGATAGTTGAGGTGCACTTACAAGAAAGAACAGAGAGAGGACTTCTCCTTGCCATGGTATTTTACTTCGGAAAGTCACACATTCATCCCCAGGACTCTGTGACTTACTGTATTGGCAGATATAACAAATTCCCCTGCAGAACTCTTAGTTCTCAGTAGAAGCTAACTGTTGTTGTTTGTGGCCCTTCGCCACGCAGCCTGCTGCCCAAGCAGAAGTGCTGTTGCTGGAATTTCTCCATAATGAGATACCACTTAGGGAGGTGCTATCAGACAGCTTCTTTGATTCTGGTGTATTTTCCTCTAACAGGTGAAATACACTTGGGAGGTCAAGAACACTTTTATATGGAAACCCAGAGCATGCTGGTTGTTCCCAAAGGAGAGGATCAGGAAATCGACGTCTATGTGTCTACTCAGTTTCCTAAATACATACAGGTAAGGTGGGGCCACACGGAGGGGATGTGGCTAAGTGGTTTCCGCCAACAAGGTACAACGAGAACAATTAGAGGTTAAAATGTCACTTTAGAAACTAAAGGAGTTTAGAGTACTAATAGCTTATCCTTTTGGGTGTTAAGATCCCTACACCTTTACAACTTTCAAGGTATTATGAAAGCAGTGGTCTTCTCTTTGTGGACCTGTAACTTTACAACCAGCAGGTCTCTTTTGCTGTACTCTTGGCACTAACACTACAAAAGAAATGATGACACTAGTCAACACAGCTGTATTATGTATGTGAAAGTTGTTAAGAGGTAGATCCTAAGAGCTCTTGTCACAGTGAGAAATATTTTCTTTTAACTGTATCTGTATGAGATGATGGGTATTATCTAAACCTACCATGGTGATCAATATATGTAAATCAAGCCATCATGCTGTACGCCTTAAACTTATACAGTGATGTGTGTCAATTCATCTCAGTTCAGTCGCTCAGTTGTGTCCAACTCTTTGCGACCCCATGAACCACAGCATGCCAGGCCTCCCTGTCCATCATCAACTCCTGGAGTTTACCCAAACTCATGTCCATTAAGTCAGTGATGCCATCCAGCCATCTCATCCTCTGTCATTCCCTTTTCCTCCTGCCCTCAATCTTGCTTAATAAAACTAAAAAAAAAAAGAAAAATTTGACAAATAAAAGTCTGCCCTCCAAAACCTATAGTCACCTAATTCACATGAAGCAATTAGGAAAGATTATTGAGGAGCATACAGCCAAGTACTAAATCAGCTAAGTCAGAATTTACAGAGGAGGGAGAATTAAGAGAACAGAGGTTCGTGAAGCCCTAGAATTATCTGGGAAATTCCATGAAGATGAAGTCTTAAGTCTGGATTTACAGTGAGAATGAAGTTTGTCTATAGACGGTGAGGAAAGAGGCCATTTCCAGGCAGTTCTGCACCAAAATCAAATGCCACTCATTCGTTCATTCACCCATCCGTTCATCCCTTTGGCACACCCTTTTTTCCTGTGTCCTATAGGCCAGGCAGTGTGCGCGTAAAGAGGGAAGAATAGTACAGACTGCCTATGGTGGAATGGAAGATGTGCCTAGGGTGGTGAGCTTAAGCATCAGGGTGAAAGGAAGGGGAGTTGACACTGGGTCTTGATTCAGTAGATCACAAGGAGCCAGTGTCATTACCAGAGCAAGTGGGAATGTGGAGAAGGAGGCCTCTGAGAAGGGCTGGGCGAATTCCACTTCAGTCCTGTTCTGCTCCTTACTCCTTGAGTGGCCTTGGGCTTATCACCTCACTCTTCTTGGGCTCCCCAACTACACCAGCCTTGCACTCTGTGACTACCAAGAGGGCTGAGATGGGGAGGTGGTGGGAAGGAGGCTCAGGAGGGAGGGGCTATATATTTATATAATATATATATATATGTATATATGTATGACCAATTTGCACTGTATGGCAGAAGCCAATACAATATTGTAAAGCAATTATCCTCCAATTTAAAAAAAAGTAAAATGAAAAAGACTTAATGACCTCAGACCTTAGCATGGCAAGGAAGAACAAGACCTAGATCCAGGGAAGACCTGCTAGCCAACTTCATCCAAATGGGAGGTGAGGGGTGNGCAATTATCCTCCAATTAAAAAAAAAGTAAAATGAAAAAGACTTAATGACCTCAGACCTTAGCATGGCAAGGAAGAACAAGACCTAGATCCAGGGAAGACCTGCTAGCCAACTTCATCCAAATGGGAGGTGAGGGGTGCTCATTGTCCAGTAGAGACAGTGATGTGTAAGGAAAAGACCCAGTCTGAGAAAGGCTTGGAGAACCACAAAATCTCACTGCTGCAGGAAACATATCTCTAGGAGTCAAGTCTGAAAAGGATACCTTATGTGTAGTTCATGAAGGAAAAAAAATTTTTTTTTATTTTTATCATCACAAAAATATCTCACTGATATTGAAAGGACTTTTTTTTCTTTGCTGGGTGCATGCTCAGTCGTCTCCGATTCTTTGTGACCCGTGACCCCTTGGACTCTAGTCCCCTAGGCCCCTCTGTCTAAGGGATTTTCCAGGCAAGAATACTGGCGTGGGTTGCCATTTCCTACTCCAGGAGATCTCCCGGGTCCAGGGGTCAAACCAGCATCTTTTGCGGTTCCTACATTTGGCAGGCGGTCTCTCCCAGGCGGCCACCTGGGAATTCCATTGAAAGGACTGTGTAATATAAATGATAGTTTTGGCACTGTCGTTACAGCCAAATACTACTGAGATCAGCCTGGATGCCTGCTTAGGTTTTTGGAAATCATCCCATTATTTAGTATAGCCACAGAGTTTGTGTATCACATACATTAAGCAATCAAAACATGTAAGACTGACCCACTCCACTGCTGCATAGGAGTCAGATTAATGAAAACTGTTATCATTCACAGGACATAATTGCTTCAGTCTTGAAGGTCTCGGCTAACAAAGTCATGTGTCACGTAAAGCGTGTTGGCGGGGCCTTTGGGGGGAAGGTGACAAAAACTGGCGTCCTGGCAGCCATCACTGCATTTGCTGCAAACAAGTAAGTACAGAGAATCTGTTTGATAGATTAAAAATCAAATGAGGACATGTTGAATATTCTCAACATTGTGGAGTCTCAACACTGAGGAAGAATCTGAGTCAAGGTTATTTAAAATAGCGTATAATATACAAATGCACAAATCGCTGGCTTATTATGACTTCTTTATTTTATATTCTCAAGCTACATAGTATAAAAACAAAAATGAGGATCAGTTACTGAAAAGAATAAAAACCACAGTTAAAAAATGTGCCTGGAGAGTAGACAGAAGCAGATCCTGAAAAGATGAGATTACTTCTCCTTAGCACCTGTATATATATATAAATGTATATATACGTATGCAGGTCAGTTCAACCTTTTACAGTAGATATTTGTATTGATCCGTGTATCTATATATATAGTGATATATAGATATATCTCAAAAGGTTCACATACACATATAATTAGATATAAAATACATCTCAAAATGTGTGTGTATATATATTCCCTTAATTTCAATGGGTGTTTTGCTTTTTTTACGCTTGTGTGCGTGCTCAGTAACTTCAGTCGTGTCTAGCTCTTTGCGACCCCATGGACTGCAGCCCTCCAGGCTCCTCTGTCCATGGCCTTCTCCAGGCAAGAATACTGGAGTGGGTTGCCATGCCCTCCTCCAAGGGATCTTCCCAAACCAGGGATGGAAGCCTCATCTCCCTTGGCTCCTGCATTGCAGCCAGATTCTTTACTGCTGAGCCACCAAGGAAGCCCCTTTATTATGCTTTTGCATTTGTTTATAGTTTTCCCTTAAGGGTGTCAACACAAAACCAAAGAAAATTGTCTTTGGAGCAGGCACATGTAGAAGGCTGAATTTCTTTGCTAAGTAATATAGGTCAACTCTTCTGTCCCATGACACATGAAGACCTTGATTCCAGACCCGCCCTGTCAGGGAGTACTTGGCAGGCAGACACCTTCCGAATTCCTCCATTGGTTCAGTTCAGTTCAGTCGCTCAGTCATGTCCGACTCTTTGCGACCCNGTGAAAGTGAAGCTGTGTCTGACTCTTTGCAACCCCATGGACTGTAGACTACCAGATTTCTCTGTCCATGGAATTTTCTAGGCAAGAATGCTGGAGTGGGTTGCCACTTTGTTCAGGTATAAAAGCATGATGAGCAATGGCTTCCAACATGTTTAGAAAATGACAGCCTAAAACAAACACCTGAACAAACTAACAAACAAGAAATAAAGCTCAAGTAACTTCAAAGAGTGTCCTCTTGGAGTGATCGGGGAACCCTAAACTCCCCTATTATCACCCTTGATTGTAACTGAACTCGTCAAGAATTTTCCTTCTATCTGGGGCCATTAGAGGAAGAACTACAGTTTTAAAAGTCTGACCTGAAGGCAGGTGACTAGTGGGAACACTCCCACGGCTGCACATTAACATCACAAAGAACATTTAATGATTTAAAATAGCAGGTGTTTTTATAGTACTTTTTTTCTTATAGCAGCCAACATACTGGGCTACAGATTTTAATGTCATTTCAATCTGGATTTGTATGAGAGTAATAAGTATGTTCCTATAAGGCTGTAGGTGATTTAGAATTTAAAAAATTGAATTATACTTAAAATATACAATAATAACTCAGTGTTTGAAGAAACCTGCAGTGTATCCCTTGGAATCTCAGAGAATCCTTGATTCTGTGAATAACTATGGTTCTTGAAAATCTGCTGCATTGTTTGTGTCATTCAGCATTTTCATATTGAAGGAGGGTAGTCTGTGGTTTTCTTTTTGGTCAGTTTAGTTCATTAATATTTATGAGACTCTTCATTTTAAAAGGTAAATCTTTGTTTCTTTTGTACCCACTGAGATTCTTTCCTGAAATGTGATTATTTTCGGTTGGCATCACTAGTAATATCATGCTAAATATTTCATATATTCATATTATAGATTATATTTAGGAAAGTAGATTGAAAATGGAGCCAATTAGCACACCTATTTACCATGGTTTGAGAGCAGTGCAGAACTGCTGTTACTATCACATCAACAAAGATATCCTGATTCCCGACTGTGAGAGGACAAGAACATGCTCAAACAAAGGAAAGCATCAGAGACACTAGAAGGGGGTTAAGAACTAACCACACAAAGTCAGTTCTCAGATGTATTGACTTTTACATTATTTGCTTCTGTTGGAAAAAAATAGACAAAAGAGAAAAGATGAGCATAGAAAGATGCCAAAAAAAATATCTTTTAGAAAACTATCATGTACAGATTATTCAATGAATAGTTGGCATTTAGATGTATTTATGGAACAAACTTCAAAACAGAGAAAACCATTGTAGATTTTTTTTTTTTAATTTTAGAATTGTGCTACCATAAATACACAGATTTCTATTGAAATGGGTCACATTTCCACCAGTCCATTATGAAGAATGCAAAGTATTCTTAATAGTGTAAGAGTTCAAGAAATGTGCCTAGGATACTGTGGACCATACCTGACATTGAAGGTTGAACAAAAATAAAATATTTTATACTTTGATTATAATATTAGAAAAAATAATATATGAAACAGCACATCTTTAGTAGAAATACACAAAACAAATTCACCACCAACCCCTGCTACTGCTGCTAAATTACTTCAGTCGTGTCCAACTCTGTGCGACCCCAGAGATGGCAGCCCACCAGGCTCCCCCATTTGAGTGGTTTGCCATTTTCTTCTGCAGTGCATGAAATTGAAAGTGAGAGTGAAGTCGCTCAGTCGTATCCAACCTCAGCAACCCCATGGACTGCAGCCTTCCAGGCTCCTCTGTCCATGGGATTTTCCAGGCAAGAGTACTGGAGTGGGGTGCCATTGCCTTCTCCACCCCCAACCCCATGCTACATCAAAAATAGAAATCAGTTTCTAGCTGGGAATTGGACCATAAAGAAGGCTGAGCACTCAAGAATTGATGCTTTTGAACAGCAGTGTTGGAGAAGACTCTTGAGAATTCACTGGACTGCAAGGAGATCAAATCAATCAGTCCTAAAGGAAATCCATCCTGAATATTCATTGGAAGGACTGTTGCTGAAGCTGAAATTCCAATACTGTTGACCACCTGATGTGAAGAGCCGACTCAGAGAAGACCCTGATGCTGGGAAAGATTAAAGGCAGGAGGAGAAGGGTTGACAGAGGACGAGATGGTTGGATGGCATCACTGACTCAATAGACATGAGTTTGACCAAACTCCGGGAGATGATGAAGGACTGGGGAAGCCTAGCATGCTGCAGTCCAAGGGGTCACAATGAATCGGACATGACTGAGCGACTGCACAACAACAAAAGCTGGAAGTTGGTTGCAGATGTATCCCAGATCATATGTCCTTTCTCCCCTCCTGCATGGTTTCATCATCAGTTGCCAGAGAAGGATGCTACCTCACATAAAGTCTTTCTTCTAATCACTGTGGGCGTCAGGCAGTCATGAAGCAGCACTTGCATCCAGACAGACTGTGAGTCTTCCCAGTCAATGTGAAATGCATTTCTGCTATATTTTGGGTTGGTCAAACATTATATTACATCATATGGAAAAAAAACAAATNGTCCAACTCTCACATCCATACATGACTACTGGAAAAACCATAGCTTTGACTAGACGTACTTTGTTGGCAAAGTAATGTTTCTGCTTTTTAATATGCTGTCTAGGTTGGTCATAGTTTTTCTTCCAAGGAGTAAGCGTCTTTTAATTTCATGGCTGCAGTCACCATCTGCTGTGTTTTTGGAGCCCCCCCAAATAGTCTGTCACTGTTTCCATTGTTTCCCCATCTATTTGCCAAGAAGTGATGGGACCAGATGCCATGCCTCCATTTGTAACCATCCCTAATGTGGCCCTGGGACTGTTTACCCATCATGGAGGTTGTCATCCCAGTGGGAAACCACCCCAAAGCAATACCCTAGAGCCCCTCCCATGAGTAGTGATTGCCAGGCACTGTTCCCTGACCCAGAGGAGGGGAGGCCACAGTGTCTGCCTGAGAATCGCACAGCCGGGCTCAGGGAGTCACTCTGTTGTTCTGTGATGTGTGTGGCTTGCACTCAGGCTCCAGTTAGGAGTTCCATAAACACTGGATAATTCCAATTTGGTAAAAGAGTTTACTTCTCCTGATTCTTTTTCTTCTGTGTTAGGCATGGTCGTCCGGTCCGCTGCATTCTAGAACGAGGAGAAGACATATTAATAACTGGAGGCCGCCACCCTTACCTTGGAAAGTATAAAGTGAGTTGAGGTGGGGGTAGGGGGCTTTGTGTTGAAATATAACATTGCAGAAAGGCAGAGGGCAGCATCTGGCTACTCTCTAATGGGGATTAACAAGGAGCAAATCAAGAAACTGTGCTTCAACTTTCTCTTCCTCGTGCTCACTGTTACTGGCTGGTTCAGTAAAGCTCTTCTGCTTTGCCCAAAGATGTCAGTTTGTAAAAAAATTACTAGCTGGTAATTGGCTGCTACAGAGTGCAAAACTGGAAACATAGGAGTATGTACATACTTCCATGAAAGTAGATCTGATAATCACACTATTCCCAAATTTTTATATGTGGGTGGTAAAAATAGAGTAATTTCCATAACAGTAATGTTACGGAAATTGCAACTATTTGCCAACAGGTTTTTCATTTTTCAGTATGTCAAGGGTATTTCCCTGGTGGCACAGATGATAAAGAATCTGCCTGCAATGCAGGAGACCCAGGTTCAATCCCTGGGTCGGGAAGATCCCTTGGAGAAGGGAATGGCTACCCACTCCAGTATTCTTGTCTAGAAAATTCCATGGACAGAGGAGACTGGCAGGCTACAGTCCATGGGTTCTTAATGAGTCGAACACAACTGAGTGACTAACACACTTTTCATTTTGGTTAAACTCTGTCCCAGAAATTCCTAATTCTTAGAAAAATTTCCATAGCAGAAAGTAAGTATTCTTTTGCTTGATAAAAATAAGTTACTTGTCAGAGTGGGCTAACTGAAAACTCTTAGGGACTTAGACCTTTTTTGTGTTAATTATTGCTCAAGTAACAGCCCAGTGCAGTCATTGGAGGGTGGGAGTGGGGGGAGATGCGAGAACTCTGCTACTCATTCACAGACTCAATTATTTTTTATCTAACAACACTACCATCATCCCCTCAGATTTAAATCTACCAAATTAAATAAAATTTAAAATTCAGTTCCACAGTTGCATTAACTGTATTTCAGGTGCTCAGAAACCACCTATGGCTAGTGGCCGCCATATTGGACACGTAGATAGAGAACACTGCCATCATCACAGGAAGTTCCATCAGATAGCACTGCTCTAAATACTTTGTCTTCCCCTGGCCCTTCTGCAAAGGATGAAAAACAAGGGAAGGGAAGAGAGGGGGAACAGAAGTGTCATATGGGAGATGTTTTAAGCACCAGGCCTGGAAGAGTTGGTCCTTTCCTTAATCAACACATTAATGGACAGAACTTTGCCACCTACCTGCAAGGGAGGATGGGAAATGTAGTTTTCCAATGTGCCCAGGATGAAAGACAGCAGGATTTGTTAAACACATTGCATCATTTCTACCACAACTAGTGTACCTGTTAGAAGGTAATGAATGGATCTTATTCAACTTATATTCACCCTAAGCTATATTTTGAATTTGGTTTAGTTCAATTGAAGTTAATTGAGGAAAACTTTGTCCTAAAGGAGATAACATTTTAGTAGTTGAGGGAGAAATAAGACTTATACATATGAAACCATTAGGAAAGCATAATAATCTCATGTTAAAACTATGGGGAGAGATGAGTATGGGCTGAAGTGTATACAGGATACTTCTTAGAGAAGGTGAAATGTAAATACCTTTAGGAATGGATGGGCAGAAAGAAGTCATACCAGGTGGTGGAACCATAGCAGCATAAATGCAGAGGTGAGTTACATGTGGCATGATTCTTAGGAACAGGAGTAAGGGGAGAAGGGGAATCAGAACCCCAGAGTGCTTACTGGAAAGTAGTGGAAAGTAAGATGAGTTGGGTTAGGTGATGACAGTTTCAGAGTGACCTGAGAATCCCAGGATGCAGGTTTAAAAATGTTCAGACATGAAGCAGTTGGGATCTGAGCTGTGACAGTAAGATGTGGAAAGAGGTGGGTCCCAGAGGTATAATGGTATAAAATAAAATAGCATTTGGTGAGAGACTTAGCAAAATATAATGGAGAAAAACAACCACAAGCATGACTCAGAGGTTTCTAGAAGAAAGAGCCAAGTTGGATGAGGAAACAGTTTAGAGGGACAGTGATGAGTTTACTTGTGTATTTCAGAAAGAAGTGACCACGAGATATTGTTGTGGGAATGTCCTTCATTGATATGACACTCTATTGAAAAGACCGGATTATAATTACATAAACTGTCAGCATAGTGGTGATTAAGACCATGAGAAAATAATATGTTCTGATGGAGGGTGGTGTGAGGATAGGAGATGATATTAATAGTATTTATAATAATATTAGTAGTCATTTATATTTAGGAAACTTGCTAGGTTTCAGTCACTTACCTGTGGTTTTCTGCATTACCTTATTTACTGCCATGTCACAGATAGTCAGAGAGGTTATATAACTTGCTTGAGATCATAGAGTGGGTTTCATGGCAGAACCAGGACTCAAGCTTAAACTGCTGAATTCATAGTTCATACCCTTGACTTTGGTTTGAATTTGGTTCAACAAAAATCATTAAAATGAACTTTACTAAGTTCAGAAACATTGAATACATTTTAAAAGCAAGGAAGATATTTATTTAAAAGACCTCTAGCAGCACAAATGCTGCTGAGAGTTGTGATGAAATTGGGCCCTATATGAGTAAAATGTGTGGAGTATTAATACATTATGTGCAGGACACCAGATTTGGAGATTACAAGATCACTGACTTTAGGGGAGAAGGTTTTGGTGGAAATATGAGGATGGAAGCTAGAATTCCAAGAACTAATGGCGAAAATGAGAGGTCAAAAAATATGCAGTAGATTTGGAGAAGATTGAACGGTAGTGACAGGTTAAACGAGGGGTTTTGCTTTTGCTTTTATATCTTTCTCTACCCTTTCTTTTTATTATTATTACTTTTACTTTTTACTATCTTAGCCATTTTTATGTGGTTTTGATTTGCATTTCTCTAATTATTTGTGATGCTGAACATGTTTCCATGTGCTTATTACACATTTTGTATATATTCTTTGGAGAAATGTCTATTCAAGTCCTTTGTTTACTTTTTAAACAGGTTGTTTGGGGTTTCTTGTTGTTGAGTTGTAAGAGTTCTTTATACATCCCGGATATTAACCCCTTATCATATACATGGCTTGCAAACATTTTCTTCCATTCTCTGGATTGCTTTTTCACTCTGTTGACTGTGTCCTTTAATACATGGAAGTTTTAAATTTTGATGTAGTCCAATGTATCTCTTTATCTTTTGTTGCCTACACACTTTTGCTGTCTTATCCAAGAAAATGTCAAATCCAGTGTCATAAAAAATGTTCATCGATATGTAGAGGGTTCACCAGTGACAAAGTACACTTTAGAGAGACTTGGCACCCAGCACCAGGATCAAAGGTCCATTCTCTTTCCCCAGGCTGGATTCATGAATGATGGCAGAATCTTGGCCCTGGATTTGGAGCATTATAACAATGCAGGTGCCTTCCTGGATGAGTCATTATTTGTAAGTGTTTTAATGAGCGAATGCATATTGTGGAAAATGTTATGTAAAATGATTTAATTAAGAAAAATGTTCAATGGTTAAATGATATTTAATTATAAAAGCCTAAATATTCTCATTGCTGGGAGCAGGTAGCCACATGTCACTTACTGGTGCCCCCACTGTGAGCCCAGAGATATTGGCTAAGTCTACATCTGTGTGTTATCTCCATGTTTCCCAAATTTTAGAGCTCTTTTCCCAAATGTAAGCGTTAGACCTTAACCTTGACCCTATTGATATTTTAAACTGGATAATTCTTTGTAGTAGGGGCTTCCCTGTGCATTATAAGATATCTAGCAATATCATTGACCTCCACCCAGTACGTGTCAGTGGCTCAGCTACCCTCCAGACTTAACAACCAGAAATATTTCCAAACATTGGCGAATGTCCCAGGGAGAAAGACGGAGAAATTGCCCCTGGTCGAGAACCAATGCATTAGATCAAATATCATTTTTTTTCCTGTTTTTCAAGATATCTTATTCACTACATTCTGTAGACTGAGTCAATGAATGCTTCAAAGGCTTCGGAAAGTTTTAAAACCTGGGCGGGGGAGGGCAGGGAGATGCATTAGCTCTAATATGAAAATTTAAAAATAACTTTAAAAGAAAAATTATTCAAATCCTTAAAAATCATTTTACAGCAAAAATGCATTTAATTTGAGACATGGGTCAAGGTTAGCGTGTCTGATGTGATACAGAGAAGGTAGTTCATTTCTGGCTTGGTTTTGGTCTGAGGTCTCAGGATGGTAAAACAGGCCCAGAAGGTTGAGGGACTCATATCAACTCTGGATTTTCCCAGGTAATAGAGATGGGACTTCTGAAATTGGAAAATGCCTACAAGTTTCCCAACCTGCGCTGCCGGGGGTGGGCGTGCAGAACCAACCTTCCGTCCAACACGGCTTTGCGAGGGTTCGGCTTTCCCCAGGCAGGGCTGATCACCGAAGCCTGTATCGCAGAAGTGGCAGCCAAATGTGGGTTGCCCCCTGAGAAGGTAATGCTGAATTTTTCTCACAAAGGATAATGAATTTTAGAGGTGGGAGGGCCATTGGAGGTCTTCATGTTCACGGAATCTGAGGTCCACGCGGGCTACACGATTTGCTGGAGTTAACCCAGCTGACTGGTTAATACAGAGCAGGACTCTAGAGTTCAGGGGTCCTTGTCTTACTCAGGTTCCTCCTCAGAAGTCATGCGAGAAGGTACTAAGGCATGAGCACTGGGTTCATTGGTAGTGAGAAGTCTCTATTCGTTGGGGGTATAATTGCTACCAACAAGTTCTGTCAAAGCCTTTTTTCCTCCACTTCCTTAATTTTGCAGGCAGCTACCATTTGAGTCATTTCAATTACTTAAATGGTCTTTTGGTTCTGAAAGTCTTGGGCCAATATTCATTCATGCGCAAGCTCAGTTGTCTTCCCAGGATCCTGGCATGGCGTTAGGGTGGGAAGATGGTGTACTCTCTGCCCCTTTCACCTCCCCTGTGCCTTGTGCTTAGCTGTTGGGCAGGGAGGAGGAGGAGAGCCAGGGCGAACAGACAGCATTTCTGCCACTGGCTTCTCCCAGTAAGCTCTCTGTCCTCTTCTTGGTTAGTTGAAGCCACTCTTTGAGTATGTCATCTCTGGGCTCCCTTTCTGCCAGCTCTCTTAGAAATGGACAGTCCCCTGTGAGAATTAAATTTTCAACTCATCCTGAAGCCCCTGCCTCCTTGCCCTCTGCTGCATGGAAAGCCCAGGTCCCCAGTGCATCCATCTCCTTCTACCCTCCCCCGGCCCAGCACTAGAGTCTGGGTCCATAGGCAGGAAACATCGTTTTTCCGTTTTGAACTTGTAGGGGGCCCTTAACCCCCCCTTCCTGCATCTCACCACAGCCTCTTTCCCAGATATTCTGGCACATTGGTAGCCCTTGGAGGAGGATCAGCAAATGACCTCCCTGCATCCCCAGGGACTATAGACGGGAGAGGAGCCATCCTTGAAAACACCACCTTCTCCCAACAGCTCACTAACATCCAGTTCTCCTTTTATAATGATCTGGGCATTTGGGGAGGGGAAGATGGGAAGAAGATAGGTCTGTAATGGCTCCTGTCAGGTTGGAGAGTGGCCGGCCCTAACTGCTGAGAATGTTCTTAGCAGGGAATGTGAGGCACTTGACCTTTTGTTCTCAAAAACGGGTGACTAACAGCCTTCGTTGCCAGTTAATATCTGGGAATTCAGAAAGAATTCTACTCAGTGCTTCAGACGTCCTGAGATAGAATTTTTTTTATTGGATTTTCATCCTGATTATAAGTTTTAGTTAAACAAACTTTAATATTTTCATGTTTGAAAGTGTGTGGTCTTCTCTTGCCAAAGCATGTGGAAGATATCAATCATGTAGATCATGTAGGCTGTAAATTAAACTCAGCATTGCCTTTCAACAGATACTCACAAGTACACCTAGAATTAAAGAGTCTACAGCATATCTAGACTGTATTGAGTTATATAAGACGCATTAAGAAAGGAGTCCTGCCTTTGAACTTACACAAGAGCAGCTTCAAAAGTATTTAAGTGCTAACACATTAGATAGAAGGTCTGAGTAGAGGAAGAAGGGAATTTTGAGCCCAGTTTGGGCTTTCTAGAATGAGCAGAGTTTGACTAGAAGGACAATGGGTGGAAGAGACTATGTCTGCCGAGTGCCTCCTCAACCCTTTTAATTCCCTTCTCCTTTGTAGGTCCGAACGATAAACATGTACAAGGGAATTGATCAAACACCCTATAAACAGGAGATTAATGCCAAGAACCTGATCCGGTGTTGGAAAGAATGCATGGCCACGTCTTCCTACACCCTAAGGAAAGCAGCTGTGGAGAAATTCAACTCGGAGAATTACTGGAAGAAGAAGGGGCTGGCAATGGTCCCCCTGAAGTATCCTGTTGGCCTTGGATCAGTTGCTGCTGGTCAGGTCAGTTCTTCACACAGACAAATCCAAAGGTGTTGAGTAAACTTTCCATGAAGGTAGATATGGTTGTACTCTCCAATTGTTAAACTTCTCCAGAGTGGTGCTCAGTCCAATAGGTTTTCTCCAGAGGAGACAAGAGCTGCTTTGCCCACTGCACCAGGTTGGTGACAAGCATTCTTGCTAGGAAATTAGGAGACCTGGCATCTACTCTAGGCCCTCACTTTAAACAGCTGAGTCAGCTCACTCCAGATCACTTAATATAAAATAAGCATGGGGACCGCCCACTTCCTAGGTGGCACTAGTGGTAAAGAATCCACCTGCCAATGGAGGAGCTGCAGGAGACTCTGGTTTGATCCCTGGGTCAGGAAGATGCCCTGGAGAAGGGCACAGGAACACACTCCAGTATTCTTGCCTCAAGAATCCCATGGACAGAGGAGCCTGGTGGGCTAGAGTCCATAGGGTCACAAAGAGTCAGACACCAGTGACCCCGAAGACTCCTCTTCAGCTATTCTGATTCTGTGAGGTAGAAACAGGAAGTGAAGTAAAAACAGGAAACTGAAGGGCACTCAGTGCCCCTCCCCTTTTTGGTGGTGCTCAGCTGCTAAGTCATGTCTGACTCTTTGCGACCCCATGGACTGCAGCACACCAGGCTTCTCTGTTTGAGCAAACTCCCCATCTCCTGGAGTTTGTTCAAATTCATGTCCATTGATGAACCATCATCGGTGATGCCATCCAACCATCTCATCCTCTGTCGCCACCTTCTCCTCTTGCCCTTAATCTTTCCCAGTATCAGGGTCTTTTCCAGTGAGTCAACTCTCCCCATCAGGTGGACAAAATATTGCAGTTTCAGCTTCAGCATCAGTCCTTCTAATGAATATTCAGGGTTGATTTCCTTTAGGATTGACTGGTTTGATCTCCTTGTTTTCCAAGGGACTCTCGAGGGTCTTCTCCATTACCACAGTTCAAAAGCACCAATTCTTTGGCACTCAGCCTTCCTATGTTCCACCTCTCACATCTGTACATGACTACTGGAAAAACCATAGCTTTGATAGATAGACACTTGTTGGCAAAGTGATGTCTCTGCTTTTTAATACACTGTCTACATTTGTCATAGCTTTCCTTCCAAGGAGCAAGTGTCTTTTAATTTCGTGACTGCAGTCACGATCAGCAGTGATTTTGACTGCCATTACTTAAATATCTGCCCTCCATAGGAGGTTAGGTCTGTCTCATTTCCCTTATCAGAAATTTATTTTAAAAAATAGATTTAAAAAAATAATAATTACTGAACACCTACTATGTTGTAAGTTTTCAGATTTTTATTTCATTCAGCCTTAAGGGCAACCTATAAGATTTATAGTTTTAATTTAATGGTGAGAAGCTGAGGCTCCAAGAGCTTCAATAACTTACCCAGAGTCCCACAGCTGGTGAGAAAGGTGGAATCTGGGCTAGAACTCAGGTCTCAGAGGCCCCATAAGCTGTGCTTTGTCAGCTACATCAAGCTCCCCCCATCCACATTCCCACAGCACCTCTGATGGGAACTGAAGTGGGATTCAGCTCAGCTGGGAAAAAATCAGACAACTGCCAGCAGTACAGTTGCATCCTCAAAGGCTTCTGAGAAGCTCTGCTGGCCTCCCCCAGCCCCTCCCATCCTTCCCTGAAAACCAGCTTATGTGCTTAAAACATTAAGTCAGGGCTGAATCATGGAGGTGAATTGAGGAGTTTGGGATCAGACAGGCTGCTTCCTGGAAGCCGTACACCGAAAGCCTCTGTTCTGAAGAAAACCAAACAGAGGAGGGAACTAGAGCCCCCTCTGTATATGCAGCCCTTGGTGGAGTGATTTGCAATTTCCCACTTGATTTAACCGCTGTCTCCTTTCTGTTGGCTGGTGTGGTTCTGTTTCATAGAAGGCAGAGCTGAAGCCCATGAGGTTCACCATCTTGCCCAAGGACATCCAACTAGCGAGTGGTAGAACCAGGACTTGACTTCAGGACTGTGCTCCTGACAGCTGAGGGTATCCAACACCCCTCACCTACATTTATTTATTTCCTAGATGGGGGCACTGAAGCGCACACAGTATCTAAAGAATCTCTGTATTCCCAGTGCCTATATATGGCATCTGGCACAGAAACGGGAGCTGGTAGTTCGCTCAGTCGTGTCTGACTCTTTGCGACCCCATGGACTGTAGCCTGCCAGGCTCCTTTGCCCATGGCATTCTCCAGGCAAGAATAGTGGAGTGGGTTGCCATTCCCTCCTCCAGGGATCTTCCCAACCCAGAGATCAAGCCCAGGTCTCCTGCATTGCAGGCAGGTTCTTTCCCACTGAGCCACCAGGGAAGCCCAACTTGCACAGAGGCAGAACTCAGCATTTGAAAGGCTGAGACGCTTTGGGAACCTGTGGGATTACCAGAGTACACATCTCACCAGCACGAGCAGTCCTTGGTGGATGGCTTAAATTTCACAGGCTAGGTTCCCAGCTGATATTGGAGAGCCATCTGTTCCTGCACGCCGGTTGTGCTGATTTCACAGATGTAGCTTGGCAGAATTATCTTTGTGGCACTCACAATGAACCAGCCATTGGTACTGCTTGGCTGAACCAAATTTGATATTTTAAGTGGCCCAAGAAGACTGCAGCAGCACCTGGGACAAATTACTCAGCCATCTCAGATAGAAAGGCTGCCCTGCCCACAGGGTCACACAGGGAAGAAATGCAGAGTCCTCTGTGATTGTTGCTCAGTCACGTGTACCAGCTACAAATGTCACCCACAAGCAACTTCTGAATTGCTCTGAGAGCCAAATAGAGAATTTACCAGCTTGAGGAATGGCTTGAATGGCTATACCGTTGCCAATGCATTCATCAAACTTTAATGGAGGTACTGTGTTACTCTGAACGGGTGCCTTAGGACACTAAGCTTTCCTTCCAGGGGTGGTTTACATTCCATCAGAGTACAGAGAAGTGCCACAGGGTGGAGTCCAGGAGCAGCCACTGCAGCTGGCAACCCTTGCTATCTGGGGCTCAACCCCCCAGGGAAGCCTGCACTGGGCATTCTATAGAGGATATCATTCCTTATCTTTATTGTTTTGAGAATAGATGGCCCAGGAGCACAAGACAGTGTTTCCAGGACTGACCCATCAACAGACAGTAGAACCTGCTCTGTTGTGTCTGCCCATGATTATTATGACAACGATGCCTTTCCTAAGGTTCTAAGTTTCTCCCTTGGGCCATGAGTGTATGTGCCTTTGTCCTCAGAGAAAGGCNTTGTTAAACTTCTCCAGAGTGGTGCTCAGTCCAATAGGTTTTCTCCAGAGGAGACAAGAGCTGCTTTGCCCACTGCACCAGGTTGGTGACAAGCATTCTTGCTAGGAAATTAGGAGACCTGGCATCTACTCTAGGCCCTCACTTTAAACAGCTGAGTCAGCTCACTCCAGGTCACTTAATATAAAATAAGCATGGGGACCGCCCACTTCCTAGGTGGCACTAGTGGTAAAGAATCCACCTGCCAATGGAGGAGCTGCAGGAGACTCTGGTTTGATCCCTGGGTCAGGAAGATGCCCTGGAGAAGGGCACAGGAACACACTCCAGTATTCTTGCCTCAAGAATCCCATGGACAGAGGAGCCTGGTGGGCTAGAGTCCATAGGGTCACAAAGAGTCAGACACCAGTGACCCCGAAGACTCCTCTTCAGCTATTCTGATTCTGTGAGGTAGAAACAGGAAGTGAAGTAAAAACAGGAAACTGAAGGGCACTCAGTGCCCCTCCCCTTTTTGGTGGTGCTCAGCTGCTAAGTCATGTCTGACTCTTTGCGACCCCATGGACTGCAGCACACCAGGCTTCTCTGTTTGAGCAAACTCCCCATCTCCTGGAGTTTGTTCAAATTCATGTCCATTGATGAACCATCATCGGTGATGCCATCCAACCATCTCATCCTCTGTCGCCACCTTCTCCTCTTGCCCTTAATCTTTCCCAGTATCAGGGTCTTTTCCAGTGAGTCAACTCTCCCCATCAGGTGGACAAAATATTGCAGTTTCAGCTTCAGCATCAGTCCTTCCAATGAATATTCAGGGTTGATTTCCTTTAGGATTGACTGGTTTGATCTCCTTGTTTTCCAAGGGACTCTCGAGGGTCTTCTCCATTACCACAGTTCAAAAGCACCAATTCTTTGGCACTCAGCCTTCCTATGTTCCACCTCTCACATCTGTACATGACTACTGGAAAAACCATAGCTTTGATAGATAGACACTTGTTGGCAAAGTGATGTCTCTGCTTTTTAATACACTGTCTACATTTGTCATAGCTTTCCTTCCAAGGAGCAAGTGTCTTTTAATTTCGTGACTGCAGTCACGATCAGCAGTGATTTTGACTGCCATTACTTAAATATCTGCCCTCCATAGGAGGTTAGGTCTGTCTCATTTCCCTTATCAGAAATTTATTTTAAAAAATAGATTTAAAAAAATAATAATTACTGAACACCTACTATGTTGTAAGTTTTCAGATTTTTATTTCATTCAGCCTTAAGGGCAACCTATAAGATTTATAGTTTTAATTTAATGGTGAGAAGCTGAGGCTCCAAGAGCTTCAATAACTTACCCAGAGTCCCACAGCTGGTGAGAAAGGTGGAATCTGGGCTAGAACTCAGGTCTCAGAGGCCCCATAAGCTGTGCTTTGTCAGCTACATCAAGCTCCCCCCATCCACATTCCCACAGCACCTCTGATGGGAACTGAAGTGGGATTCAGCTCAGCTGGGAAAAAATCAGACAACTGCCAGCAGTACAGTTGCATCCTCAAAGGCTTCTGAGAAGCTCTGCTGGCCTCCCCCAGCCCCTCCCATCCTTCCCTGAAAACCAGCTTATGTGCTTAAAACATTAAGTCAGGGCTGAATCATGGAGGTGAATTGAGGAGTTTGGGATCAGACAGGCTGCTTCCTGGAAGCCGTACACCGAAAGCCTCTGTTCTGAAGAAAACCAAACAGAGGAGGGAACTAGAGCCCCCTCTGTATATGCAGCCCTTGGTGGAGTGATTTGCAATTTCCCACTTGATTTAACCGCTGTCTCCTTTCTGTTGGCTGGTGTGGTTCTGTTTCATAGAAGGCAGAGCTGAAGCCCATGAGGTTCACCATCTTGCCCAAGGACATCCAACTAGCGAGTGGTAGAACCAGGACTTGACTTCAGGACTGTGCTCCTGACAGCTGAGGGTATCCAACACCCCTCACCTACATTTATTTATTTCCTAGATGGGGGCACTGAAGCGCACACAGTATCTAAAGAATCTCTGTATTCCCAGTGCCTATATATGGCATCTGGCACAGAAACGGGAGCTGGTAGTTCGCTCAGTCGTGTCTGACTCTTTGCGACCCCATGGACTGTAGCCTGCCAGGCTCCTTTGCCCATGGCATTCTCCAGGCAAGAATAGTGGAGTGGGTTGCCATTCCCTCCTCCAGGGATCTTCCCAACCCAGAGATCAAGCCCAGGTCTCCTGCATTGCAGGCAGGTTCTTTCCCACTGAGCCACCAGGGAAGCCCAACTTGCACAGAGGCAGAACTCAGCATTTGAAAGGCTGAGACGCTTTGGGAACCTGTGGGATTACCAGAGTACACATCTCACCAGCACAAGCAGTCCTTGGTGGATGGCTTAAATTTCACAGGCTAGGTTCCCAGCTGATATTGGAGAGCCATCTGTTCCTGCACGCCGGTTGTGCTGATTTCACAGATGTAGCTTGGCAGAATTATCTTTGTGGCACTCACAATGAACCAGCCATTGGTACTGCTTGGCTGAACCAAATTTGATATTTTAAGTGGCCCAAGAAGACTGCAGCAGCACCTGGGACAAATTACTCAGCCATCTCAGATAGAAAGGCTGCCCTGCCCACAGGGTCACACAGGGAAGAAATGCAGAGTCCTCTGTGATTGTTGCTCAGTCACGTGTACCAGCTACAAATGTCACCCACAAGCAACTTCTGAATTGCTCTGAGAGCCAAATAGAGAATTTACCAGCTTGAGGAATGGCTTGAATGGCTATACCGTTGCCAATGCATTCATCAAACTTTAATGGAGGTACTGTGTTACTCTGAACGGGTGCCTTAGGACACTAAGCTTTCCTTCCAGGGGTGGTTTACATTCCATCAGAGTACAGAGAAGTGCCACAGGGTGGAGTCCAGGAGCAGCCACTGCAGCTGGCAACCCTTGCTATCTGGGGCTCAACCCCCCAGGGAAGCCTGCACTGGGCATTCTATAGAGGATATCATTCCTTATCTTTATTGTTTTGAGAATAGATGGCCCAGGAGCACAAGACAGTGTTTCCAGGACTGACCCATCAACAGACAGTAGAACCTGCTCTGTTGTGTCTGCCCATGATTATTATGACAACGATGCCTTTCCTAAGGTTCTAAGTTTCTCCCTTGGGCCATGAGTGTATGTGCCTTTGTCCTCAGAGAAAGGCTCCTGTGTCTCCATTTCCTGTGTACATCCCTCGGCTGCTGACCAGGTGGACAGAGCACACGTTCATTGTCAAAGTGCCAGACTTGGAATGATGGTGGCTTCTGAGCATTGTTCACTGGAGTAGTGTGAACCTTCAGGTGCCAACGAAGAGGCAGTTCTCCAGGTGGCCCATGGCCCACGGGTGGCTATAACAGTCCTTCTGGTGGGCAAAGAATCCATCTAGGAACACAGTCCTTTCCTTGGGCATATCCGGTGATTGACACACAATTCATCAACTTTCACTTTTGACCAGGGTTGTTTAGAGTGGTAGAGGACCCACCTGCCAATGCAGGAGACATAAGAGATGCAGGTTCAATCCCTGGGTCAGGAAGATTCCCTGGAAGGGGGCATAGCAACCCACTCCAGTATTCTTGCCTGGAGAATCCCCATGAACAGAGGAGCCTGGTGGGCTACAGTCCATNAGAGATGCAGGTTCAATCCCTGGGTCAGGAAGATTCCCTGGAAGGGGGCATAGCAACCCACTCCAGTATTCTTGCCTGGAGAATCCCCATGAACAGAGGAGCCTGGTGGGCTACAGTCCATGGGGTCGCAAAGAGTTGGACATGACTGAAGCGCCCATGAGTGTGTGGTTTAGTAAATGCAAGGTTTACTAAAATTTTAGCTTCAGTAAATGGAAATTAGCTTGTTACCAGAATTTTCTGAAGACTTGCCTTTACAAATCCCAGATCATTATACCACTCTGCTTAGAAGCTTAGATATTAAGAAATCTAGCTGGTTGCTTTCAGTAACATCTCCCCTCCTCCCCGACCAGCTGACCCAGGAAGCAGCTGCAAAGGTGTGCCTTGTAAGCCTCCCGAACCACAATGGAACCACAAGAAGCATTTTCTCTAGGACTGGTGGCTCTTAGTATTGCTGTTACACTGGAGACTCAGAGAAAAGAAGCCTTTCACATTTTTTGCAGTCTCTTGGGATTTCTCAGTCTCCCAAGCCATCTCCATAGCCCATAGTGTAGCACAGGCAGACTTGACAAGAAGGCAAGTTGCTATTGATTGTAAAATATGCTTAGCTTAGAGCCTGGTGTTCTGATCATAGCAGCCTTTTATTCTGTGTTAGCTGTTGTTTCCTTCTGTATCCCTGTGGGCAGCTCTGCAGTTAGATATTACTTCCCAGTTCTTTTCCAACTCTAAAGCCCTGTAATTCTGACCCAAGATAATTGCAGACAGGCTCAGTACATTTTGTAGCAAAAAAAAGTAATTTCTATCTGCCCCATCTTATTTGGATTTTTATTTTTGCTTATCTATTACACACCTACAACTGTAAGGATATGTTTTCATGTAAACAAGTCTTTCCCTTCTCCCCCAAACAATCTATATGTGATTTTGCATTTAAAACAGATGGCCTCTCCCTCAAAACCCCCGAACTTAGATTATTGTTCCACACTGGGTCAGAGGGATCTTTGAAGGTACCAGGGCCTCAATTGCCCTCCAGAGGAAATAGTAGTGTAAGCAGCATAAACCTGCCCCAGAGTCACAGCCATCCAGCGACAGGCTGGCCCTGCCCTGTGCCACTTGCCCTGGCTCTGCTCAGCGCGATGGGGGAGGTGCCTGTATGTATTGTGGCAGAGATGGAAAGGAGGGGTTACTTCCCAAGGGAAATATCTTCTACTTGATAAGACATATGATAATATCAATTAAAAAGGTCATGGCAGTTGTTTTCTTTTTTTTTGCTTAGGCTGCTGCCCTGGTTCACATTTATCTGGATGGATCTGTGTTGGTGACTCACGGTGGAATTGAAATGGGGCAGGGGGTCCACACTAAAATGGTTCAGGTAAAAATGCAAGTCATTGGTTGAACCTGGATGTGTGCTTGTGGATATGTGTATAAGGAAGAAACGAGGGGTGTACATTTTCTGTTCCAAAATAAAAAGGATAGGAAACTTTAACTTTGACTGCTTCAACTACTAAGCTCTTTGCAGAAACTGGGTAAACAAGCCAGTTCTGTAACTGACCCTCCTAAAAGAATGTAGCAAAATAGGCTGTGGTTGTCTTATTGCTAAAGAAGGTTGTAGATCATTTGCTGCTTTCCTTTGAATGTATTAACAAATGTGTTGGGGTTTCTTTCTTTCTTTCTTTTTTTTGAAACTTTGCTGAGAAATAAAAAGATGTGTAAATTGGTGATATAAAGCACCTTTGATAATTCTAACCAAACTATCACTTTTCTTTTGGCTCAATTATTTTAGAATAAGTTTTAGCTGTTTCTATTTTAATAATCATGATAATGTTATAGATTATAAGACATTTGAAAAGCAAACCTTTTTTTTTTTTTAACCCTGCACACTTTTACCACTTAGCAGTAATCACTGTTTTGTGGTTTTTCTAGTTTGACTTTTTTTCTTTTTCAATGACTTTGACTTTTCTTTTTTAAAAAACCACAAGCACTCTGTTNATTATAAGACATTTGAAAAGCAAACCTTTTTTTTTTTTTAACCCTGCACACTTTTACCACTTAGCAGTAATCACTGTTTTGTGGTTTTTCTAGTTTGACTTTTTTTCTTTTTCAATGACTTTGACTTTTCTTTTTTAAAAAACCACAAGCACTCTGTTTGCATAATTTTGTATCTTGGTTTTTTCCACCTATCTTGATATGGAAGGAGCATTTCCTCCTGTCATTAAGAAATTTTTTCAATCATAATTTTTAATGTATGTATAATTCACTTAACCATCCCCAGTTGTTAAACACTCTAGTGGACACTTCTGTCCATAAGCCTGTAATCAAATCAATGACTGTTTTTTAAAATAAGTTGTCAGGAATGGAATTACTGGGTCATAGAATAAGCTTTAAATCATTTGGCACTTATTACCAAATTGTTTTCCAAAAAGTATCCATCATACTATATCACTAGCCAACATTCTATGTTATGGACTGTTTAAAAAAAATCCTAGATAATGTGATAGATGAAATTACCTCATTATTGCTTTAATTTGCACTTTTCTGATTATAAGGGTGCTGATTATATATTTTCTTTCATGTTATCACTTGCTTGAGAATTGTCTGGTCATTGCTTTCTCCCTCCCTGAGGTGAGATTTAAGTGTTTTCCTTATTGAGCCACCAGAAACTTGTCTGTTCTAAGCCTATACACTTTGTACAGACAGTCTTCTGACAGCCAGTGATGGGGAGGGTTCTGTACACTTATGCTGTTGCCCTAGTTGTTGGCAAACTCTACTAAGCCAGACTGCTAGCAGGAAAGAGAATCTGGGACCAGCTGAGACTAGCAGTATGATTTTTGCTCCATCACTAAACACGAAGGAAGAATGTAACAGCCAGCCAAGTCCCTTATGTTGGCCAATGGCACTGGCACCATTTACTTCTGGGATCTCGAGCTGGCACTGTTGCTTTAACAAGGCCATTGTCCTTTCTCTTTCTGGAGCATCTCCAGAAATCTGGATAAAGCCTCTCCTCTCTGATGAAGTCAGCTTTGCTAGAACTGTGCAGAGGTGTGAGAGGCCTCAAAGATGTTGATTTCATGATGATGAAGTTATAAAGCATTTCTTCCTGCCTTGACTTTGGAGGGCTCACCTCCTCTATAGGGTGCTTTTGTACAAAATAAAGTCAGAGAAGAAGGAAGTGTGCTCAGGGCTGCAGGGGCCAGACCAGCTGCAGGGTTTTAGACAAGAGGGACTTCTTGTGGCTGGAGTGACTCATGGTCCTGTCACTGGTCTCTGCTGGGTGTGGAGGGCCCCACATACATGCTACCATGGGGTATATGCACAGGTCTATGCCTAACCAAAGAAGAGTGAAAGATCTCTTCCAAAATCCAGGTGGCGAGTCGTGAGTTAAGGATGCCGCTGTCCAGTATCCACCTCCGGGGAACAAGCACAGAAACCATCCCTAATACAAATCCCTCTGGAGGTTCTGTAGTGGCTGATCTCAACGGGTTGGCAGTAAAGGTAAAAATCATTGCAGTGGGGCCTAGATCATGAACCCCATCAAGGCTGGAGCTCAGGAGATGTTGAGAACCCATCCAGTTCTTGTCTCCTTCCCACCCCTCTTGGGGAAAACTGAGCCTTCCCCCAGGTTGGGGGCTCAATCAGTGTTCAGCACTGGCCACGCTCCTGAGTGGAAAATGCCACCCCTTTACTCCCTCACTCCTGACAGCTCACCGATCCCCACATCCTAATCCATTCTGCCTAAAATCTCTCTTTCTGGTTCCAGGTAGCAGTATCACAGCTGCTTTGGTTCAAGCTCATGCCTTTTGCCGGGGCCATCGCAAGGCTCTGTTTGTCCACCCCAGTTTCANGTCTGTTGTTCCATGTCCAGTTCTAACTGTTGCTTCCTGACCTGCATACAGGTTTCTCAAGAGGCAGGTCAGGTGGTCTGGGATTCCCATCTCTTTCAGAATTTCCCACAGTTTATTGGATCCACACAGTCAAAGGCTTTGGCATAGTCAATAAAGCAGGATTACAGAACAACAGGATTACATGACCCCATATTAACCAAAACCAATAGGATGAATATCCAAACGATCAACAGTTAACTTCCAAGCCTAGGGAGTTAGTGGTAGGGACTGGTTTCCTGTTTTTAGCAGACAAAGCAAGTTTAATAAGAAAGAAGTAACTATTTCTTCATTCCACAGCTTTACTCCTTATATTATGTACTGCACGTCTTTGAATCACAAGTGTACGCCTCTCGTTTTTGCTGGGCGTGCCAACTGGGCACAGCTCCTCATGGGTCTGTTTAATTATTGTGGTCTGCAATGAAGGGACTTGATCGTTTAACACCACTCCTCAAAAATTCTGTTTCCTCCAGGGGTTATGAGTCGAACATAAACTGGGAGACGGGAGAAGGCCACCCTTTCGAATACTTTGTTTATGGAGCAGCCTGTTCTGAGGTTGAGATAGACTGCCTGACAGGTGCTCATAAGGTCAGTACCAATTTGGGAAGGTCTTCGAGCTGAACTCTAAATCCCTTTATTTTCCACATATTCCATCTGTCTGAGCACTAGAGAGGCAACACGTAATTGGCTAAGGATAGTTTCTCTGTATTACCAAAGGAAATAGGAGCTCAGCAATCACCTTGGTGCAATGGTTAGAAAGCAGCTGGCAGCCTCTCTTCTTTATGTCCTTGCCCTCTTAAATGGGCAGAGGTGTCCCCGCCAGCCTGGCTAGGCCTGCTATCCTCTTCCTCCTCTATATGTTATCAGAGAACTTTTGGTTACCAAGCTGTAATGTTAGATTTAGTCTCTCCTCTGCTCTAAAAATTCATAATCTAAAATGGCAGTTTTTGCTGATGAACTCTGAGTTCTTGATTCAGAAACTATCACCCAGCCAGCTGGACTCTAAGGGCAGAGTGTGGTGGTGGCCAAGAAGTTTTGCAACAAGGATCAGGAGGGCCATAAACATTTCCTGTTTTCTGTGGCATGTGTTCTAGTGGATTTAACCGAATACATTACATCCCTCAGCTGGAATCCAAGCCAAGTAAATATTTTTCTCTCCTGTTGTTTGCAAGGAAAAAAAAAAAAGACTACTTAAGCTGCATGAGTCTCTACATAACTTTGAAGTTATACATAATAAACTTTGTTGCTTCTTTTTCTTGAAATATAATGTGTCTCAACTTTGTCTTCCCAAATTGTATTCATCAAACTAAACATTTTTACTTGTTTTTAATTACTAGAACATCAGAACAGACATTGTCATGGATGTTGGCTACAGTATAAATCCAGCCNCTTTGTTGCTTCTTTTTCTTGAAATATAATGTGTCTCAACTTTGTCTTCCCAAATTGTATTCATCAAACTAAACATTTTTACTTGTTTTTAATTACTAGAACATCAGAACAGACATTGTCATGGATGTTGGCTACAGTATAAATCCAGCCCTTGACGTAGGCCAGGTATGTGGAACTAATGTGCCTCTCTCCTTGTTTGTAAAAGTCAACACTGCTGGGTGGGGGTGTGCCAGGAAAACATTCCATTGGCTTATTCATCTTCTTTTTAAAATATATATTTATTTGTTTGTTTTCAATATTTTTGTGTGTGTTCATTTTTTAATATTTATTATTTGACTGTTCCAGGTCTTAGTCGTAGCATGTAGGATCTTTAGTTGCAGCATGCAGGGTCTTGTTCCCTGACCAGGGAACAAACCTGGGTCCCCTGCATTGGGAGGGTGGAGTCTCAGCTACTGGACCAACGTAAAAGTCCCCAGTTCATCACCTTCTTGTGTTTGTGTGTGTGTGTTAATCACTCAGTAATGTCTGACTCTTTGCAACTTCATGGACTGTAGCCAGCCAGGCTCCTCTGTCCATGGGATTTCCCAGGCAAGAATACTGGAGTAGGTTGCATTTCCTTCTCCAAGGGATCTTCCTGACCCAGGGATCAAACCCGGGTCTTCTGGACTGCAGGTGGTCTCCTGTGTTGCGGGTGGATTCTTTACCAACTGAGCCACTCGGGAAGCCCACCCATCATTTTCTTATTCTCTCCCTTTAGTCAGAATCTTTCTGTTCAGGACAGCCAGAGAACTCAAACCTCTTACTGTTTAAAAAAGGGAAGGGAACAAAGGTGTTGTAGGTAGTTTTTGAAGAAATGTGCAGTCTATGACTGGTGAGCTTGAAAGAGCAGGACTGAGCCTAGAGGTAGCAGCATGAACCCCCCCACCTATGGGCTGGAAGTAGAATCCAGGACTTAGTGCTGAGTCCAGGGAAGGTGATGGCCTCTGGCTTCAAGGTTGAGCTAACAAACATCAGGTAGTTACAGCACCGCTGCTGATGGGTAGCCTATTTTGCCCACAGATATTTTATAATTTAAATTTGAAATAATTAACAAGACTGAAAAATCACAAGCTGTTTTACATGAATTTTCATGTGTCTAGCATCTCTTGGATACACAGAAAATTTGCCAACACTGGAGCTACCTTTCCACAAAGAAAAGTCTATTGGCTGCGTCTTTAGAGAGTCACATGCTCTCTGGAAGCTTCCCTCACTTTCACTACCTGCCTTGGCACCAGTGGGCCATTCAGCTTCCTATTTCTAATGGAGAATGTAGTCTGAGGGACCCTCTGATTAGGACCTTGACAGGAGTGTGGGAAGAACTTATGGATTGGAGGAGTCAAAGTGGGCGAAGAATGAGCAGGAAGAGGTATTCTGGTAGGAAAACGGAGGGGATTAACCTAAAGAAAGCTGAGATTCCGCACACCTTGTGTTCAGGGCTGGCAGTGAGGATAAGCTGATGGCAGCAGTCACCTGTGTCACAGGGGCGGGATGTGAGGCTGGAGGTAGGGAGTGAAAGAGGGTCATGTTGGTAGAAACCTCCCGAGACAGGCATTGCACTTAACAGCTGGAAGGGACTTGGCCTGGGGAGCGGTCTGGAGTGTTGGAAAGACTTCTAACATTGTGGTGGAGAAGATCATCTCTGCTAGTAGACAGAAGTGAGGATGGAGAAAATGTGGCTGCAGGAAGGAAGGAAGGGAAGAGAAGACCCAGAAATCAGAAGCCTGCATGGAATGGTAATTTCATCCATGTGCTGACGTCTCAGAACTGGAGCCTTTTAAAGCTGTAAAGGAAGCTCAGGGAGCACACAGTTCAAACCCTTCATGTTACGATCGAGGAGACAGTCCAGAGATGTGAGGCCAGCCAGCTGATGTGCGAGGGGTGGGGGGTGAGCTGCCAGGGTTCCAGAGCCTTGAGAGTCTCTCCTGGGGTGCTGAGGTCTATGGGCAAACTGTCAGAGAGGGTTTCACCTGCCTCGCAGGCAGAAAAAAATCAAGATGTTTGGGCTACGGGCTCTCTGAGGGCTCTTCTGGAGCTGCAGCTTTAATGCCAGGCTCAGATTCAAACTCACATTCTTTGACTGAACTTAGCCCTCAGGGAGATGTTTAGACATGCTCTAAAGTGAACTTGTAAGTGAACTTGCAGAGACAGGCTCCAAAATATGCAGAGAACCCTCTTAAACTACATTTTTGAAATTCAGGCAAACAGCATGAAGTTGAAGTGCTGCTATTGGCTGTGTTTTCTCATATATGGAATTTTTCTTTTTTGCCTCAGATTGAAGGTGCATTTATTCAAGGCATGGGACTTTATACAATAGAGGAATTGAATTATTCTCCTCAGGGTGTCCTGTACACCCGGGGCCCAAACCAGTATAAAATCCCTGCCATCTGTGACATCCCCATGGAGCTGCACATTTCTTTGTTGCCTCCCTCTGAAAACTCGAATACCCTGTATTCATCTAAGGTAAGCTGTGCTCCATGAATAAATGAGTGTTTATGTGATATCTGTGCCGGGAGGGAGGGGCTACATTAATCTCTTGGTTGATTGGGGTTGTTTTTTTTTTTTTTTTTTTTTTTCTGGGAGTATAGGGGGAAAAGCCTGATTAAACATTTTAACTTTAAAGTAATTAAACATTATAAATTTCTTTAAAAATACTCCAAATTGTGGACACAAACTACTATTATCATCAGGTTGCATCTGATTTTTCATCTTCATGCCAGGAATCAGCCTCATGCCTCTATCTGCTCTCTCCCTTTGGGGTCATTTCCTTCCGCTGGAATCCTCAGAATAGAAATACTGAGCTAAAAGAATGGATTCGTTTTTTAAAGGACAAAGTTACATATGTAATGTTTAATGTATGCATCCATGCACATATGTATTCATAGATGTGCATGAACATGAGATGCATACATTCATATATATAGATAGATAGATACACACACACACATACAGAGAAAGAGAGAGAGAGAGTCATAATCTAGTTGGCTTGCTTCCCTACCAGGGTCTGGGAGAGTCTGGGATATTCCTGGGGTGCTCAGTGTTTTTTGCCATCCACGATGCAATAAGTGCAGCACAACAAGAGAGAGGCCTGCCTGGACCACTGAGGCTCAACAGTCCACTGACTCCAGAGAAGATTAGAATGGCCTGTGAAGACAAGTTCACAAAAATGGTACGTTCTGCTCCAACGAGTCTGAATTTTTTTCCCCTGTGTTTGTAGCTAAGTTTCATTAGCCCACCATGGTAGTTTTCCATGGAAGAAAAGTTGACAGGAATCTGAAGACAATTGAGAGAGACAGCAGTCTGCCTGCAGCGGGGTCATTTCTACACCATTTAAAAAGAAAAGTTCAGTTTTCATTAGGCAATTGTATGCTCCTCCTTAGTTTTGTTCCCTTCCCAGGATTAGTTAGAAGTTCAGAACTATGCTCTGAGCCCAAGAAACCCAGGCCAAGAATATGGGCCACCCCTGCATTCTTAACTTCCTCTCCCCAGGCCATGGGAGTTTGTGCAGTTCCTGATCAGAACTCCAGAGAGGGAGGGATCCTTTCCCTCCCGGCAGTAGCAAGAATTCCTCCTGCAACCCCTGGTCAAGCAAACATCTCCACTCTCCAGGGGCATTTTCAGTGATGGGATTTTTAACTGTGGGACAAGATCATGCCATTCAGAGTGACCCCTCTGACCATAAACACGTTATTCCTTGAGGGGAGAGCCCCGTTCTATACAACCTCTCGTGACGGCTCTTCACGGTACCCTTAAAGCTCTTCCAGAGCCCCGGGAAGCACCTCTTCACTCTGGAGAAGCAGACGCTGGCTCCACCTGCCCCCTTTCCCTCTTCGGGCCTGAGATGGCTCTCCCAGCTGCCCTGCCCTGCCCGCGGTCCTCTCCTGGACTCTCCGTGTTTCTCATGCTGACATGGTCGGCTCTCTCATTGTCTCAGTCACCCTCTGGGTGGTTTTTTTCCTGGTTTATAATCTGCTCTTTTTCACATGACGGAAACATCTTCCGAGTGGCAAACATGCAAATTTGTCTTTTTATTCCAGATTCCAAGAGATGAACCTGGATCCTATGTTCCTTGGAGTATACCCATATGAATCAAATACAGACCTCTGAAGAGGGGGTGATTCTTCCAGCAAAGCAATCTATCCAGTCTCAGTGCTCTAGTGTGATAGGTCTGAAAGACAAATTTTTCACAGTTCAGAAATCATTTCACAGAGTATTGCTTTTATAGGATGCTGATTTTAAATGTTCTAGTTAGAGTCTGATAGATATGCTTAAGCAATTTAGAAACCATATTTTAAATGGCATAAGTGCTAACTGATTTCCTCTACAGTGATATTCTTTATTATTCTGTCCCTTACTTAGACCCATCCAGCTGAATAGAATGGAAGATGATGATTTGTATGTGATTCATAGTTGCCTTGCATCCACCAACAGAAATTATACTGTTTAGTAAAAGGCAATTTTCTAAATAATTTTATTAGTGTGGAATGTAAAGTTGTCATTTTCTTGTCCCCATTTGCTTTTCCCCATCTGCTGTCAGAATGGATAGCAGGTACTATATGGAACCAAAAATAAAAACAGGTAAATTAAACTTCATCAAAACTAAAAGCTCTGGTGCTTCAGAACACACTTGGAGAAACTGAAAAGACGAACCACAGAATATGGGGAAATATTTGCAAATTATATGTCTGATAAAGATCTAGTGTGCAAAATATCAGAATATATTTTAAAACACTTACAGCACAACAATAAAAAGATAAATAACTCAAATTTTAAATGAGCAAAGGAATTAAATAGACATTTCTCTAAAGATATCTTGGCCAATAAGCACATGAAAAGATGCTCAGACTCATCAGTCACGAAGAAAAAGGAAGTCAAAATCACAATGAGGTATCATTTTACACCCACTAGGATGGCTATAACCAACATGATGGATAATTGTATGAGTTGGCAAGGATGTGGAGCAACTGGAACTCTTATCCATTGCCAGGAAGAATGAAAATGGTACAGGTCCTCTGGAAAATAGTTTGACATTTCCTCAAAAAGTTAAACATGTAGTCATCATATGACCATGACCACTCTTACATATATACCCAGGAGAATTGAAAACATATGTTTACAAAAAACCTGTGCACAAATATTCATAGCATTATTCATAATAATCAAAGTGGAAACAATCTAACTCTATTAACTGATAATAAAATGTGATAAACAAAATAGCCACACAAGGGAATATTACTGAGCCATACAAAAGAATGAAATTCTGATAGATGCTACCACATGGATGAACCTTGAAAACATTATCTAAGCAAAAGTAGCCAGACACTAAAGGCCACATATTGTATGATTCCTCCTATATGAAATGTCCAGAATAGGCAAATTCAAAGAGACAAGAAATAGTTGCCAGGCCCTAAGGGAGATGGAGCAGTGAAGAGTGAATTTTATGGTATGTGAATTACATCTCAAAAAAAAAAGCACATATAAAGAGAAAGAGAAAAATGTGGAAAGGATGGAGAAGTTGTGAGAATCACAAGAAATTTATCCCAATGGCCTTTAGTGACAAGAAACCTCAAAGGGGGTTGAGCAACAGCAAGACATTATCATCGAAAAACCCCATTTCCATTAATGGCAAACAGAAGCATCTGCAGTGATGTATGGACTAGAGACTGGAGTGTAATGCCTTCTCCCCGTCATACTCTCAACTCTTGACTCTTGTCCCAGGGCCAGGTAAGATGGCAAAGCTTCTTCAGTGGCCTCAGACTAAAGACTAAGGTCATTCTTGCTATGGTGACAGTTACGTTACATCCCTTTAAAGAGCAGATTTTCTCATTTGTACCACAAATGATTATGGAGCACCAACCATGTGCCAGGCACTGTTCTAGTCACTTAGAACATAGCAGTAAATGTAATCAACAAAGATCCTTGCCCTTGTGAAGATTATAATCTAGTCAAGGGAGACAAACAGAAAACAGTGCACATAATTAAATTATGGAGTGTGAGTGATGGAGACGAGTGTGGAGGGCATATTGAAAGTAGAGCAGGTTAAGGCTGATGGATGGTGAGGGTGGCCTGGACAGGCTGAGCTGGGTGCATCCGGAGGTGAGCAAGGCGAGGGGCTGAGCCAAGCAGGTACCTGGAGGAAGCATTGTCAGCATTTGTAGGCAAAGTGCCACCCGCATGGGGAGTGGCAGGGGGAGGGTGCCTGCCTACCTGTGGACCTCCATGGTGCCTGCAAGCCTGGAACAGGCCTGGGGAGGGGCAGACATGCTGAGCCTTGAGACCATTGTAAGGACATGGGCTTTTCATCTGAATGAAGAGAAGTTACCTAAACTGACACATTTCAAGGCTCATCCTGGATAATATGACACAGATCGTATGAGGGCGCATTCTTATGACTCACAGCTTCCCAGTCTTCCCCGAGTTTTCTTTCTTCTGCTTTCTCCTCTTCCCCTGTTGTACCTTCACCAACCCCTCCTCCAGCCCAACCATAGACACTGGGATTCCCCAGGGAGCCTCGTCTCTCATGCCCTCTCCCTTGCTGGCGCCTTCACTCCTGTGGTTTCTCTCACTCAGGGTCCAGCTCTGAAAACCCAACTTGCCTGTCCGTGCCATTTGCAAGTCACACAATCACCTCCAACTTAATGGTTCCCAAACGTATCTCTTCATCACAGCCATCCACAAGATGCTAAGCCAGAGGCAGGGATGGGGTCAGGTTAGGGGATGGGGATGATGCAAGACGCTCTGTTCCCTCCGTGAAAGAGTCCCGTCAAGCCCACCTGGAAGAAATAACTTACATCATCCCCTCACTCTCTTTATTCCCATGGCAACTATGTTGTTCCAAGTCACCGTTATTTTCAAGCTGACTATTGCAGTAGTCTCCTCAGCTTTGCCCTGCGTTCATTTTGCTTCCCTTCCAAATTATTCTGCCGATTAACGCCAAAGTCAAAAGTTATATGTAAGAGTTTGGATACACAGACACATATACACAATAGGATCCTTGCCTGAAACTCTGCCATGGCTGCCTTTTCATCCCACCAGATCCCACCACTGCTCCAGATCCCTAGGGTGGCAAGCCTGCCCTTGGTGACCTGTTGTTCCCTGCCTCTCTCTCCAGCAGTATCTCATGACTCCTCTCCTGATCTCTTTCACACTTGGGAGACTGTCCGTGACCTCTGCCTGAAAGATGCTATCACCTGTCTTTTTGTCTGTCTGCTACTAAGTAGCGCTTCTCTGATTTTAAAATGCACACCAATAACTTAAAGATCTTGTTCAAATGTAATTCCAGCAAGCCCAGAAGCAATCAGGTAAGCTGAGAGTAGTTCATCCAGAATCAAGCACAAGCAGGAGTGGCAGGAACAAGCCAGCTGCAAGGAACCCAGACCACCTAACCCACTACTGTTGCATCAGCATGTCTCCCAGAAATCCCTGTGGCTACATGTTGAAGTGAGAGACCCCTTATGACAAACTGACGGAGAAGGAAGAGTCTGAGCTTGGTTCAGGAGTGGGTGGGCTCGTGCTGTGCCTCCGAGGTAGATAAGGTGCTGTCTTCACTACAGCCTGCGTCAGACATGGTAGGGGCAGNTAATTGGAAAAGACTCTGATGCTGGGAGGGATTGGGGGCAGGAGGAGAAGGGGACGACTGAGGATGAGATGGCTGGATGGCATCACTGACTCAATGGACATGAATCTGAGTGAACTCCGGGAGCTGGCGATGGACAGGGAGGCCCGTCGTGCTGTGATTCATGGGGTCGAAAAGAGTCAGACACGACTGAGTGACTGAACTGAACTAAACTGATTTAGACAATAGCAGCAGCATTGCACCAAGATTACAAGTCTTCTTTCTTTATCACCCATAGTCTTTGCTTTAATATTTAAACATTGCCATAACAGCTAACCTTTACTGAGAACTTTCTATGTACTGGGCACTATTCAAAGGTAGGAGCGTCTAAGAGCTCCTACCTTAGGAGACTTAAGAGACTTAGCAGCGTGCTAAGCCTCTTCAGTCATATCTGACTCTTTGTGAACCCCTGGCCTGCAGCCTGCCAGGCTCCTCTGGCCATGGGATTCTCCAAGCAAGAATACTGGAGTGGGTTGCCATGCCCTCCTCCAGGGGAATCTTCCCAAACCAGGGATCAAACCTGCCTCTCTTATGTCTCCTTCAGTGACAGGCGGTTCTTTACCACTAGTGCCAAGTCGTAATGGGAAGCCCTCCAAGGTAGGTACTATACGTCAATTGTGTAGATGATGAAAGTGAGATGCAGATTGCTTAAGTCACTACCTGAGGTCACTTCACTAGCAAGTGGAAGAGTCAGGGGCGGAACCCAGGTAATCTGTTGTAGAATCCATCTTCTTAACCATCTCATCTAAATCTGTTAATTTTCCTGAGACCATTATTTTTTCTGGAGAATTATCAGGATCTCCTTTATTATTATTACTTTTTCCTCCTATTATATCTAGTATCCTCTTTGGTTTCATATTTTTAGGTATCATCTCTATAAGATTTTTAGTCTTACAATTTACTTAATTCTTTCTCACATTTATCCAAGTTCCTTTCTCCAAGCTTCAGCATGTACTGTGTTCTGAGCTGTATGTCTGTGGTTCTTACACTGAGCGAGAATCAGTCCAGATCAGAGGTTCTGATTTGGGGCCAGTTAATGTCTTTAGGGGATCCATGAATGTGCAAAATATTTGTATATTCACACATGATTTTGCAAATATATTCACAGAACTAGCATCAGATTCTCAAAGAGTCTATGACTCCTTTTCACTGGTCTAGAGAGACGCAGAAATAATTATAATACAAAGACATCTTGGTCAGATCTAAGAGCCATCCCCACAAACATGCTTTTCCAAACTTTGCAAGAAATGCTCTTCCTTTGTCTGGGACAGTCCTTCCAAGGTTAAGAGATGTTTTTATACCACCTAGTGACATCAAAGAACTGTAAAGTGTCTGAGATTTTACCCTACTTACTGAACACAAACTGATAAGTTAGCCTGACGGAGTTTGATAGAAGCTAGCAGAAGACACAAGACCCCTGGATCAGAGACAAGGGACTTTATTCAGAATCACAGAAATAGCAGAGCTAGATTATTAGAATTTCTGCCCACATCCTACCCCCAGCTCCTAAGGCAATGTGAGGAGGGCCAGTTGACATGTGGATGTGCAAAGGCTGCATTACACAAGAGAAACTCTGACATTAGGAAACTCCAATCTTTTATATAATGGGTGGTAAACCTCCCAGAAGTTGACATATTTATTACACTGGACAGGGAGCATTTCTGGTAATTCCTCCACGGGGAGACACTGTCTTTATCTTCCAATACTGTCCATTCTACGACCATCCTTGAAAAGAAGCTCTGAAACCAGAAAACAGATCAGTGGTCTCTAGGGATAGGGAGTTGCTGGAGTGTTGATTACAAAAAAGGAATGGGGAATTCGTAGGGGAGATGGAACTGGCTCACCACTTGTTTGTAGTAGTGGATACACGGTTGTATGAGTTTGTCAAAACTTGCAGAACTGGACACAAAAAAGAGTGAATTTTACTGTATATAAATAAAAACTAAAAATCATTAATTTAAAAAATCAGAGCAAAAGAAAAAAGAACAATGACGAAGAAAGCAAGACTGGAACAAAAGCAGGCAGAGCCTCCGCTCATGAGATGGGCACATCTCCAGCATATGACTTGTACACTTGAGGTTTGCTCAGTCTTTTTGCCCTTCCTCTTCATGGATTTCCTGCTCTGCTCTCTTCCACAGAGTGCAGTCCAGAAGTGTGTCCTAAATGTCTTCTGATGACACTAGTTCAATCTAGAAAAACTATTGGGATTGTGTATATGATCCTTTTAGAGGGATGAGTCCTAGTTATAAATGAGGGAGACATGCCAAGGGCAGAAGAGTAACCTTTGGGTAGGAACTTTGTGCATTTCCTCCAACCCAGGTAATTTATGCCATTCTACTGGCTACAGACCCATCATGGAGAGTCAGAAAAGTTTCAGTCCCGTGAATATGAAACCACCGAGAGCTGCAGAGCCAACATTTCTAGATTAAATGACAAAGCGTTACACCCATCATGTGGAACTGGTTTTCAAGGAAAGTACGATATTGCACATTAGAGACTCAGAGGTTCACCATTTCACCCAGCTCAGTGAAGGTGGCTGGATATTTTTCTCAGAAATACAGACAGGTAGCACCTTAGTAGCTTTTTTGAAGGTGGAGGTTATAAAATAGCATATTCTAAGTGAAAACAGATTAAGCTGTCTTCCACACATCTGGGTCTGTGAAAGGGAGCTACAGAGAAGAAGCTATTCCTCACGCTGTCATTTCAGCAGCACATTTTGTGGAGCCATAGCCATAGTGAAACATTTTTCTGAAATAAATGCCTTTGTTCTCTCTGAATGTGACTCCATCTCCGATGAGCACTAACAGTTTACGGGGAAGAGAGGAAAAGCTGCTTCCATTTTCCATGCTGCGGGGAATCAATAGCCACCAAGCATATGTAACATCTATAGAGCTTCCATTTCAGACCCTCCTCTGCCCACTTCTTCCACATCCCTTCCCCTGAAAAACCTATGATAAGTAACTAAGAAAGACTATATAGTATTATTAATTTTAAAAACATAATCTTTTTCCTACAAAGATATAAACTGCAGAAGTTTATATATTCGGGGATGTTTGGATTTCCAGAGGAATGTGGAAAAGTGAGAGAGTTACGATGATGCCAAAAAAGGGGACATGTGAGGAAATATATCTAAAGGAAAGATTAAAGAGTGGATTCAAGTCCTTCACTGATGTCATCACAGACTGGGAACTCAAGTGTCCAAACGCCTCCCAACCCCCAAAGAGCAGCTCTCAGCCACCAGCCAGGCCTGGGGCTGAGCTCCTGGCTGTAACCTGGCAGTCTGTGAAAGGAGGGGCTAGAGCAGGGACCCACATGGGCCCTAGAAGTAGGTTTGGGGCTTTCTGGCAGGGAATTCTGAGGTTGCGCGTGCCCACGGCTTGCAGCTAGAAGGCAGGGTACTGGCTGGGAGTGGAATGTCCCTTTGATCCCAAGGACAACTGCCCCTTGGGGAGGGGTGTGGCAAACAGGGGCCAGAATTGAAACCCAGAACAGAGTCCCAACGATCTGAGCCTAAGGATGAGGTTGGAAATGGACTCCTTAAGCTGTATTTGATGCTTCCAGCCTTAACAGAAATATAAAGAAGAATGGGCTTGGGGATGGTAATTCATCTTCATAAAAAATAATGTTACAGAAAAATCTAAAACAGTACTGAATCTAACCACCCTTCTTTCTTCAGCTATAATTTTCCTTACATCACCTCCCTGCAAAATGTCAACTAACTTTGACACTTTGAAGAGTTGACTCATGCGAAGTGTTGACTCATTGGAAAAGACCCTGATGCTGGGAGGGATTGGGGGCAGGAGGAGAAGGGAACGACCGAAGATGAGATGGCTGGATGGCATCACTGACTCGATGCACGTGAGTTTGGGTGAACTCTGGGAGTTGGTGATGGACAGGGAGGCCTGGCGTGCTGCGATTCATAGGGTCGCAGAGTCAGACACGACTGAGCGACTGAACTGAACCATGCTTAATCCGTGTTAGAATTGGTAAACTTCTCTGTTGTAAACAACCCTGGAACTATAATAGCCAACAGATAGAACTGGATTCAGTGGTTCCCTAGGTCAGCTCTGATTTAGACAGCCATTTCCAATTTCACCTGAGACCCGATTTCCTACAATGTTCATATATGGGACCATGCAGGCAAGTCTGTGCCTCATTTATGGGATAGCCTCTCCCATAGGCGCAGACAGCTCTCATCTTCACTCTCTTTTTGCACTCACCCTCCTTGCCCCCGTTCTTTTTTTTTTCTTCTTNGCCCACGGCTTGCAGCTAGAAGGCAGGGTACTGGCTGGGAGTGGAATGTCCCTTTGATCCCAAGGACAACTGCCCCTTGGGGGGGGTGTGGCAAACAGGGGCCAGAATTGAAACCCAGAACAGAGTCCCAACGATCTGAGCCTAAGGATGAGGTTGGAAATGGACTCCTTAAGCTGTATTTGATGCTTCCAGCCTTAACAGAAATATAAAGAAGAATGGGCTTGGGGATGGTAATTCATCTTCATAAAAAATAATGTTACAGAAAAATCTAAAACAGTACTGAATCTAACCACCCTTCTTTCTTCAGCTATAATTTTCCTTACATCACCTCCCTGCAAAATGTCAACTAACTTTGACACTTTGAAGAGTTGACTCATGCGAAGTGTTGACTCATTGGAAAAGACCCTGATGCTGGGAGGGATTGGGGGCAGGAGGAGAAGGAAACGACCGAGGATGAGATGGCTGGATGGCATCACTGACTCGATGCACGTGAGTTTGGGTGAACTCCGGGAGTTGGTGATGGACAGGGAGGCCTGGCGTGCTGCGATTCATAGGGTCGCAGAGTCAGACACGACTGAGCGACTGAACTGAACCATGCTTAATCCGTGTTAGAATTGGTAAACTTCTCTGTTGTAAACAACCCTGGAACTATAATAGCCAACAGATAGAACTGGATTCAGTGGTTCCCTAGGTCAGCTCTGATTTAGACAGCCATTTCCAATTTCACCTGAGACCCGATTTCCTACAATGTTCATATATGGGACCATGCAGGCAAGTCTGTGCCTCATTTATGGGATAGCCTCTCCCATAGGCGCAGACAGCTCTCATCTTCACTCTCTTTTTGCACTCACCCTCCTTGCCCCCGTTCTTTTTTTTTTCTTCTTCTTTTTTTCTCCATCCCGCATCCCCTGTTACTCCTCATCTCCTTTCTAGCTGAGTTATTTTCTTGCATTTCCTTACTTAATGTCTCATTCGTTCCAGGATTCTAGGTAACATCACCATAAACGATTCCTGAATCCCTTTCTACTTCTGCTCCCTCACATACCTAACCCTGAGTTCTTTGTGACCACCACTCTTCTTCTTCTAAACTAATCTTTCTCCTGCCTTCCATACTTATGGGAAATGGTACCACAATTTTTTCCTTTTTCTCACCCAGAACCAAGGCCTGATGATTTTAACACACATTAGCCTTTAAGCTCACCTACTGCTTCTCCTTTGCACTCATCCTACCCTGATCTAGCCCTTCTTCATTTACATCAAGATCATTACAAGTTCTGCATCTGGTCACCTTCCTTCCAACATCTCCTCAGTACGACCCTACTCTGGCAGGGTGCCCACATTTTCCAGAATTTCTTAGGAAGCTTTTTAAAAACGTGATGGGCTATTTCCCTTGGTTTTACTAGACTGGCACCTCAGGCTGTAGGGCCTGGGAATAGCTCTGAATTTTTTACAAAACTCACCATGGAACAAATGCAACCCATCTGCAGGTCTGGAATCAGGAACCACTGCAAACTGTAAGTCAAAGAAGTCTTCCAGAAATATCTGCTCAGAGATGCCAAATGGCTCTCACTGGGCCCTGATGCCATCTTGAAACTGAAGCCTGACTTTGAAGACTTTCTGCAGTTTGCCTGGTCTGACCTGACTCTCTCTCTTTCTCTTTTTTTTTAAGATGCATGCTTTTTTATTTTAAAAAAATCTTTTATTTATTTGTTTACTTATTTATTTGCCCACACAGCATGGCATTTGGGATTCTAATTCCCCACCAGGTACCGAACCCACAACCCCTACAGTGAAAGTGCAGAGGGAAGTCCCCCTGAGCTGACTCTTAACACCACCTCCTTCTCATCGCTCCTCTGTGGTCAAGGCCATCCACTTGGTTTTGTCCGCGGGTATTGCGGACAGCCTCCTATCTGAATCTGCGTTGGCTCTATCGCCTTCTCTTCCAGGAAGCCTTTGCAACCACTTGCTCCCTGACCTCCTGGGAAGCCTGGCCATCTGGACCCACTTCTGAATCGTGGCTTCTGCTGGCCCTAATTGCAGTTCATCTTGCTCCAGCCGGGGCCCCATCTGTGGCACAGAACAACAGCTTGACAGCTGCTCCTGCTGCCTTCCCGCCAGAGGAAAACTGAGAGGCTGGTCTGTCCTCACCCCCTTGTGTCCCCAGAGGCCAGCCCAGGGCCTTTCAAACATGAGATACTCAGTCCTGGGCTGTTAGTGACCACCTGCTGTCGCTTCAGTCGTGTCTGACTCTTTGTGACCCCATGGACGGGATTTCCCAGGCAAGAATACTGGAGTGGGTTGCCATTTCCTTCTCCAGGGGATCCTTCTGACCCAGGGATGGAACATACATCTCCTGTAGCTCCTGCATTGCAGATGAATTCTTTACCACTGAGCCACTGGGAAGCCTGTTAATGACCATGGTGCTTATCAAACTTCAACATTTTTTTTTTAACCAAAAGACTAAAACACATTTTTTTTTTCTTAAAGTTTGCACTAAATTGTATTCAGAAGAACTTCAGCCCCTGGACCCAACCCAGGAATCTATATTTCCACTTAAACTAATGTTATGTTCTTTTTTCCTGATTTCTTTCTCTTTTTATGTCAACTATAAGGGAATAAACAGTCCATCAGCTCATCCTCAGGTGATACTTTCTGGTATCTTTAACTTGATGTCTTAACCTGCGTGTCAAAAGGGAATAAAATATCTTCATAGCAAAGCACTCTCTTCCTTATAATTCATTCTTTAGTTTTCCTCTCACTAAAAATAGAGCCAGAGTAGAAAAGAATCTAGTATCATAGCAAATTTTACTTATTGAAAATATTGACTTAATATCCATTTGCCCCATGGATACCTTTGCAGGAACCTGTGCGAGGCTCCCACCCTCCTGCCCTACGCGTGGGTGAAGATACCTTGTCCATGACCTTTTATGTAGTACAACTCATTTCCTTGTGTCCAAAGCAGGACTGTCAGAGTCTGTTTTGGCATGTAGGATCTTTATTAAAATCCAAAGAAAACCAAGGGTACAAATTATAAGCAGGTGAGCTCCCTGTATCACTTACCTGACAGCTTGGCATAAGTTTAAAGCATTTAACTGCCTCCTTTCCTTTTCTTTTTAAAAACCTGTCTCCTCAAGTGTCTGCTGGACTTATCTGGAATTGTTGTACAAACTTCTGTGGGGAGACTCCAAATGCTGGAGCAGAGCAAGGCTCTTGGATACAGAAATGATCCAGGAGCTATCTCAGAAGCTCACAGTCAGATGGAGGGATGGGATAGATGAGCCCATCACAATTAACAAAAGAAGGTGAGGGTGGTACAGGAAACCTGGGAGCCAGTGTCTGGGAGTGGGGCAGAGAGCAAGAGGTGGAGAGAGTGGACATCCAGAGAGACTTTGCTAAAGAGCCAAGATTGAACTAAAATATAAAATACAAACAGAAGTTATCAAGAAGTAGGCAGGGGAAATGAATGGAACAAGGCGAAGGAATTCTAGGTTAAGTAAAATCACATGCATTGGCTTGTGGCCTTGCAGAATGAAGAGTTTTCAGAAAAAGCAATTTTAAATGATGAGGGCATGGCATGTTGGAGGGTTCACCATAACCCCTGCCCCTCCCCAAAGTGTGGGACTGGAAAGGGCAGAGGAGGGCAGGTCCTGGCAGGACTTCAGTGCATATCTAAAGAATATAAATTGCTTGCACAGGTAATGGAGTGTTATGAAAGGTATTCTGATAAGAATATTTACCATTTCAAAATATTACCATGCCTTGTGTACCAAGTAGAGATTGGAAGGGGTCACAGGTGAATGCAGGGTGACAGGTGTGTATGACACAAGCCAGGGAAGGGACGATGGGATTGAGGATTAGGGTGCTGGTGGTGGAGACAGAGCAAGAGGGCAGATGGGAGAGACGCTTAAGAGGCAAAATCAATAGGATGTGGTGGAGGACGGAGACTGAAGCGCTTGATTTTTGTCTTCTTTATTTTTCTTTATTTTTGGCTGTGCCGGGTCTGCCTCGCTGTGTGGTCTTTCTCTGTAGTTGCGGAGAGGAGGGGCTACTCTAGTTGCAGTGCCCGGGCCTCTCGTTGCAGAGGATGGGCTCCAGCGCACTTGGGCTTCAGAAACTGTGGCTCCTGGGCTCTAGAGCACTGGCTCAGTAGTTGGGACGTGCAGGCTTAGGTGCTCCCCGACATGTGGGATCCTCCTAGACCAGGGATCGAACCTGTGTCTCCTGTGTTGGGAGGCAGGTTCTTCACCACTGAGCCACCAGGGAAGCCTTGTTTTCTTTATTAGTGGAAGAAGCTTGAACGGTGATGGGAAGAATACAAGTGAAAGGGAGAAGTTGAAAACTTCACAGACGGAAGGGGTAGCTCTAAAGCACCAACTGAGGGACACCTTCTCTATTTCTTTCAGAAATCTTTCACTAAAACACTTCTCAAGTCTGAGGAGGAGCTCCCCCTGTGCTTCCTGGAGCTCTGCCTTCCCCTCTACAGTGTTTTCTGTGGGGCTGGGATCCTCTACATACCCGCTAGGTTGTGAGCACCAGCCATCTGTAAGAGGAGTGTGGCGTCCACTCCCGCAGTATTCACCCCTGCGTCACCATCGCCCTGCAGGATGAGTCTCAGTTGTTTGGTCTCTAGACTGATTATGCCCTTAAAAAAATGATTAAGAACCCTAAAAAGCTTTAGTTCATGTGGTGGTGGTTGGTTTAGTCCCTAAGTCATGTCCGACTCTTGCGACCCCATGGACTATAGCCCTCCAGGCTCCTCTGTCCATGGGATTCTCCGGGCAAGAATACTGGAGTGGGTTGCCATTTTCTTCTCCAGGGGATCTCCCCAACCCAGGAATTGAACCTGGGTGTCCTGCATTGCAGGCAGATTCTTTACTGACTTAGCTATAAGGGAATTAGTTCATGTGAGGTAGCGCTATTAACTTTCATAGTATTTGAAATTAAAACTGGGAAATATTTTACATATTTATTTATTTATTTGAAAATATCATGGGTGAACTCATTACACATGAACATGAATAACATGTGGTTGGTGAAGAATAACTCTATTTTTACAAAGAGAAAATCAATGAGAAGAGTGGTGCTGTTTTACCATTTTTGCAAACCTCTTTAACTGGCTTGAAAGAACACAGCTAGATTTGCATATACAGCCTGTCATGGTACCAGACATGAGGCAACCTTTGGAAAGCTCCAGTGCAACTTATGAGACAATGAGAAGGAAGAGGGTAAATATGACAGTTTTGACATCAGAACTCTGAAAGGAATCCATGGACTATGCTTTAAGAATCGCTAGCCAACCTGATGAGACAAACATTCAGATTGTTTCATTAACTGGAACTTTCAATCAGTTTCCAGAAACTTCCAACTCTCTGTCATTCTTTCCAACAAAACACATAACTTAAGGCAAGATTTACAGAATTTTTCTGAAAAAGAAATTCTCATTTAGCCAATCTGCCTTTATTGTTCAATCCCTGTCACTTTAATCAAGTAAGCAACTTGCACCATAATTTTTGTCCCATGTTGAAATTATTCAGTGTGGAGTGATTTATGGAAACACAGAAACTCCACCCGAAGATCTGACCTTTGGTGGCTCCCACAAAGAGCAAAATAAGTTTTCATAAAATATTTTTAATAAGGTTATCATCAAATTTAATTTCAAACAAATTAATTCAATTCCCTGGAGAAATGGCTTCTTTATTTTTTTAGCTAGAGGAAGTTGTTTAAACCATATTTTTCCAGATGTGTGGAACCATTTCAGCTTAGAGGACGCTGGGCAGGGAGCCTGTTTCCCGCCCATGGGTTCATGGTCCAGTTCACATTAACCATCTGTGTCGCCTCAACCAAGTCACGTCCCCTGTTTCAGCCTCATTGTTATTTCTTTCTATAAATAGGCCAGTGGTTCTCAGATTTACTTTGGTGAAGGAGCAATCAGAAGTCAGCGGCTTTTCCTTGAATATGATATTCTTTACTGAACATCATAAAATAGTGGCAAATTTAGTTAGGCTGAGTAGAACAGGAACAATTTTAGACTTAGAAAATATGACTGTATTATATGGTACCTGAAAGTGAAAGTCACTCAGTCGTGTCCGACTCTTTGCGACCTCAAGGACTACAATCCACGGAATTCTCCAGGCCATAATACTGAAGTGGGCAGCCATTCCCTTCTCCAGGGGATCTTCCCAAGCCAGAGATTGAACCCAGGTCTCCCACATTGTAGACAGTCTTTACCAGCTGAGCCACCAGGGAAGCTCTGGTGGTCCCTGCACCAAGACAAAATGGGGAGCACCGGAGTCCATTAAAAGGAAGAGAAAAAAAAAAAAGAAAATGTCACCCAATTAAGCATAGGCTACTATTTGCAAATCACCCTCATAAATATTCACTTGTTCATTTCATCTTATTGTCACCTATTACGTGCAGAGCTGTAGATTTTTGAGAACAAAATGGGAGGAAAATGAACAAAATTCTGCCCATTAACTACTTCTGCTAATTGAGAAAAGTTCAACTTTCAACTGTAGCTATAAACTCCCCCTAGTCTTGCTTGGGAAATGATGGTCAGTGAAAGGAAGGTTCCTATTGGCTTTAAAAAGTCTAATACTCTGTGCTTATTATCATATGTCAACCAACAGCCAGCCTTACCTCACAGAAGTATGGCCTATGAGACCCGAAAGAGCTTCTAGTCAAATCCCTAACTTGCAGATAAAGTCAGACCTAGAGAGGTGCTGCTGTTGTTGTTGTGTCCGACTGTTTGTGAGCCCTGTGACCTGCAGCACACTAGGCTTCCCTGTCCTTTGCCACCCCCTGGAGTTTGCACAAACTCGTGTCCATTGAGTCAGTGATGCATCCAACCATCTCGTCCTCTGTCATGCCTTCTCCTCCTGCCTACAATCTTTCCCAGCATCAGGGGCCTTTCCAGTGAGTCAGTTCTTCACATCAGGTGCCCAAAGTATTGGAGCTTCAGCTCATGAGGTTTTCCTAAATTCACCTGGCTTGCTAGTGGCCAGGGCTTAGAACCTGGATCTCCTGTTTCCTGGGGGACTCAGTGTTTTTGCACTTTGCAAGGTTGCCTGATAATAAATAGTACCCACACTCCCAGTGCATATACAGTTAATCCTCTGTTGATGTTCCATCATCACATATAACAGCCAACAATTATTTCTTCAGTTGAGAACTTGACGTTAGAGAACACATCCCTGGCACATAAGTTCTTGCTTGTTTATAAGTTAAGATTTAATTAAAATCCACTTTTTTTTTAGAAATCAGAAGAGATGAAAAAATAAATATGCAAAGCAGTGAATTTGATTGTGAATCGATGAGGCCACTGTTTTGTGTCTGTTTTTGTTTTGTTATCCACGATGGGTTCCATTCAATCTTTCTCAGTTTGTAAACTCTAATGAAGTCCGTGTGTTTGTCGCTGACACCAGCATTAAACTCTGCTGTTGCGGAGAATGGTGAAACAGCCCAGAAGGAAATGTCTGGCTTTCCCTGGATCACTCAAAGAACCGTAAATGAACTTCTGGGACAGAAAATAAAGGATCCCAAAGGTCTCCTGGTGATGGGGAGCACTTGTAATGGTGACAGCAATGATGCCATAGTTACCACTTTAACTGAAAAGCAAAATTAGGGACTTCCCTGGTGGCAGAGTGGACAGGAATCTACCTGTCAATGCAGGGGACATGGGTTCAATCCCTGGTCTGGGAAGATCCCACATGCCACAGAGCAACTAAGCCCGTGCATAACTTCTAAAGCCCTTGAGCTCTGGAGCCTGCAAGTCACAACTTCTGAGCCTGTGTTCTGCAACTACTGAAGCCCACACACCTAGAACCTGTGCTCTGCAACAAGAAAGCCACCAAAGTGAGAAGCCAGTGCAGTGCAGCCAGAGAGTGGCCCCGCCGTCCTCAGCTAGAGAAAGCCCGTGCAGAGCAACCAAGACGCAGTGCAGTCAGAAACTTAAAAACAAATTAAAATTAGTGAAAGAAGATCTGTCATGGCATCTACTCACAAATCAAAATACATACCTGGTGATTCAAACTCACTCTTTTGTTCAACTAATAGCCAGGTTGTCACATAATTATCAGTTTGTGGGATCTTAGTTCCCTGACCAGGGGTNGAAAATGTTATTTACAGTGAGAGTTGCAGCGTTTACTTCTTTTAAAGAATCTTACTTTCTGTTCAATTTCCCAAAATTAAAGCATGAGCTCCCTCTGCTGAGTGAATGAATATGTGAGACTGAAACTAAAACTTTTGTGCCATGCCTGTGATGCCAGTAACTTCTAGAAACATAAGCAATTATGGAGTGTAAAAAATATTTTACTTTTTAAAATCCATGACTATAATAAGGGGTAGAACGGAAAGGTGGAGGAGAGTCATTTACAAGATACAGGTTCATTAATTTTCCCCTATGCCTGACTTCTGCATGACACTTTGTAACCACCATTGATGGGGGCACCAGGAGGTGTATATACACCTACCCTATTACCTGGCTTTGATCCTTCCTAGCACTGATCATATCTGATTTTATTGTACTTATTTATTCATTGATCTGCTGATGGCTGTCTGTCCCTGCTAAAATGTTGGCTTCCTATTAGAGAAGACCTTATTTGTGCTCAGCCCCTAGAACAGTGCCAGGCACACAGTAGGTGCCCACAGTAGGACTATTTGTTTAGTGGGTGGATGAAGTAAGGGAGAAATGGAGTCAGGTCAGCATTTGCTGAAAGTGTCCCCTAGGAATATGATCCCATTAGAGGACAATTCAGTGCCAGTTTTACAGGACTAGACACAAATTAGTAGGAAATGAGAGAAAGAGAGAATCACTGAAGGCATAGCGAAGTGGGGGTAGATTTCAAGCTCAACCTTAAAGATGGTTGAGGGTTTGGTCAAGTTAGACAAGGACAAGGAAACAAGCACTGTGCTAAGCACTGGGAAGCCATAGTCTTTACAAAAACACATAGGCCCCACCCTAAGGAAGTCTACAGTCTAATAGTGAAGACAGATGTAAAACAAATAATCACACAAACTAAAATTTCAATCGAACAAGTGCTCCAAAGCAGAGGTGCACAATGCTAGAGGAGCAGACAGCAGGATGGTCAATTTTATAAGGAAGTTAGGGAAGGCTTTTCCTAGCTGAATCGAAGGCTGTGAGCATGCATGCCAAGTTGCTTCAGCCGTATCCAACTCTGTGACCCCATGGACTGTAGCCTACCAGGATCCTCTGTCCATAGGAGTCTCCAAGCAAGAATACTGAAGTGGGTTGCCATGCCCTCCTCCAGGGGATCTTTCCAAACCCAGAGATCGAACCTGCTTCTCTCCTATATTGGCAGATGGGTTCTTTACCACTAGCACCACCTGGGAAGCCCAACCAAAGGCTAAGTGGGGACAATCAAGTAATGAAGATGTGCTGTGTTTGCTAAGTCGCTTCAGTCATGTCCTACTCTTTGTGACCCCCATGGACAGTAGTCCAACAGGCTAATATTGTCCATGGGATTCTCCAGGCAAGAATACTAGAGTGGGTTGTCATTCCCTTCTCCAGAGGGTCTTTCTGATTCAGGGATCTAACCTGCATCACCTGCATCGGCAGGCGATTCCTTACCCCTGGCACCGCCTAGTGCCACACATTTCAGGGGATGGAGTTGGAAAACCGTGCCACTGCAGGACCACGAGGGGAGAAGCTAGAGAGGGACACAGCACCGAGGAGGAAGGGCCCTCTTTGTCCAGAGAGAAGGAAGGACTCTAGTGGCTTCCATAGTTTTTCAGGTATTCTAAGCTATTTTGACTTTCTTTTTCTTATTTTATTTACAAGAGGGTCCACAACAAGTGGGCTTCGCAGGTGGCTCAGTGGTAAAGAATCCGATGCCAGCGCGGGAGACAGAAGAGATGCGGGTTCCATCCCTGAGTCTGGAAGATCCCCTGTTGGAAGAAATGGCAACCTACTCCTGTGTTCTTGCCTGGAAAATCCCATGGATAGAGGAGTCTGGCAGGTTACAGTCCGTGGAGTTGCAAAGTATTGGGCACAACTGAGTACACACACACATCACAACAAGTATGTGTTATTTTAATTTTTTTTTTAAAAGGTACATTTATGAAAGAGAAAATGTCACCGTATACCCACTGGAGCCTTCTTTTGCAACTTTCCTTCTTCCTCTCCAGGCCTACAGCAGCTGATGAAGAGATCTCGCTGTCAGGCAGGAGAGCCTGCCAGGGGCCACCACACAGTTCCCGGCGTGGGAGGTCAGGGGCAGGGGGTTGAGATGCAGGCGCGATCCACTTGAGAACCTGGACTGCACAGAAGATAATGGCTCTGTGCTCTCTTGGCCTCCCTTTCGAATGTGGATTCCTTAGTGAGGAAAGATTTCATTCGGTATTGCCGCTGTTTCCCTCTACATCTACTTGCGCTTTCCACGTGGCCAGGCTTCTTAATTTCTGATCTTTGCGGCATAAGTCACTTTAATGACCAGGTTTTAAAGGGGGAGGGGGGCACGACCTTTATGGTCCCCCCCATGCAGGCCCCAAATCTTCATCTGCCATTGTCTGGGGGGAGGATGTCTATCCTGTTCTGAAAGTCAAGATCAACAGCCCCCAAAGGGGACTGGGAAGATCCCCTGGAGGAGGGCATGGCAACCCACTCCAGTATTCTTGCCTGGAGAATCCCCAGGGACAAAGGAGCCTGGTGGGCTGCAGTCCATGGGGTAGCAAAGAATCAGACATGAGTGAGTGACTAAGCACACAAAGAGGATCTCTAACTTGTTACCTTAAAAGGACAACTAGTGGGATTATTGAGATCTGGTAATAAATATCAATGAGAATGACATAATTCATTCAAACTTCTTAGGGTAATTCTATACTATAACAACTACAGTATATCATATATAGCTATAAAATATTAACTATGAAACATAATCTACATGTGAACAACGTACTGCAGAATTACCCTTGTTACCCCTCCACGCCTCTGTATGAAAAAATTGTTGGGTTGTTTCTGCAGCCCACTCTAAACCTTCCTCTTTGAATGCTGGGGCTTTGCATTCCTGTAGGCTCCCTCTGGAGCCTGTTCTGTTCACATTCTACCTGCCTGAGTTAGACTGTCTGTCTCTGTGAAGGCATTTAACTGCAGATGGTAATCTCAGTCTATCTGCAATCCATTGTTTAAAGTGAATTCCTCAAAGATGGAATCCTCACCCCTGGCTTTCCCTGGGGGGCAGCTTCCCCAGAAGGAAAGTTGTGACCGTGTGCTGCTCACAGGCCATGTTTTTCACCCCCGTTCACATCTGACACCCTTAGTCATTATCAGCTCTGTTCTGCCTGCATATGCACTGCAGCCGCAGGGAGGGTTCATAGTGCCTCATTGAGAAAAGTTTTACTATATAGTGGAATCCCCAGAAGAGGATTCATGAGGATCACAAGACTTCTTACCTGGTGTCAAGAGCCTTGTTGGTGTTGATCAGTCGCTAAGTTGTATCTGACGTGAAGTCGCTCAGTCGTGTCCGACTCTTTGCGACCCGTGGACTGTAGCCCACCAAGCTCCTCCGTCCATGGGATTCTCCAGGCAAGAGTACTGGAGTGGGTTGCCATTTCCTTCTCCAGGGAATCTTCCCCACCCAGGGATCGAACCAGGTCTCCCACATTGCAGGCAGACACTTTAACCTTTGCGCCACCAAGTTGTATCTGACTCTTTGCAGATCCATGGACTGCAGCATGCCAGCCTCCTCTGTCCTCCACTGTCTCCCTCAGTGTGCTCAGATCTATGTCCACTGAGTCAGCGATGCTCTCTAACCATCTCATTCTCTGCCTTCTTTCTCCTTTTGTCTTTACTCTTTCCCATCACCAGGGTCTTTTCCAATGAGTCGTCTCTTCACAACAGGTGGCCAAAGTATTAGGAGCTTCCGGTTCAGCATCAGTCCTTCCAGTGAATATTCAGGTTTGTTTGTTTGTTTGTTTTTAGGATTAGCCATTTCGATCTTGCAGTCCAAGGGATTCTCAAGAGTCTTCTCCAGCACCACAATTCGAAAGCATTCTTCAGTGCTCAGCCTTCTTTACAGTCCAACTTTCACATCTGTACTTGAATACCGGAAAAACCATAGCTTTGACAATATGGACCTTTGTCAACAAAGTGATGTCTCTGCTTTTGAATACACTGTCTAGGTTTGTCATAGCTTTCCTTACAAGGAGCAGCTATCTTTTAATTTCATGACTGCAGTAACTGTCTGCAGTTATTTTGGAGCCCAAGAAAATAAAATCTGTCACTGCTTTCACTTTTTCCCCATCTGTTTGCCATGAAGTGATGGGACTAGATGCCATGAACTTTGTTTAATGTTAAGTTTCAAGCCAGCTTTTTCACTCTCCTCTTTCACCCTCATCAAGAGGCTCTTTCATTCCTCTTCACTTCCTGCCATTAAAGTGGTATCATCTGCATATCTGAGGTTGTCAATACTTCTCCTGGCAATCTTTATTCCACCTTGTGATTCATCCAGCCTGGCATTTCACATGAGGTACTCCGCATGTAAGTTAAGTAAGCAGGGTGACAAAATATAGGCTTGACGTACTCCTTTCCCAATCTTGAACCGGTCAGTTGTTCCATGTCCAGTTCTAACTGTTGCTTCTTGGCCCACATCAGGTTTCTCAGGAGACAGGTAAGGTGGTCTGGTACTCCTGTCTCTTGAAGAATTTTCCACAGTTTGTTGTGATTCACACAGTCAAAGGCTTTAGTGTAGTCATCAAAGTAGATGTTTTTCTGAAACTTCCCTGCTTTCTTGATGATCTAGCAAATGTTGGCAATTTGATATCTGGTTCCTCTGCCTCTTTGAAACCCAGCTTGTACATCTGGAAGTTCTCAGGTCGCTGACTGCTGAAGCCTAGCTTAAAGGATTTTGAACATTACTTTGCTAGCTGTGAAATGAGCACTATTGTGTGGTAGTCTGAACATTCTTTGGCATTGTCCTTCCTTAAGATTGGAATGAAAAATGATCTCTTCCAGTCCTGTTGCCACTGCTGAGTTTTCCAGATGCCTAATGAATATAAAATACCTAGTTTTATACCAACTTTGTCAGGTAAATTAATTGGAAAAGAAAGTTCCCTCACAACCAGCCTGTGATGAAACTAAAGGCAAAACATAGCACATATTGTTATAAACTACACAAGAAAAATTGGTCTCTTTTCACTTGACTTTTAACCAAAAAATGTTTTAGCCAATCTTATCCATCAAGCTGGCTTTTGAATGTCTTTTACCTCTTAACATAGATCAAACCCCTTTTGAAGGATAAAAACTTATTGCCACAAAAGCCACAGGTTTTGAAAGAACATCCCCCACCACAGTCTCCCCAAATGTCTTGAGGAGGACAGCACTGTTGAGATAAATGTGTGGTCTCTGCATGGAGACTACTTCAGGGAGCATAACATTTAGTAGCCCTTCTGTGGTTCAGGATTTGGGCTGAAAATAATCACTTGCCTTCATAACTGTCTTTCTCTGATTGATGCTATTTATCATCGTTATTTGTATTTCCTTTGTTCTCATCACTGCTCTCATAAGTAACATACCTGTGTTTACCACTGACCCTCTTGAGATATTTCAACTCATCCAGCTCACCCACATGCTCTCACCCTCAAAGTACCATCTGTCTGCCACTGTTGCATTGCCTCAGTGATTCAGACTGTTCTTCTGTTAACTCAGCCTCTGTGCCTCAGCAGAGTGCTTTCCAGAAACTGGCTGAGTCCTGCCCTGTTAGCCCAGGTGGAAGGCTGCTTCTCCAAGGCAGGGCCCCAAGATACCTCTGGCGGCAACTGCATCAGTGGAGAGTTAGCATGCTATGTGTGGTCATTTTCAATTCCATTTTTACTTTAGAATGTCTTTTTATCCTAAGATTACTACTGATTAATAAGGCGTGAAGCTGTTTCAGTAGTAGACTCCTCTGTCCATGGGATTCTCCAGGCAAAAATACTGAAGTGGGTTGCCATTTCCTTCTCCAGGGGATCTTCCCAACCCAAGGATGGAACCTGGGTCTCATGGATTGCAGGCAGATTCTTTACCGTCTGAGCCACCAGGGAAGACCTTTCAATAGTATACAGTGCCTTTAAATGAATGCTTCTCCCTCAACCCCACCATGGAAGGAACACAGCAAATTCCCTTAAATGATCATTTTCTTGCTGGACCAACACATGCAAGCCTTAAGCCAGGTCGAATCTAGTTCTGTTTTCATTCCTGTCTTTTACAAAGTGTGGGATTATTAAGTTTATGATGTCTTGGTTGCTTTATCTTGAATTGGATTCAACATAATAAAAATAGTGTTAGCAATAGATATTTTATACATACTTAGGTGCAAACAATAACAGATCAGATCTACATCATTCGAGAGTTCCAGATCATTGCACTATTTTCTTATGCGTCTTCTTTCAAAGTTCCAAAAACGTAGGAGTCTTAGCATCACAAATCAAATTATTGAAAGAGACTGATAAACCTATGATATAGGTGAAGAGAGTTAAGGTCCAAAGAAATGTAATTAGTTCAACAAATTCTCATAGTGAATGGGTGGCAGAGCCAAGACCAAAATTCTCAAATAATAGAAATACTGAAACCCAGTAGCATATTCTTAAATGTTTGGGGTTAGCAGAAGTCCACCAACAGAGGGCAGCAGAGACCTTCTCTCCCACTATTTCACGGTCTGGTGGAGAAGGAAATGGCAACCCATTCCAGTGTTCTTGCCTGGAGAATCCCAGGGACCGGGGAGCCTGGCGGGCTGCCATCTATGGGGTCGCACAGAGTCGGACACGAACTGAAGCGACTTAGCAGCAGCAGCAGTTTGAGAAAAGTGACTTTTTCTCCAATGTGATTTCTGTGGCGACCGAACCAAAATAGCATATATGTTGTCAGTCCCTGCCTTAGTGACAATGAGGAATCAGGTGGTGGCTGGCCAGATGCTGTCTCCAAGTCAGAATGTGTTCTACCCATCAGAGCCCAATGGATGACAGCACCTCAGTTCCTAGGCTGTTGTTGAGAGGGGCGGCTGTCTAAGCAGGAAGACAGCATTTAAAGCTCTGGTGCTTGAATCTGGAGTTTTTCACTATGAATTCTTTTCAATAGTCAATAAATTAGAGCAAAGGAGAGCAATGAAACTAAGAAACTGCCCGAAATTCTTATTTGCATTTTCTAAGCAAATACCGGGGCTTCCCTGGTGGCTCTCACAGTAAAGAATCTGCCTGCAATGCAGGAGACCTGGGTTCGATCCCTTGGTCAGGAAGATCCCCTAGAGTAGGAAATGGCAACCCATTCCATTATTCTTGCCTGGAGAATTCCATGGACAGAGGAGCCTGGTGGACCATAGTCCACGGGGTCACAAAGAGTCAGATACCACTGAGCGACTAACACTTCCCAGCAAATACCAGCAACTAGAGCTACATCAGCTGCATGATTTTGGGGGTTGGAACGAGGTGAGACTGGGAGGGGAAGATAAAAGATGAGTTCAGAGGGTAGATGTAAAGGACTAGGCTGAATCAGCTCCCTTCCCAGCCTCCAGGGTCTCCACCAGCTCCCCCCCCAGTCAGCTGCTTCCAGTTCTTTCCAGTGCTGGCTGTCTTTCCTCCTCGTGTCCTCTCTGCCCTCCCCTGTGTCTCAAGTTTCAGACCTTCATGTGCTTCCCAGTCCCTCACTCAGGACTCAGACTCCAGCTTCCATCAGTGAAGTAGGTGGGTGAGGGGACTGGAAGGTGGGGGGACTGTACATGTGCCTATTCAGACACTTGTCCTCAGCTCCCACTAAAGAAGTTAGTCCTACAACCAACTCAGCTGACAGTGGAGACAGATTTTATTAACCTACCTGTGTTTACTCAGCAACACAGATTGGTTTTCTGGGAACATTTCTGTTTATCTCAGTGCCTGTACACATGGCACTTCAAGTCATATTCAACTCTTTTGAGACCCCGTGAACTGTAGCCCACCAGGCTCCTCTGTCCATGGAATTTCCCACGGCAAGGATACTGGATTGGGTTGCCATTTCCTTCTCCAGGGGATCTTCCTGACCCAGGGATCAAACCCACCTCTCCTGCATTGCAGACGGATTCTTTTACCACTCAGTCACCCAGGAAGCCCCTTTAGGGGCATAATAATACCTTTTCTTATCCATCTTCCGGAGTCAGAAGCTGCTATGTCAGTGGCTCAGACTGTAAAGAACTTGTCTGCAGTGCAGGAGACCCAGGTTCAATCCCTGGGTCAGGAAGATCCCCTGGAGAAGGGAATGGCAACCCACCCCAGTATTCTTGCCTGGAGAATTCCATGGACAGAGAAGCCTGGTGGGCTACAGTCCATGGGGTTGCAAAGAGTCAGACACAACTGAGCAAATAACACTTTCACTTTCAGATGCAAAACCACTTTAAAAATCCTCAGGGAGGTAGGCCCTTCCCTGGGTATAGGACCAGGAAAACTATGGACTGAAAAATCAACTTTGAATGTATGTGTCTGCATATGCACATACATTTTGTGCTTTCTTTTTATAAAAGTAAGACATGCCCTTTCACATTTGACATATATGAAAGGACATAAGGAAGAATACTGAAATCTCCTGTAAACCTACCACCTATATACAGCCACGGTCAAAGTATTTTGAAAATATTAAAAACTTAATTCTCTTACAAATCTAAACTAAGCACACAGGAAAAATGTATTTAACTCGTTACTGAGGGAACCAGCAAAGTGATAAAACTGAATGAAAGTGAATTTGAGAGACCATGAATACAGGCACTGAGATAACAAGGAAGGAAGACTGCTAGATACAAAGATGGTTCATATCTTGCAGAGAAAAAATCGTAAACTTTAAGAGCAGGTATAACTCGATTAGCTACTGGGGAAAAAATCCACATGTTGTCATGTAACGTCACAGAGTTCAGGCTCTAATCAGTAGTAAATACAGTTGTTCTGCTTATCTGCAGTTTCACTTTTCCAATTACCCCTGCTCAACTGCACTAGGAAAATATTACATGGAAGTTTCCAGAAATAAGCAATTTGTAAGTTTTAAAATGCACCAGTTTGAGGAGCATGATGAAATATCTTGGAGTCCCACTCCATTCTGGCAGAGACAGGAATTATCCCTCAGCTCAGCATTTCCTTCCTGTTAGTTACTTACTAGCTTTATCATAAGTATTGGAAGAAAACAACATGCTATTATTCAGTACTATCCACAGTTTCAGGCAACCTCTGAGGTATCTTGGAACATATTCCCTTCAGATGAGAGAGAACAACTATATTAACTTAAACAAGGGAATGTTTCCCTAGAGAATCAGATAATCATTGGGCAAGTCTGCTAAACTGTCCTGATGACATGGAAAGGACATACAGTCCTGCTTTTTTCCAAGTTTTGCATAGTTTTTCTTAATACATCATTATGATTTTAATAGATTTCCTCTAGTTTTAAGAGTTTTTAGAGTGTATATAAATATGTGAATAAATAAAACATATTTTTTCCAAGTAATGATATTGTGTATATAATCACACCTTTTTCTTATTCGCACTTTACAGTGTATCATGAACATTTTTCCACATCACTAAATATTTTTTGAAAACAATTTTAATGGCTATGTGCTTTTATTCAGAGATACGCTGCAATTTATATAACCAATCCCTTACTGTTGAGAAGTAGTATTTTAATGAATATTCTAGTACACAAATCCTTGCATTCATTCCCAGTTATGTCCAATTCCAATTAGTTCCTAAAAGTGAAGTTTCTGTCCACTTTTTAGGTCCTTATTGTCTTTAGAAAGATTATTTCCACTTACACTTTCAGCAACTGAGTATGATTATATTTATTTCATCACCCCTTACCAACATTGGGGATATATATATATATATATAATTTTGTTACCTCCCACAGGATATAATACAACACAGGTCATTCATCTTGGAAAAAAAAAAAGAGAGAACAAGGAAGCATGGAGGAGACACTTCAGTCATTGATCAAGTCATTGAAGATCAATTCTTAAGTCCCTCTTCATCATGAAAGTTTTGAAGATACTGATGCTATTTTAATTGATGATGCCACTTCTATAGAGCTTGGGTACAATCAACATCTTAATTCTTCCCATGGAAGTTAGTAAAGAGATGGACCACCCAGAATATCAGACTCAGAGAAGAGTGTGAGGTTTTATGAAGGACCTTGAGTCCTTGGTCAAAAATACTACTGGTTCCATAGACCATGGTAGACATTTGAGAGTCTGAATAGGAAGGTGATAGGATCAAAATTTCCCTTTAGTGAACCAGGCAGTGCAGTTTGGATTAAGTGTCTACTAGAAACAAGGTCAAAGGTCCTTACAATATGCCAAGTGAGAGATGGTGGCTGGTACCTTGGATTAGAGAGGAGAATACAGGTACAAGTCACTGACTAAGAGAAAACAAGAATCAAAGAAAACCTTGAAATTAGAGGTTGGCAAGACATGAGGGTTCAAGGGGCCAGTAAGGTATTTGGGGTACTGTCCCCCCAAATTAGAAGTCAGTTAGAAGGAAATTCTGGTGCTTCTGTTACCAAAAGGTGTGGGGTCTGGGTGCTCCACGCTCAAAAGCCAATAAATATGCCAAGTTCATGGAGAGGAAATTTGTTTTATTTCAGATGTTGGCAACTGGTGGGGTGGGGACTATATGCAGAAGCAGCACAGTCATCTCTGAAAGTCATCTTCAAAGTGGTCATCAGGGGTCTGACCAGCTTCATCTTGGTTGGTTGAGGTGCAGTTAATCTTCAGTTCCAGGACCCGTTTGTCTCCATTTCTTTGAGGCCAGTTCTTGGAATTGTAGCAGCTTATGTCATGGGTATAGTCTGGTCATCACGTAGTTAACTTCTCCACCTGGTGTTTTAGGATCTGTAAGAGAGCTCACAGGATATGGCTCAGAATATTATCTATAGCCCTTGAGAAATAAAGGTCTTTGACTATGCTTAATGAGTGCGTTGATATTATTTGGTCTCCTTTATTTGGACTATTTTCCTTTTTTATGCATTTTTCATTTCTCTAAATAAACTTATTTTTCAACTAAAGTTTTCCACAGACAAAAAGCAGGCAAAGGACATGGAGGGAGTGGGGGCGAGGACCACAGAGTCCTGCTCTGTTTCACTCTGAGAAATGCTAAGGGTGGAGATGTGGTTTTGGGAGAAGCCATGTGAGTGAATGATGCCATCAAAGGAGAGACTAATATCTGAAAATCAATTTTTAAAACATATACCTCACCTCCCTCAGAAACTTTCAAGTAAAAAGACAAATACTTTAAGACTAGAATCTGAAGTAAAGGTGTGGAGAGAAAGGGAATTGGTCCTGTGATGATTAATCAAAATTATAGCCATCAAACTCATGGAGACGAGATGGAGAGAGACAGACAGACAGAGATTGAGAGGCCTGAAGACAGAATCTTTGGCACCACTTTTCATTGAAGTTACAGTTAAAGTCACAGTCTTCTGTCACAGAAAGAACTAAAATTGGAGAACCTAATAATATTAGGGCTTCCCTGGTGGATCAGTGGTAAAGAATCTGCCTCCCAATGCAGGAGACACAAATTCAGTCCCTGGGTCTGGAAGATCCCCTGGAGAAGGAAACGGCGCCTTACTCCAGTATTCTTACCTGGGAAATCCCATGGACAGAAGAGCCTGGTGGGCTACAGTCCATAGCGTCACAGAAGAGTTGGACACGACAGAATGACTAAAACAACAATAATGATAATTCCAGGATACCCATCCTAGACATTCTGGGGTATGAATTCAAAAGCTGCCCATTTATAAATATTTCTGATACCAGGTCAGTTTAAAGTTTATGCTGATGGGTTGATCACTAAATGTTTCTCTGATTGCCCTATACTTTTCTGCACCATCTCCACCTTCTTGAAGGCAAAAAAAATTTTAAATTTCTGATACCTGTGATTAATTATAGATTCCTGAAGTTTTTACTTTGCACTTCAGTGAAATTTAGAAAAAAAAGATTTTATCCTCCACTCCTTCCCTCTTCCCTCCCTTCACATACCACATCTATTCTCACAGCTGAGGCCCCTGTGGATTTTAAAGAGGCCTCTTTCTTATTTTTAAATAGTTTTTCTTTATTTATTTTTTTACTTTTCATTGAAGTATAGTTGAATTACAGTGTTGTTGTATTAATTACTGCTGTACAGAAAAGTGACTCAGGTATACATATACATTCTTTTTCATATTCTTTCCACTATGGTTTATCACAGGGTATTGAATATAATTCCCTGTGGTATAAAGCAGGACCTTGTTGTTTATCCATTCTGTATATACCAGTTTGTATCTGCTAACACCAAGCTCCTAATCTAACCCTTTCCCACTAGCCGCCCTTGGCAACCGCTAGTCTATTTTCTAAGCCCCTGCTTCTATTTCCGTTTCATAGATGGGTCCATTTGTGCCGTGTTTTAGATTCCGCATATAAGTGATGTCATACGGTGTTTGTCTTTCTCTGACTTCACTTAATATAATCATCTCTAGGTCCATCTACGTTGTTGTACATGATACTATTTCCTTATTTTCTAAAGCTGAGTGGTGTCACACTGTGTATCTGCACCACATCTTCTTTATCCACTCATCTGTCGATGGGCATTCAGGTTGCTTCCATATCTTGGCTATTGTGAATAGAGTCGCTGTGAACACAGGGTCGCATGTATCTTTTTGAATTATAGTTTTGTCTGGGATACAGGCCCAGGGGTAGAGCTGCTGGATCATGTGGTAATTCTAGTTTTAGTTTTCTAAGGACCCTCCATACTGTTTTCCACAGTGGCTATATCAGCTCACACTCCCACCAACAGTGCAGGAGCGTTCCCTTTTCTCCACACCTAAAAGGCCTCTTTCAATGGGAGCTGGTCGTGGTTTGGGGTGGGTTTAATCTTTCTAGTAAATAGATGGAAGATGAACAACTGGTAGGTGTGACTGCTGAAGTGCAAGTTTTTATGGGCTGGGTAAAGCCACCCTTGCCTCCCTGGTAGTTTCACTGTAGAAGTGGATTCATGCTTAGGTGAGAATTATTATTATTATTAGGTGAGAACTCACTCTTCAGTTCAGTTCAGTTGCTCAGTCGTGTCCAACTCTCCGCGATCCCATGAATCGCAGCACGCCAGGCCTCCCTGTTCATCACCATCTCCCAGAGTTCACTCTTAGGTGAGAATTATTCTTCTCTCATGACTGACTTTTGCTCAAGTCAATAATAATTCAATAATAATCAGTTTATAGTTCTTGAGAACACACCAATGAAACCAGGTAGGGAAATGGAGCCAAATGTGTGGGAGTTTTTTCAACTGCACATAATTACTCAGTTGTCACGTGTATAATAATAGCTGCCTGTGAGAACTTCATCAAATTAAAATGACTCTTTGTAATCAAAACAGGAAACCAAATGTTTCTCCCATGACCTAGAAGAAAACAATATTAACACTTAGGGCTTCCCAGGTGGTGCTAGTGGTAAAGAATCCACCTGCCAATACAAGAGATGTAAGAGACACGGGTTCGATCCCTGGGTCGGGAAGATCCCCTGGAGAAGGGCACAGCAACCCACTCCAGTGTTCTTGCCTGGAGAATCCCTTGGACAAGTGGAGCCTGGTGGGCGACAGTCCTTAGGGTCACAGAGTTGGACACGACTGAAGTGACTTAGCACTCAAAATGCACTATATTCAGTTTTGAATATATTTAAATTAACTATCTCTAAAAATAAGACCCTCTGGGAATTGCCTGACCATCCAGTGGTTGGGACTCTGCGCTCTCACTGCCAAGGGCCAGAGTTAGATCCTTTGTTGGGAAACTAAGATCCCTCACGCCCCATGGCATGGCCAAAATTAAAAGATTNAAAAATAAGACCCTCTGGGAATTGCCTGACCATCCAGTGGTTGGGACTCTGCGCTCTCACTGCCAAGGGCCAGAGTTAGATCCTTTGTTGGGAAACTAAGATCCCTCACGCCCCATGGCATGGCCAAAATTAAAAGATTGTTTTTAATGTAAAAGTAAGACTCTCATCTGCTTGCTGTGTTTAGCAAGGGAAACATACTTTGGAGGATGAAAACATTTTTACATGGTGCTGAAACAGAGGATAAAGACGTGGACATACATCTGTCAAGCCAGCATGCAGCATTTACACAGGTGAGTACATTGCTTGTCATGACTTTGAGGTCACAATGCACTTCTAAATGAGGTATTGTCATTTTCTTGATTTATAGCTGTGGAACCCAGGTATAAGAGCTAGTGGTTAGTCAAATGTTAAACATCAAAATAAAGGCAAAGCCCACTCCTGATTTGTACCCGTCTCTTCTAGTCTCCTCAAAAAGTCCTCCTCTCCTTCTTCCCTAGCTGCCTCTTACTTCCTTAAAAAAAAAAAAAAGTGATTATAATAATAATTGAGGTCATCAGTAAGAACTGCCCCAACCCCGTCTCCCCCACCAACCCCCACCACGCACATGGTCTTAGATGGTGAGGGATCCTCCCTCCTTTCCAGGGTCGGTGTTGACACTGGCTCCTTGTCCCACTCACTCTCCACAATTATCCCTTCAACGTTCTATACCTTTAAATTCTCTTCTCTTTTCTATCTCATTCTGATAATCTCAGGGCTGTCCCATCCTTAAAAGCAACCCTCTCTTGATTCTGCTTCCTCCTCTAGCTGTTGCTTCTTTCTCCTTCCCTTCAAAGACCAGTTTTTACAGCAGTTTCCTACATTCTAATCTTCCTTACCTCACTGCTCTGCCAAGGTCATGAGTGGCTTACTAGTTCTCCAATCTGAGACTCTTCAGCTCTTTCTGGGCATACCTGCTGCCTTCTACACTGTGGACCATTTGGTCCTTGAAAATCTACTCTCCTGGCTTCTCTGACATTAATCTCAAGTTTCTCCTTATGTCTCTCTTCTCCTTCTCTGGCTCTTGCACCTCTGCCTAATCCTATTATCCTTCTGGACACCCAGACCCCTTAGAGTATAAAGGTATAGACCTTTCTCCCAGATAAACTATGTCCTATATAAGTTTGAAGGTGGGACGAGAAGGGGATGACAGAGGATGAGACGGTTGGATGGCATCGTTGACTAAATGGACATGAGTTTTAGTAAACTCCAAGAGTTGGTAATAGACAGGGAGGCCTGGCGTGCTGAGTCTGTGGCACAGAGTCAGACATGACTGAGCAACTGAATTGAACTGAACCACTTCAGCAAACCCCAAATCTTCATGGATTAGCACAACCAAGGTTGATTTCTTGATTTGGGCAAATCAGTGTGAATGTTCTCCTAGGCAGCTCTCCTCCAAGTGTGATTCAAGGATCCACCCTCCAACATTATGTGGGTCAGCCATCTTAGAATCTTTAGCTTCCAGTTGCACAGATGGGAAGCCAGGACAAGTGAAAGATGCATATGATTCTGCCCCCATTCCATTGATCAGAGCTGGGTCACATGATGTCACCTAGAAGCTAGGTGCTTCTAGGCAGGGGAAGCTGCCTAGAAGATTAGCAACTTAGCATGCATGCATATGCATAGAAATGATGCAGACTGGATACTGGCAAACATTACAGAACTGCTTTAAATGCTAGGATTCCTCTGGATCCCACAGCTCATTGCTCTTCTCATTCTTTAAGGTCTCACTGATGCNTGCCTCCATTCCAGGAGAACCTGAGAAAAGTAGCTAGCTATACATATAGAAGGGGCCTCCATAGTGGTGATAGTGCTAAAGAATCTGCCTGCCAATGCAACAGACGCAAGAGATGCAGGTTCGATCCCCAAGTCTGGAAGATCCCCTGTAGGAGGACACGGCAACCCACTCCAGTATTCTTGCCTGGAGAACCCCATGGACAGAGGAGCCTAGTGGTCTACAGTTCACAGGGTCGCATAGAGTCAGACTTAGATTAGCAACTTAGCATGCATGCATATGCATAGAAATGATGCAGACTGGATACTGGCAAACATTACAGAACTGCTTTAAATGCTAGGATTCCTCTGGATCCCACAGCTCATTGCTCTTCTCATTCTTTAAGGTCTCACTGATGCTCTCATTGTCTCTCATCATTTCTCTACCCTCTCCATGCTAGTAATTAACCACTTCAGCTGAGCTTTCCCATGAAGATCTGACTTCTTCCTCCAACATATTTCATTTGGTTGGGTCATGGACACTTTACAATCAACAAGATCAAAAGTCAACTAATCATCTTTCTCTTTAAGCCAGTCTCTTATTCTGTTTTGACCTTATCATTTAACCTACTCATGTAAGGCAGGAAGCCAAGTGGCATTCTCAATCTCTCACCTTCACTTCCTGCAGAAAATCCTCCCAATAACCTCTTACATGTTCTTTAAAGACTATTTAACATGCTTCTATTAAGTTTGACTAAATTTTTTTGAAAAATTTCAATCATTGGGAAAATGAACACCTGTATGTTCTTTCCCTAGATTCACCAATGATTTAATATTATTATTTAGCTGTACTGGGATTCGCTCTCTCTCTTGCTCCCCTCCCCTCCCTTCACCCTATTCTATCAGTGTTTATTTTTCTGAATGGTTGAAATTTTTCAGAATAAAAAATTAACAGTAAAACATTAGAAGAAAATAAAATGTTAAATACACATATATTCCTATGGTATTTTCCTTCATAATTACAACACAATCATTCTTGGGAAATTTAACGTTATATAATATTTAACTTATATGCAGAGTACATCACGAGAAAAGGTGGGCTGGAAGGAGCGCAAGCTGGAATCAAGATTGCTGGGAGAAATATCAATCACCTCAGATATGCAGATGACACCACCCTTATGGCAGAAAGTGAAGAGGAACTAAAAAGCCTCTTGATGAAAGTGAAAGAGGAGAGTGAAAAAGTTGGCTTAAAGCTCAGCATTCAAAAAATGAAGATCATGTCATCTGGTCCCATCACTTCATGGGAAATAGATGGGGAAACAGTGGAAACAGTGTCAGACCTTATTTTGGGGTGCTCCAAAATCACTGCAGATGGTGACTGCAGCCATGAAATTCAAAGACGCTTCCTCCTTGGAAGGAAAGTTATGACCAGCTTAGATAGCATATTGAAAAGCAGAGACATTACTTTGCCAACAAAGGTCCGTTTTTCCAGTGGTCATGTATGGATGTGAAAGTTGGACTATAAAAAAAGTTGAGTACCGAAGAAGCGATGCTTTTGAACTGTGGTGTTGGAGAAGACTCTTGAGAGTCCCTTGGACTGCAAGGAGATCCAACCAGTCCATTCTAAAGGAGATCAGTCCTGGTGTTCTTTGGAAGGAATGATGCTAAAGCTGAAACTCCAGTACTTTGGCCACCTCATGTGAAGAGTTGACTCATTGGAAAAGACTCTGATGTTGGGAGGGATTGGGGGCAGGAGGAAAAGGAGATGACAGAGGATGAGATGGCTGGATGGCATCACTAACTCGATGGATGTGAGTCTGAGTGAACTCCGGGAGTTGGTGATGGACAGGGAGGCCTGGCATGCTGCGATTCATGGGGTCACAAAGAGTCGAACACGACTGAGAGACTGAACTGAACTGAATACTATTTCTTTCATGAAAGTGAAAGTCACTCATTCATGTCCGACTCTTTGTGACCCCATGGACTGTATAGTCCATGGAATTCTCCAGGCCAGAATGCTGGTGAGGGTAGCCTTTCCCTTCTCCAAATGATGTTCCCAACTCAGGGATTGAACCTAAGTCTCCCGCATTGCAGGCAGATTCTTACCAGCTGAGCCACAAGAGAAGCCCATTTCTCTCATAAACAATTCATGATCAAATTTCTCCAATTGACTCAATAACGTCCTGGGAGTTTTTTGTTTGTTTTTTTCTGGTCTAGGATTGAATCCAGCATCATACATTGCATGTCTCTTTTATATCTTTTATTCTAAGACGATCTCATACTTTTTTTTTTAATGGCATAGATATTTGTGAAGAGCCAGGAGGATTGTTCAGAAGATCCCTTTGTTTGGATTTGATGATTCTTCCCTCCTGACTGGATTCAGGGTAAACATTTTTGGGAGGAACATCAGGTATGTTTTTTGAGCACAACTCGTCTGGAGTCACAAGACCATAATGTTGTCCATTACCAGTGATGTTAAATTTGATCATTTCGTTAAAGTGGTACTGCCAGATTTACCTATGCAAAGGTAATGTTCCCCTTTTGTAATGAATAAACTATTTGTGGAGTGACAGTTCAAGACTGAGTGAATATTTTGTTCCCCTCAAATCTTTCACCCATTCGTCTAATATCACTGATGACTCTTGCCTGGTGATTTAACTTTATTACATATTAGATAAATTTATTTTTTATATCAATATGGACTTTAAAAATTAATAATGTCAAAATTCATTTCAATCATATGTTTTCTGATATTCAAACTGTCCCAGATTTGGCCAGTACAAGCTGCTTTTCATAGACTTCTGACATAAATCCATCAGGTTTTGAGCACTTTCTTACTTTCTAACTCAAAAAGATTGAATGCTTTCTTAGCCTCAAATCTGCAATTGACCTTTCTCCAAGAAACCCTGGTCACCTTAGTGGGAAATGGCATTTAGAAACTAGATCTGCTGTTAGGTATGTTTGTTGCTACTGGGATGTCTTTATTCTTGGACTCTTTGAGTGGAAAACACATATTTTTAAGCTAGGAAAAACACATTTTATGAAGAAAATATATATTTGAAAAGAAATTTTCAGTCTGGCACTGCAGAGTTCCTCCTCACTTTCCCCCGTTCCATATTTTTATCCCCCTCATCCACAGTGAGAACTCTGGTTCCCCAAAATATACATGTATGTACTCATTTGCTCAATCCTGCAAACACCCACACCAAATAGATTCAGAATCACTACACTCAACACTACAAACCACAAGCTCATTAAGTTGAAGCTTTCTTTTTATCCTGATAATTGACCCCAGTGAGAATGTATAGCCTGAAAATCAAGTTCAAAATCTACTTGGATTAATGTTTTGTGGTAATAGTATCAGGTCTACATACAGTTAAATTATTTGCTTCTGCTTATATATTCAATTTTAGAGAAATTTCCCCATCTCCATTTATGTAATTTTTATTACATAAAACATCCTCATGACTATTAATGGCTGTATGTAGTGCTTCAGTTGTTGATATTTCACTAACAAGGTGTTAGGGAAATTAAAATGGAGGAAGTCTTGTTCTGGTTTCAGAAGCAGGAGAGCAGGCTTCTGACCTGGATCTGCCTGGATATTGTCTAGATTCCATGCCTGCCTGCTAGTGCAGCAGGTCAGGTGGAACTTTAGATAAGAAAGGGAGTAGGTCTTAGAATTCTTGAGCCCCTGGAGGTCTGGTCAACCATTGGGGGTATAATGAAATCCTGTGGCTCCCAAGATAAAACAAACAGCATTGTAAAAAGGTTAAAGGAAAATGAGAGCTGAATTTTTGCATGCAAACTGATGATGATATCAGTTTGTGAACTAGGATTTCAAGTAGGAAACCCTGAAACTGCAATCTGAAGTCTCATTCATATTGGGACACACCGTTCAGGACCTTTTCCCAACTGGAAATTCAGATTGCTGTTAAAAAGGAGTTTTACAGAATGTTGTTTAAGTCTGGATCTTGGTTGGTCCAATTTGGTGATGTATGTGTTGTGACTCCTCTCTATTGTTTTTATTTCTTTTCTTTTAATGATAATATTGAACTAAGTTAATTCTCTATTAAATATTGAAACTGTATAACTAGTGGTTTGTTTTGTAAATGAATACTTCGAACTTGAAACAAAAGTAAAACTTTTGGCAAAACACAAGGCATTTGGACTTAACTTCACCTAGAGCCAGACATCCTGGAAAGTGAAGTCAAGTGGGCCTTAGGAAACATCACTACAAACAAAGCTAGTGAAGGTGATGGAATTTAAGTTGAGCTATTTCAAATCCTAAAAGATGATGCTGTGAAAGAACTGCATGCAATATGTCAGCAAATTTGGAAAACTCAGCAGTGCCCACAGGACTGGAAAACGTCAGTTTTCATCCCAATCCCAAAGAAAGGCAGTGCCAAAGAATGCTCAAACCACCACACAAATGCACTCATCTCGCATGCTAGTAAAGTAATGCTCAAAATTCTCCAAGCTAGGCTTCAGCAATACATGAACCATGAACTTCCAGATGTTCAAGGTGCTTTTAGAAAAGGCAAAGGAACTAGAGATCAAATTGCCAACATCCGCTGGATCATCGAAAAAGTAAGAGAGTTCCAGAAAAACATCTGATTTTGCTTTATTGACTATGCCAAAGCCTTTGACTGTGTGGAGCACAATAAACTATGGAAAATTCTGGAAGAGATAGGAATACCAGACCACCTGACCTGCCTCTTGAGAAACCTGTATGCAGGTCAGGAAGCAACAGCTAGAACTGGACATGGAAAAACAGACTGGTTCCAAATAGAAAAAGGAGTACATCAAGGCTGTATATTGTCAACTGGCTTATTTAACNCTGACTCATTTTAAAAGACCCTGATGTCGGGAAAGATTGAAGACAGAAGGAGAAGGGGACGACAGAGGATAAGATGGTTTCATGTCATCACCAACTCAATGGACATGAGTTTGGGTAGATTCTGGGAGTTGGTGATGGACAGGGAGGCCTGGCATGCAGCAGTTCATGGGATCGGAAAGAGTCGGTCACGACTGAGCGACTGAACTGAACTAACCATTACTTCTCAAAGTCTTCTCTAGCCTGTAATACCTGTCCTGCACCATACACTTTTGATTCTTACCTAATTACAGTCACACAATGTCAAAATTATTATGTTCCCTTTAGGATTTCTCACTCCAGGCTTATAAGCTCAGCCCTTATCTTAGTCATCTCTTTATCCCTTTGCAATTTTTTTGAAATTGCTCCACTAGTTCTAGAAAAATAAGATTGATTGTACAGTCCATCTTACAAAGACACAGTGGAATAATTAGAAAACTACAGAGAAGATACCAGCGTTTTGGTCAACAGTTTATTGCTGTTGTCTGTAGATTTCCCAAAGAATACATCCCTCCTTGGCAGTGTGGAAGTTGAAGCTAATACTAAACCTTTTAAAATCAGTGCCATTGAAATCTAGGTAAGACAGATCCCTGAAAGGCAATGTTAATAGTGGGATTTTAGAACCATTTTTAAATTTATAGCATTGCACTAAATTATTGGGGAAAAGATAAGAATATATAAACATTTTTACAGGGAATGTCCATGGGCTCCCAGTTTAATAGGTAAAACTCTATGAGATACTTACCATGCTTCCAGCAATGGCTTTCCCACCACTGACCCTGGAAAGGGAGCACCTCTGATAAGTTATATCACCCCAAACTGGGTCATGTGTTTACTTCAGCAATTCTATTTTGCCACTGGATGATTTGGAAACATAATCTCTACTTTGTAAACAGAGACTTATTCCAGAAATTTTGTGGTTGTAGGTCACCAGGGAAGACAATGACTAGGTTAATTGGCTTTTTTTCTCAATTAATGTATATGTATATTTATTAACATGCCCAGATGCTGCCTAAATCTGATCTGCTTTCTAATCACACCTGGTCTCCCAGAACTTTATTTACCCCTCACACAATCCACCTGACCAGGATTCTGCTTGCTTGAGAGAAAATAACCTAAGATTATAGATTTAGAAATTACACTCACTTGCTAAAATCTGTATTTTAATGAGGGATTTCTAGAGTAGTGCCTGCCTAAATCTCCATGTTTCCCCATTTAGGGCCCTCCATTCAAGGCCCCATTGAAAAATGCCTGAAGAGAGGATGTCAAGTATCTTTCACACCCAACCACACAGATGGGTGCTGAACATCCTTTCTTCAAAGAAAAATTGTTAACATATATATTTTTGTGGGGATTCCTAAGTACTAGTGGTAAAAAACCTGCCTGCCAATGCAGGTGACAGAAAAGACATGGGTTCAATCCCTGGGTTGGGAAGATTCCCTGGAGGCAGACATGGCAACCCACTCCAGCATTCCTACCTAGAGAATCCCCATGACAGAGGAGCCTGGGGGGTCTACAGTCCATAGGGTCACACAGAGTCAGAAATGACTGAAGCAACTTAGCACACACACACCTATACATTTTAGTGGCCAAAAATTTTTCCTAATGAAAATAACTTTTATTGCATTTATTGTAATTTTATAATATGTGCTTATTATTATAAAAATTTTAATAAACAGTAATGTCCTCTCTTGCATTTCTTTATGCATATTGACATGTCTATATACCCTTGGGATCACTTTGTACATGCTGTATCTAGTTGTAACACATTTTAAAAATGTTTTTCCTTTTTTGTTTTGCTATATTTGGTTGAGGGGGGTGGGAATGTTGCCTCCTCCAGCACCACTTCCCCAATGTAACCAATGCTAATAGTCTTGTGTCCATCCTTCCATTTCTTTCTCCATGTTCATATAATAAGCAAACATTTATACACACATATGGAGTTTGGGCTGCAACATCTTAATGTCTTTATGTGAGAATGTTCCTCTCATCTCCTATTTACTATCATTTCTCCTCCCCTAGAGAATAAGTTGATACTTGGTGTTCACTTGAATGAAAAAATAGTAGCCACAAGGGACTGTTCTTGATTCAGAGAAGATTGAGATGACTAGAGAGGAAATGTACTAAGTAAAATCCAGAGGCAGAGAGTCTTTAGCACACCAACCCCACCCCTCACTTCACTGTAGTTCTCTTGTAGCTACACCCCAAACTCCATATGTACAGAGAAAAAGAGAGCAAGCTGGGCAGTCAGGAAAAGGGAAGTTTAATAGAGGGAAATGAGAGGGTGACTGGCCCTTAAGGAGAACCAGTGTCCTCCCTTTCTGACGGAGTCTTTCTTATACCCCTGCCAATGAAAAATTCTCTGAAGGGATGGTTAATTTTTAGCCTGAGTTTGCATCCTGTGGTATGTAGCCAGAGGTCTGGAATCTGGTGGTCTCATAGCTTTGAGAAGGCAGGTACCAGTGAGAAAAGAGAATGTTGTTTGGGCAATTTGGTCAGTCCCAAGGGTTACTGTGATTTTATTCTTTGTTTGTGAGGTCCACATAATGAGCCATTTCAACCATAAGCCCCCATGTAACCCCTATCAGTGGATGTCTGATTATTTGCAAAAGGAATTAGAGCTTATACCATCCAGTTCACTCCTGGAAATTTACAGGGAAAACCAATACTTTTCCCTGTAGATTCTTTCTTTTTTTTTTTTTAATTTATTCTTTAATTGGATGATACAGGAAATTCTTGCATAGAGAAGCTACTAAGTTGGATCATGTTTTGAAAAACATCTTCGACTAATTAACAAATATGTGTTACTTTCCACACTCACATTTTACACTTTCATGGGAAAACTAGATAGGTATTCCCTGGGTGGTAGTTCTTGCTCTTCTTTCAGGAATACAATTTTCAAACTCCAACATGACCCAGATTTGAAACTTGAGGGAGGCAGAGGTTCTGCAAAGCCACGTGAGTGCTTAATTAGTGCTGTTTCAAAGTGACTTGGATGCTTCATGTGAGGCCCTCGGGGAGCAGGGGTGGATGGACACACTGGCCACAACACATGTGATGTACCTCAGTGACCGCTTTTTATCACTTCGATCCTTTGAATTTAGAATTATACTATGTATATTCTAACTATAGCCCAGAATTATAGCTCCACCCTAGGCCCAGGAATGGGGACAGGATAATTTTGCTTGGGGTTCTTGCATTTAAACATCCACCAGAGACTTTGACCTTCGGCACTTTAGCAATTGTTTTTCAGTCAGTTCACTGAAACAGTGATTCTGTCTCCTCACTCACTGACTCAGTGTCTCTGTGCTCTATTTTCTGTTCACTCAGCAAAATGATATTCCCAATAAGAAGGAAAAGGCTGGGAGCCAGCCTGACTTTTCTAGCAGAGGAAGTGGAAGGTAAAGGTAGTGAGCTGGGCCATGCACTGAGCTGGAGGGGCCAGATGCTCTCTCTCAGGAGACACCACAGTGTCTGGGGAGAAGAGGAAAGGGAAGTGGGCAAAGAGAACCAAGAAAAATGTCTTCTGCTCACTGCCCCAGGAGGCAAGAGGATTCTGTCCCAGGACCTCTGGGACTCGCCTACTGGAGGACTTGCCTATTGGGCATGGGGATACCCAAAGCCCCACATGCTAGGCTCTGCCATCACCTTTTGCTTTTTTTTTTTTTAATATACTTTTCTGTCTCAGCAGTTAATTAGTTCTGGTAAGAGAAACCAAAAACTTGTGCTATACCACCATCTTCTGGAAAACAAAAGGAAGGCTCTTAACTATCAGTCTGTCAGATGGTTAAAGTCAAAATAATCAAATCCTTACCTAAATGAGAAATTTACTACTTCAAATGCAGCGACAGAGACACCTTTCATCAAACAGCATGAAAAATCAGGGTAATATGGTATCACANCATCTTCTGGAAAACAAAAGGAAGGCTCTTAACTATCAGTCTGTCAGATGGTTAAAGTCAAAATAATCAAATCCTTACCTAAATGAGAAATTTACTACTTCAAATGCAGCGACAGAGACACCTTTCATCAAACAGCATGAAAAATCAGGGTAATATGGTATCACAAAAAGAAAAAGGCAATTTTCTAGCAAGTGAACCAAAAACATGGAATACTGTGATCTAACTGATAAAGAATTTTAAGTAGCTGTTATGAAGAAATTCAATGAGCTACAAGAAAATTCAGGAAGACAAAATGATGATCTCAGGAATATGATTAGGGAACAAAACTACTTTACCGAAGAAGTTGTAAATGTGAAAAGGAACCAAACAAAAATTTGGGAACCCAATAAATAAGTTGAAGAATGCAGTATAATATGCTGGAGATAGAGCAGATCATACGGAAGAAAGGATTAGTGATCTCAAGACAGGAATATAGAAATGACTCAAGTGGAAGAGGAGAGAGGACTAAGATTTTTAAAAAGTAGAGAAACCTTATGAGAACAGTCTGACTACATTAGAAAAGCCAACGTAAGAATAATTGGCCTCCAAGAAGAAGAAGAAAGAGACAAAGGAGAAAGAGGCAAAACATATTTAAAGAAATAAAAGCTGATAGCTTCTCAAACCTGGAAACAATTAAATATTGTGGTTAAGAATCTGCCTTCCAATGCAGGGGATGTGAGTTCAATCCCTGGTCAGGGAACTGAGATCATAAGTGCTGCAGGGCAACGAAGGCCCAGGGTCACAGTAACGGAGCCCGTGCACTCTAGTGTCCATGCTCCACAACGAGAGAAGCCTGTGGGCCATACGTAGAGAAGCCCCTGTGTGCTGCGGCTAGAATGCCTGCCCGCTGCAACGAGGAACCCAAATGCTGCAACGAAGACCCAGAGCAGCCAAAAAAACCTAGTGAAAGACAAAAATTATCAGCCACGTTATTTTTGGCAGTTTTCCTTCAGATATGAAGGAAAAGTAAAATCTTTCCCAGACAAACAAAAGCTAAGAGAGGTCACACCACTGAACCTGCCAAGAAATGTTGAAAGGAGCTATTCAAGCTGAAACGAGAAGTACACAGAACTCTGATTAAGGTGATAAATAGAATTAGAGCACTGTAACTTGTTTTTCAAATACTATATTAGACTGTTACCTATAGCACAAAAGTTAAAAATTACTAAAGACAACTTATAGCTACTACATTTTTGGCAGTGAAATTACAGCCTAAAAAGAGACAATTTGTGATATCAAGAATATAAAAAAGGAAAAGTTAAAGGATGAAACTTTAATAGGAGCATAAAAATAAAATTCTATCAGAAGAAAAAGGACTACTAAGAGATATTTTCTGTAAACCTCATGATAACTACAAAACGAAAATGAGTAGAGACATGAAATATTTTTTCAAAAAGAGACTGAGCAAATCATCATGGAAAACCACCAACTTCAAAGGTAAACAGAAACAGAAGGACAAAGAAACAGTGGAGAGACAGACTAATCATTCCCTGCCCATCCTGTCAATGCTGATGTTCCACAGAGGGGTGGCTGACAAACACTTGTAAATAGTGATGACATGGAATCCTAAACTCCCTGACCCCTGCCTTTAAAGTCCAAGACACTGATGTACACATAAGTTCATTTTCCTTTCAATCTTCATTCCCAAGCCCTGACGTAGAATGCTGGGAGCTACTTTGGCATACACAAAGAAATTCCTTTGCACTAACTGGAGGTAAAAGTTTCTCCACAAAATCTAGAGTTTAATCCCCACCCCAGGCCTTCTGGCATTTGGAGAGCTCCCTCAAGGGCAATGTCCCCAGTTGTCATTCCTTAACCTAATGAGAGGAAAAGTCATGGCTGCAAAGAAGAACCAGAGAGGAAAAGAGAGCACACCCTCCCAGGAAAGGAGGGGATTAAGACCCGTGGCCCCTTTTTAATATGCATGGAGCTTAGGGGCTTCCAGCCCCTGGAGAATGTAGTCTTCCATTTGATTTTTCATTTTTTTCTAAGTTTGAAAGATTGATATAGCAAGATCAACATCCTTATCCTGATCTCAGTTATGGCCCTGGATATAATTAGCCCAAAGAAGCTGGGTTCATCACCCTTTTAATAACAACACCTTTCAATCAAAGAATTGATCATTGTTTGTGATGTGACATCAGCCCACACATGGGGTGTTGGAATAGAAAATTTGATAGAGCCAAGGTGATGTTTCTCAGAGCTAATCATTTCAACAGGCATCACCTCTGAATAGCATTACACCAAAACTGATTTATGGGCTTCCCTTGTGGCTCAACTGGTAAAAAATCCACCTGTGGTGTGGGAGACCTGGGTTTGATTCCTGGGTTGGGAAGATTCCCTGGAGAAGGGAAAGGCTACCCATACCAGTATTATGGCCTGGAGAATTCCCTGAACTGTACAGTCCATGGGTTCACAAAGAGTTGGACACGCCTGAGAGACTTTCACTTCACTTCAAAACTGGTTTATACTTTTCAACCCTATAATTTGGCCTCCACTCTCACCACACTACTAAAACAGCTGTCCCCAAATTCCCCAATATCCTCTGTGCTACTTTAGCCCTTAATCTTGACCTCTTAGCAGATTCATCATGGCTGGCCACTCCCACTCCATCCTTCTTAAAATCCTCTCCTGCCTTAGTTCCTGTGATGCCTCACCCTCCTGGTGTTCCTGTTCCTCCTCAGGCTCTTTCTTCTCTGTTCACCTTTTGTCTGTTTTTGCACATTCCCATTTCTCTGCCCATCCTGTCAGTGTTGATGTTCCTCAGGACTCCATCCTGGGCCTCTGCAGTTTCACTCTATGGGTGTTCCCTAGACAGCCTTATCCACTAGTCAGTAGCTAGGGCATCTTAAGGCCAAGATCTATGTCACTCACTTATATCCTCAGTCCCAGACACTCTTCAGGCCTGTGAATATGACCCATGATTCTCAACTTCTACCTCCTCCAGAAGGTTTACGAGAGAAAAAAACTAAGAATATATTCCAGATCCTAAAAATAAAAGTGGAGAAGAATCTCCTTTCCAATGGTGATGATCATTTGAAGTCCTGGAATAGATATATCTGGTACCTTGGGACTGTGTCACCTTGCGCAGTTTCAGAACCACAAATGGAAAAGGCCATAATGATACATCACAAGTCTTTTTCAGCGTGCTTTTCCTTGACCCAACACAGCAAACAGTGTCGTCTCCCAGTTTCCCCCTCCGCTCAACATCATACCCATCTAGGCCATATGTCAGACAGTAGGGAACAGCACTGGAGAGCTGGGACTACCAACCTGTTGTGAAGACCTTGCCTCCTGCCCTGGGGAGCATGTGCATCTCTTCCCTGAGAGATGTTGACCCCTTGTAACTTTTCATTCAGAGGTGCACGTAGACTAGGCTTCATTACCTGTGTTAGGTGTTGAGTTTCTCCCCTAGTCCAGCACCCAGAGGGATAAACAACTAAATTATATAGCTGCCACATGACAATCAGGAGGAATGGGAAAGCCCTCTAAGGAAATAAGGAAAGCTCTGTGCAATAAGGGCAGTGGGCATCTGTAATATCATTTCATGCAGAGTGCCAGAAAACGAGACGGGGGGAAATCCCCATGTAACCTGGAAAACTCAGGCTTATCAGCAAACATGACCACACTGCAGACGAAACAATATTCCCATATCAAAGACAAGAGTGTCCATAGAAGAGGCGGGTCATGATCAACCAGAGCAAAAGAGTCTCTCAAAGGAAAGACGGTAGATGCATCCTTGTTGAGGGGAGAGTGAGGCTAGATCACAGCACTACACAGCAAAGGTTCTGAAGTGTGACTGAATTGAGTCATCCTGGCTCCCTCACTTCCTAGCTCTGGAGCCTTGGGCAGTTAGTTACCTAACTGCTTTGAGTCCCACTTTCCTCATCTAAAATGGGAATGATGTCAGTGCCTGCCCCACAGAACTGTTGTGAGCATGAAGGGATGCAACCCACGCAAAGTGCTGGGCAGGTACCTGCAAAAGGTCAACTGATAATAAGAGTTATCTGCAAGTGTTACTTATGTTATTGTTAATACTAATAAGTCACTTGTCCTAGACAGATGTTTAATCATATTTATTCATTCAATAAATATTTATATCAAGCACTTGTTATATGGGAGTTCAGGTCACAAACATGACCTGCATGGTCCCTGTTTTTGACTGAGATGGTGCATTGTTCATCAAACTTCTCAATGGCTAAAGTGAAATATCACTCAAATATTTCTGCCCCATGTTAAGTCCACTCAAAGCTGTTTTGACCCAAGTTTGACTTCCCCTGTACATTTGCCTGCAGAAAGAGTGCACTGGCCCAACACTGTACAGAATGATTTCTCCTTGTAAATTAGTGTAATGAGTCTGCATTCTAAAGCAATCCCTGGGAAGTCTGAGCTTACTTCTAGGGGCCAGTCAACACTCTGGAGCTCTGATTCAGTTAGGTGTCTGGTGGGTTAAGCAACAAATCCCAGGGTATATGAATGCCACCCTCCAGGGTCCTGTTTCCCCCCATGTCTTTTCACCCAGTGAAACTTCCCAGCCCTGGACACTCTGCCCAGTGAGCTGGCATCTGCCTGTTTTCATGTGCAGACAGCCGAGGCATGGGATGGCAAAAGCCCTAAGCTTGGACTCTGAAAGTCACTCAGTCATGTCCAACTCTTTACAACCCTATGGACTGTAGTCTGCCAGGCTCCTCTCTTTCCATGGAATTCTCCAGGCAAGAATACTGGAGTGGGTAGCTTTTCCCTTCTCCAGGGGATTTTCCCAACCCAGGGATTGAACCCAGCTCTCCCTCATTGCAGATTCTTTACCATCTGAGCCAACAGGGAAGCCCAAGAATACTGAAGTGGGTAGCCTATCTCTTCTCCAGGGGATCTTCCTGACCCAGGAGTTGAACTGGGATCTCCTGCATTGCAGGCGGATTCTTTTTACCATCTGAGCCATCAGGGAAGCCCTGAGGAACTCCAGCTGAGCCCCAGCTCCACTACACCTGGCTGCCTGAGCAGGGCACTCAGATGCAGGGACCTCATTCCCCAGGGCAGCTGACAGGATTTGATAGTAGAATGTATGTGAAAAGGCACTGGTGGCATCATACAGGAGGCAGGTGGAAGAATCACAGCCATGAGGTCCCTGCCACCTCCCTAGAGCACTCTGGCTTACCCAGACTGAGGGAGGGGAGACCTGCGTTCCCCCAGCTTCAGGGAAGAGCTGACCACTGGTGAGGACAGAGCTGCTCCATGGTCACTGTTGCAGGACCCAAAGGAACCGGTACAGGTGGAGTAGGTAGATGTCATATGAAGGCCCTTGGAGCTTTCTTGAGCCAAAAGAACTCCCTCGTCTGCCTGTTAACTCCCAGGGATAGTCACTCACTACTTGAGGGATAGCTTAGGTGTATTATATGAATTAAGATAGAACTGATCTGTTAGGCCACAGATTAGCTATAGAATACATGAATAGAGAGAAAGCTGTGTAATTCACAGTGGAAACCCTTTGATGGTTTCTACTGATGATCAATTACACAATTCTTAATGTGATTTCCAAAGCCTTGCATGGTCTGTCCTGCCAACCTTTCTCAAGGATCTTTGTGCCACAATTACTGCACTAGGACTAGGTGGCCTTCAACTCCTTGAATGGACCCAGTTTTTCCTCCCTCAAAGCCTTTGCACATGCCACCAGCATCAGTCAGGTTGCATACACATGTGTGTGCTGTACTAAGTCACTTCAGTCATGTCCGACTCTTTGCAACCCTATAGACCATAGCCTACCAGGCTTCTCTGTTCATGGGATTCTCCAGACAAGAATACTGGAGTGAGTTGCCATTTTCTTCTCCAGGGGATCTTCCTAACCCTTCCTAACTCTGGTAAGCCAGAGTGCTCCAGGGAGGTGGCTGGGATCCCATGGTTGTGATTCTCCCAGATTGAAGCCAGGTCTCCTGCATTGTAGGTGGATTCTTTACCACTGCACCACATGGGAAGCCCACATGTGTATGTGTAGGTATGCATACACACACATACCGAAACATGCATACACATACCTATATAGATATGCCTATATACATTTATTGGAGAAGGAAATGGAAACCCACTCCAGTACTCTTACCTAGAGAATTCCATGGACAGAGGAGCCTGGTGGGCTGCTGTCCATGGGGTCGCACAGAATTAGACACAACTGAAGCAACTTAGCAGCAGCAGCATATACATATATACAGTTCAGTTCAGTTCAGTCGCTCGGTCGTGTCCAACTCTTCGCGACGTTATGAATTGTAGCACATCAGGCCTCCCTGCTCATCACCATCTCCCAGAGTTCACTCAGACTCACGTTCATCGAGTCTGTGATGCCATCCAGCCATCTCANTTTCTAAACCCAGCTTGAACATCTGGAAGTTCACAGTTCACGTATTGCTTAAGCCTGGCTTGGAGAATTTTGAGCATTACTTTACTAGCATCTGAGATGTGTGCAATTGTGCGATAGTTTGAGCATTCTTTGGCATTGCCTCTTGCAAAACCTATTCTTATGACTTTTGTTGATCCACAAGACCTTGAGGGCAGAACATGTTCCTATGCACCTCTGAATCTCTAGCATCTGGTTCTGCAGTCACTCGATAAATGAATGGAGGATCATTTGCTTCTCAGTGAAAGAAGGGTCAAGAGTTTCCTTGCACTATTAGGGGGCCGTGCTGACCCCAGATCCCCTCTGCTAGGCCCTCCTTTGGTTTGTCGAAGTCCTGTGGATGCCTCATCTAAATGTTCTAGAGATGAGGCCCTGGGCCTTGGAAGGCCGTGTGTGGCTCATAGCAGGAACAGGAGCTAGGGCGTCACGGGAAGCAATGGCTCCACAGGGGCCACGTGACTTTTCCTATAGGCTGGAGTTATGATGCTCCCTTGAAAATGCACGATCGGGTTGTACATTCTAACAGAGGGCCATTCAGAGGTGCTTTGGGACTTCTCTGTGGTCCGGTGGTTAAGAATCCACCTTGCAGTGCAGGGGATGTGGGTTCGATCCCTGGTGCGGGAAGATTCCACATGTCTCAGAGCAACTAAGCCCAGGCACCAAGACTCCCAAAGCCGGTGTGCCTTGAGCATGGGCTCCACTGGAAGCCCCCGCGAGGAGAAGCCCACACACAGGAGCAGCTCCTGCTCAGCGCAACCAGAGAAAGCCCGCATGCTTTCTCTGAACGCAGTCTCCACTCTCCCATTCCTTCCGCCATGCTGTGTCCCCAGGGATGGGTGCGGCCCAAGAGTGGGCTGTGTGCAGGGGGCTCTCACATTTATGGGGAACCCATCCAGGAGCCCTGTTTGGTTGAGGAACAAGTGGGAGGTTCAGAGTGGTGGGGGGGGGCACGCGACTAGAGCCTTACCTTTTCTTTTGTCTTTTAACTGTAAAAACGATTCCAAATTCACTCTAAGTTGCAACAGTAGTAGAGACCTCGAGAATCCTCCACCCTTGTTTCTCTGCCAGGATGATCCCAGCCGAGACNGTGGGGGGGGGCACGCGACTAGAGCCTTACCTTTTCTTTTGTCTTTTAACTGTAAAAACGATTCCAAATTCACTCTAAGTTGCAACAGTAGTAGAGACCTCGAGAATCCTCCACCCTTGTTTCTCTGCCAGGATGATCCCAGCCGAGACACTGGCGCTGATACAATCCATCGGCCGCAGGGCCACCCATTTCACGCGCACGCGCCTGTGCGTGTGCACTTTTGTGCAGTTTTATCAAGTCTGTAGGTTTGTGTAACCACCACCACCATCAAGGTGCAGAGCTCCCCCGCCACCACAAAGGTGACCCTCGTGTACAGGGCCACACACCCCACTGGCCCCACCCTGCCCCCACCCTCACCCTTCGTAGCCACTAAGCTGAACCGTCTGTTCCAGTCCAGTCTGGGCCCTGATCAAGGCTCACCAGCAGAGCCTGAAATGACTGCTGACACACAGAATGTCAGGGTAACGGGGTGACACACAGCGTGGCCAGGGCGGGCTGTGAGCTGGGCCTCTCCTCTCCCCCAGGGGCAGGCTCTGCTGGGCTGGGGGTGCGCCCTGTCGACCCTCCTGCTGGTGGTCGCCCTGGCCTACATGGTGGATGACATCACCCCCACCTCGTCTGGCGCCGCTGCCGTCTACCAAGGCCTCCACCGGACCCTGTGGGCAGCGGCCGTGGGCTGGGTCCTGTTCGCATGTCAGGAAGGCTACGGAGGTAGGATGTGGCGTCGGGCTTTCACGGGGCGCACACGCTGGTCTGTTAAGGGCAACGACGTGAGAACAAGTACACAGACGAGTGCTGACCGATGAGTGACTGACAGGGACTCAAAAACACCCTTTGTCTACGTATCTGGTGAAATCCACCCGTATATTCTGGAGAGGGAGGTGGCAACCCGTTCCAATGTCCTTGCCTGGAAAATCCCATGGACGATTTTCCATCCCTCAAATCCCAGGAGGAGCCTGGTGGGCTGTAGTCCATGGGGTTGCAAAGAGTCAGGCATGACTGAGCAACTAACACTTACTTACCTATATATTCTGTTTTAGATGTTTATACTGGTTTATATATTACATGCAGGTTCTAAAAGAAAAATCGGCAGCCTCTCCAATGAAGCTAGTTTAGAAAATAAAATAGGGACTTCCTAGTGGTCCTGTGGCTAAGACTCCACGCTCCTAGTGTGGGGAGCCTGGGTTCCCCCTGGTTGGGGAACTAGATCCCACGTGCTGAAACTGTGAGCTCATGTGCCACAACCGAAAGATCCTGAGTGCTGCAAGTAAGACTTAGTGCAGAAAATCAAATAAATAAGTTTTTTTTTTTTTTAAAGAAAATGCTTTGTTTAAAGAAAAAAGAAAGAAATTGGAAGTGAGCAGGTAAGGTAGTGTCATGAGGAAGAAAATCCCAGTGCTGGCACGAGAGTACCAGCCACCCCCACCCTCATCTCCTCCTCTGATCATGTGAACTAAAGAGTTATCAACACCCCCTCAGCCCTTTGATAACAGGGACACTCTTTCTGTTGAGCCAGCCTTTCAGAGTGGAACAGAAAAAGAGCTTAAATGGAAAGAAAGGATCTTCTCTAGATTAGAAATGTCTGTTCAAATCACCTGACTTTTTCTTCCTTTCCTCTCCATTGGGCACAAGGTGCTTGCTAGCTGCTACTGTTCAGCGCTCAGTCGTGTCCGACTCTGCGACCCCATGGACTGCAGCCCGCCAGGCTCCTCTGCCCATGGAATTCTCTAGGCCAGAAGACTGGAGTGGGTTGCTATTCCTTTCTCCAGGGGATCTTCCTGACCCTGGGATCAAACCCGGGTCTCTGGTATTGCAGGCAGATTCTTTACTGCCTGAGCCACCAGTGAAGCCCACGAGGAGCTTGCGGTGTCAGCGAATGACCAAGAGAGGCTGGCAGGGATCTCCCCGCTGAGGTTCTGAGCTCCCCAGCTGCCTGGAAGCCCTGAGATGATGGAATGAGAGCCACGTGGAGACACCACACATTCAGGCCCCCTGGGAAATAATCAGGATGCATTTAAAATTTGGCCTGTGAACCCAAACCCGTTCGCCTGAGCAGAGGTGCTTGGAACAACCTGATGAAGTGAACATGAGTCCTGCTTACTGAATGCAAGCTCGTGTCAGGCTCCGCAGAGAAGTTCACCCGTGGCCCCGGGCGGCACTGGCCACACGGCTACAGGTAGGGCTATAAACAGCCCTGTTTCTCAGCACGGAAAGTGGAGCCTGGAGATGAAGTCGGCTGTGAAGGTCACACAGCTGGAAAGCAAGTCTGGGCCCCAGGACGCAGCCTGAAGCCCCCTCTTCATTTCTGCGTGCCAGGCCCTCTCCCCACTCAAGGTGTTTGATTGTTCAA